>JARBWK010000013.1:2945810-3325432 GCA_030556195.1 Anolis apletophallus | reverse complement strand
AGAAGATGCAGCCAGCCAGCAAGATTCCATCCAATCAACACAAAGCTGGTCTGGGGCGGAAGTGCGAAATTTGAATCTGTAACCTTATAAAATGGCATGTATTTTGAATGTAACCTCATGACTGCTTTGCGACAAGGATATTGCGGCTTTCATCCCTCTCAGCTTATTGGAAATTAAAGACCTCGGTGGCTTTTCTTCAACTTTGGTGAGGTTTATTTGGGAAACATTGGGGTGGGATTTTAGTGTCCTGCTTTGCTCACCAAGAGTTTTTTTGATCCCTCTTTTAGCGCAGGCCTTCTGCCCCTTCTGGGCCAGGCCAGCCCAAATTCTGTCTGCATCAACACCACTTTAACTCAATGCTATAATCCCAGGAGTTGTAGTTTTAAGAGGTCTGAGCCTCGCCGCCAAAGAGTGCCATCGCCAGCGACAACTCCCACATTCCGTTGCATTCAGTCCAGTTGGAGTTCAGTTGGAGTCGAACTGCATGAACTCTACAGTGTCGTTGCACCAAGAAAAAGTAAACGAAAGACGCTTTAACTGCTGCAAAATATAAGATGATAGGTTTCCTTGCTTTAGCCAGAATGGGTCAGATGGGATCTTATTAAATCCCTTTCGGGGTCCCCTATTAACTTCTTTTGAAGGAACATGCCGAGCTTAATCATCTCATCATTATTTGGCGCCCAAAGACTCGCTATCTCATCTTCACTTAATGGGTGCAAGGAGCTCTTATGACACATTTGCAAGGTGCAAGGCCTTTTTCCTTCCGGACCAAGATTGGCGCATCAGGGGTGCGGAGGGCTGCGATTTGGAGCTGGATCCGGAGAGAATTACAGAGAAACGGTGCAACGGTTTATGGGGCTGTGAGCTCATGAATTCTACAGAGTAGATGCACCTCTAATTTCATGTAACACTATGTAACAAAGTCTGACAATGTTCTGTTCCTGGTTTTGAAAGCTTTACTTATTTATTTATATATATATATTTATTTGGGATTCACATCTGACTCAACTCCCATCATCCTCTATAAGTCCCCTTGAACCCCGCCAGTACTTTAACTTGGCTCAAGAAGGGTAGGCATGCCTGTATGGGATTCACACATCTGGACTACAACTCCCATCATCCTATATAAGTCCCACTTTAACCCCGCCAGTACTTTAACTTGGCTCAAGAAGGGGAGGCATGCCTGTATGGGATTCACACATCTGGACTCCAACTCCCATCATCCTCTATAAGTCCCCCTTGAACCCCGCCAGTACTTTAACTTGGCTCAAGAAGGGTAGGCATGCCTGTATGGGATTCACACATCTGGACTACAACTCCCATCATCCTATATAAGTCCCACTTTAACCCCGCCAGTACTTTAACTTGGATCACAAAGGGTAGATATGCCTGTATGGGATTCACACATCTGGACTACAACTCCCATCATCCTCTATAAGTCCCCCTTGAAGCCTGCCAGTACTTGAACTTGGATCATGAAGGGTAGATATGCCTGTATGGGATTCACACATCTGGACTACAACTCCCATCATCTTCTATAAGTCCCCCTTGAATCCCGCCAGCACTTTAACTTGAATCACAAAGGATAGATATGCCTGTATGGGATTCACACATCTGGACTACAACTCCCATCATCCTCTATAAGTCCCCCTTGAACCCCACCAGCACTTTAACTTGGATAATGAAGGGTGCATGTGCCACGTCTGGTCCAGATCCAACTTGTACGGGATTCACACATCTGGACTACAACTACCATTATCCTCTATAAGTCCCACTTGAACCCCACCAGTACTTTAACTTGGCTCATGAAGGGTAGATAATATGCCTGTATGAGATTCACACATCTGGACTACAACTCCCACCAACTTCTATAAGTCCCCCTTGAAGCCAGCCAGCACTTTAACTTGTTTCACGAAAGGTAGATATGCCTGTATGGGATTCACACATCTGGACTCCAACTCCCATCATCCTCTACCTCAGTCCCCCTTGAACCTTGCCAGTACTTTAACTTGGCTCATGAAGGGTATACGTGCCTGTATGGGATTCACACATCTGGACTCCAACTCCCATCATCCCGCATCAGTCCTCCCCAACTCCCATTATTTTAAATGGTCTTGATGGGTTTTGTGCCAAGTTTGATCCAGAGCCATCATGGGTCGGATTTGATTGACTCACCGGGTATGAATGGACTCCAAATCCCATCATGCTCTATCAGCCCCTCCCCACAAACTCTGCCAGTATTTCAAGTTGGATCACGAGGGATGTGTGTGCTAAGCGTGGTCCAGAACCCTCGTGCTATACAGGATCCTTTGCAGAGCAAACAAACAAACATACAGTACATAGCTATCTCCATCCGTCCGTCCATGTTTTTCTATATATAGATGGAGAGCCATTCATATTTCCCTGGTGGGTGGATTTGCAGTACAGATTTCCGCTCGTTTCATTCCCTGTGGATTAGCAGCCATCTAACTGCATATCTAACATATTATTTTGTATTTTCCCCCCGCAATCATATTTTTCAATGGGTTCACAAAGAAACCTTTCGCTTTCAAGGAGGTAAGCACTTTCTCGCCCCAAAGGCTGGAAGCGAAGGGGGAGAAAAATCCCGCTATTTGACTCCAGGAATATTTGCAAACATGTAATTAGCGGGTGGCTTTTTATTTTAATATGCTGCCAATATCCGAGTCGGTAAAAAAAATGATTCCGTCTGGAATCGGAATATCATAAGGCCAAGGCAAAGCTCACATCAGCAAAAAAAAATATAATAATTTCACTTTGAATTCCTGGGAATTGCTTTTTTACTTTTCTAGTGCATTAATCACTACCTTGAAAATTGCTATAGGCTACAGACCTAATTAATTCCCAAGGTTTTACATTTTTTATTTTTCATAGACGGAAACTTGCTTGGCATCTGTTGGCAAAGTGTGCGTCTGCACTGAAGAATGGATGCGGTTTGACCCCACTTGACCCCTTCCAGGATCATATATGAATTTTATTATATTTTTTACACATTTTGGAAGTTTTGCAGTATTGAAGTAATAGAGTTCATTTCCAGTATTCTGGCAAGGAAAATATACCTTCTGGAGGGGATTCATTAACCTTTCGGCAAAATTTATTTATTTATTTACATCATTTATATTCCGCCCTTCTCACCCCGTAGGGTAGTGTTTTTCAACCTTTTTTGAGCCGCGGCACATTTTTTACATTTACACAATCCTGGGGCACACCACCAACCAAAATGACACAAAATGACACTCTAACACAGTAATACATATAGTTAATATGTTTTTAAATGTATTTATACACTCAGTGTGAAACCTGGGCCTGTTTCAATGAACACAACATAGATATCCTGGCAGGAATGGCAGAAAGACACAAACTTCCCACACAGAACTCCCACAACCAAGAGAAAATACTATAAGAGTTTGGTGGGCATTGACCTTGGGTTTTGGAGTTGTAGTTCACCTATATCCAGAGAGCACTGTGGACTGAAACACCTGGAAGGTCCAAGTGTGCCCATGCCAGCATTCAACAGAGACCTCTTCCTCCCCCTCCCCCTTCACGCCCTTTCTTCCCCCTCCTGCAGGACACTTACTTTTTCTTCTCCACTGCCGCTTCTGTCGCCATTTTGATCCGAGGGGGCAGCGTGAGCGTGTTCAGGAGGGGAGGGGGAGGGAGACGTGACCTGTGCAGAGACGTGACCTGCGGAGACTCGCCCCAGAGCAAAGCGAGGCAAAGTGAGTAGAGTGAGGCTGGGAAGAAGGGAGCCCGAGTGGAGAAGGAAAAGTGTTTGGCAGGAGGTGGAAGAAAGGGTATTGGAGGCCCCAATTTCCCACGGCACACCTGATGATCGCTCACGGCACACTGGTTGGGAAACTGCCATAGACATACAACATATATAGACAGACACTCAGGGGCAATTTAACATTCCAGCTTCTGACCACCAGGGGGAGCTGTCACATTCTGTCATTCTTTTTCATACTTCCTGGAGATTTTATGGCCTTGTAAATCAGTCAAAATAACACTCGAAGGGAATTGAAGAGGAAATGCATGCCCACAAAACCCAAAAGAAAGTGTTGTGGTTCAGCCAGGTGAAGATGAGCTACTGACGACTGGCACTGCTCGTTTGCTTCCGTTGGCTTCCCACTACACAGCAGTTATACCAACTTCCTTTGAGAAAATTCCCCATGAGAGCATTCCTTGTAACCTTACTTTCCGGATATCCCTCATACAGTACGAACCTCACACTTGGAGGGAAACGGAATGAGGATGCTCATCTCTAACCTTCACCACAATGCTAGTAGATGAGCTCCTGACAACTGGCACTGCTCGTTCGCTTCTGTTGGCTTCCCACTACACAGAAGTGATACCAACTTCCCCCAAGAAAATTCCCAATGACAGCTACGTTCCTTGTGACCTTACTTTCCGGATATCCCTCATACAGTGCAAACCTCACACTTGGAAGTAAACAGAATGAGGACACTCATCTCTAACCTTCACCACAACACCAGTTGATGAGCTCCTGACGACTGGCATTGCTCATTTGCTTCCACTGGCTTCCCACTACACAGCAGTGATACCAATTTTACTCGAGAGCTACGTGCCTTGTAACCTTACTTTCCGGATAACCCTCGTATTAAATGCTGAGGCATTTCTATCCACCACAAAGGAGACTCTGTCCGCCTTTGACATCATGTGAATTGCCAACGGGAGTGCGGATCAAAATGGGCCAACTTCCGACCAATTAGGGGAGGATGTGGATATTTGAAATGGTTGTCAAAGTGAATAAAATGTCTTGTAATATACTGCATGCTTTATGTACAACCCTTTTGAATGTAGACTCTGTAGCAGATATTCTTTCAAGCCTGAAAGCAATAAATTTTTTACCTTCCAACCCGATTTGGTCTTCAAGCGAGCGGAGTGTGCCGGGCACTGAACCCTCGGCCCACTCCTTTGGCGGGTTGCAAAATCTCGGCTTCAGCTTAACAATGTCAACAAGTTCCAGCTAAAACCCGGTGTGGATTCACTCCCTCACTTTGGAAAAAGAAATATTTCGGTTGGAGAAAAGTAGAAGATTGCAAACTCTCTTTTGCAAATTCCGTGGAAATTGCTTCCGTGAATTGCCTGGGGATTACGCTCCCTTCTAATATTAGAAGTGTTTGCACTTAATTACATATCAATTGTGAGCGGTGTCAGGGGAGGACTTTGAAGCTCGAACAGCTCTAAACTGTCTGAATTACAGCAATCAAGAAGAGCATCACACCCAAGTTTGGTGCTTGGTTTTTCTAATTATATATATATATATATATATATCTATATATATATACACGCATTATGTCTAGCAGGAAAACACATGCGGTTTAGTAGAGAGGTGGCATTTGCAAAACAGGTAGAATGAGTATGGTTCGACCCCGGTTGAACTACCGTTCAACGCTATGGAATGATGGGAGTTGTTGTTTCACAAGGTCTTTCGCCTTCTCTGCCCAAGGGTTGATACCTCCCTTAACGACAACTCCCAACATTCCCTAACATGGAGCCATTGCGAGGAAGGCTCTGTGTCTCTTCCTGCCTGACAAAAGGGGGTTGGGCTGGATGCATGCCCGGATTACTCATAAGGCCAACGAGGCCATGGCCTACAGGTGCAAACCGGGGGGCGCGCAGATCACGGACCAAAAAACCCCCCAAAACTGGTCTGCACCCCCTTTCTCATGCCCCTCCTCACTCCTTCTCCCGGCAAAGTCTCTGCTCCGTCCCCTCCGTCTCTCTCTCACACGCGTGCTCTCGCTCGCACACTCTCTCGCACGCTCTCTCTCTCGCACTCTCTCTCTCTCGCTCTCTCTGTCTCTCTCTCTCTCTCTCTCTCTCTCTCTCTCTCTCTCTGTCTCTTCAGCTGTCCCACAGCTTCTCCAGCCTTGAGGGAGCACTGCCAAGCCAGCATTGTGCTTGCTATGCCACCGATGGCTTGGCATTGCGCACGCTCGCTCGCTCTCTTTCGCTCTCTCTCGCGCTCTTTCTCTCTCTCTTTCTCTTGCGCTCTCTCTGTCGTGCGCCTTTGGAGCAGGTTTGCACCCGCTGCGCTCTCCCCAAGCCTCCCGACTCCCGAGGAGACCTTCAGAGCACAGCAGAGCTTTCCAGCCGGTGGGAATGGGGACCTTGGAGGTGGCAGGAGGTTGCCTTAAAGGGGGCGTAATTCCAAACTTTGGTCTAGGGTGCAAAAAAGTGTTAATCTGGGCCTGGCTGGATGGCCTTTGGGGAACCCCTTCCAATGCTAAACTCATTTCCTTTATGGATGCTGTGGGTGTATATTTACCTACTCCCTTGCATTTCCCCCTCTTCCCTTGACTTTGGGAGCCACGCGAGCCTATTGTCTTTGCTTTGGCCGGGTTCCACCGGGTGGAGAGGGATACGGTATTGTTCTTGAAATAGCCTTTCATTTCCGCTTTCCTTCCTGGATCCACGCTTTATGTAACGCATCATGACTAAGAGACTATTAGTTGCCCCTTTTATTTAAAAAATACTATTTTATCAGCTGGCAACTGATTTCCCTTGATCCCAGATCAAGCCTCTGGACTCATGCATTAATTTTTTAAATCTCTTTTAACAAGTGTCTTGCTTGCTTTTCTGTTATTATCAGATCTCTTTCTCTCTCTCTCTCTCTCTCTCTCTCTCTCTCTCTCTCTCTCTCTCTATATATATATATATATATATATATAAATTTCTCTTGGATATTCTCTTTTCCTTTATATTGGATGCATTTACACCAGGTATGGGCAAACCCAGGCCCGGGGACCGGATGTGGCCCCATGGGCTCTCAGGCCTCCTCTCTCTCACCATCCTACCCTTCCTTCCTTCTCTCTTTCCTTTCTCCTTCCATCTTTCCTCTCTCTTTCTCCTTCCTTCCCTTCCTTTTCTTTTCTTCCTTCTTCCTTCCTTTCCTCTATTCCCGTCCACCCTTCCTTCTATCCTTTTCTTCCTCCCTCCCTTCTCTTTTTCTTTCCACCTTCTATCTTCCTTTTTCCTTCCTCCTTCCCTCCTTCATTTTCCTTCCCTCCTTCTTTCCCTTCCACCCTTTTGTTCTTCCTTCCCTCTTTCCTCCCTCCTTCCCCCCTCTTTCTCCTTTCTTCCATCCCCTTTCTTTCCTTCCTTCTCCCTTCCCTTCCTCTATTCCCTTCCACCGTTCCTTCCATCCTTCTCTTCCTCCCTTCTCTTTTTTCTTCCTCCTCCTTTCCTTCCTCCTTCCCTCCCTCATTTTCCTTCTCTCCTTCCTTCCATTCTACCCTTTTGTCCTTCCTTCCCTCTTCCCTCCCTCCTTCCCCCTCTCTTTCTCTTTCCTTCCTTCCCTTTTCTTTCCTCCATTCTTTTTTTTTTTTAAAAGAGTTTTATTGGCTTTTCAACAAGAGTAAAATCCAACAGAAAAACAAACCAACATATAGCCCATCCTTCACCTCCCATTTCCCCCCCTCCCTCCCCCACCCGGAGCATCTTATACAGATAGGACTTCCACTACCCACTTCCCGCCATTCCATCTAATACCTCTTAGATATTTTTGTTATTTCTCTTAATCTCTTGGCTTATCTAACCAGCCGTCACCATTTCCATTATTTACAAATATCGTCATTTATATATCCTTTCATATTTTTCAGACTTTTTAAATTATCTATTAGCGGGGTCCAGTTTGTAGCTTCCCTCTGGTGCATCATTGCTTTTGTGAGACAGTCCATGTTCATGACTTCAAACATCTTGGTGATCCAGTCATCGATTTTCGGTGGTGTTTCGTCCTTCCAATGTCTTGCTGTCACCATTCTCGCTGCAGTAATGCAGTAAATAAAAAGTTTTTCCTTGTTTTTATCTATTTCAAAGTCCAGCAGCCCCAATAGCATATATCTAGCTTTAAAGGGAAAATCCAACTCCAGGGCTTCCTTTATTATTCTGTAGATCTTAGCCCAGAATTTTTTGATTTTTTTACAGCCCCACCACATATGGAAAAAGAACCCAGTCTCTTTATGACACCTCCAGCATTTATTGCTGACCTTATTATTGGCTTTGGCTATGCTATAAGGGGTTAAGTACCACCTATGTAAGATTTTTAATCCGTTCTCCTTCAGGTTGTACGCATACAAAAACCTTAGGTGAACCTTCCAGTACCTTTCCCAGTACTTCAGGTGAATGGTCTGCCCCAGGTCCCTAGCCCATTTCACCATACAATTTTTAATAGACTCGTCTTCTGTTTTCCACTGTAGGAGGTGTTTATAGAGAATGGTTATCTTCCCTTTTTCTTTTGAACACACTTTGTCCCATAGGTTCTCGCTCTCCTCAAAACCTATCCCTCTGTCTTTCTTGTATACCTCATGAATCTGATTGTATTGGAACCAGTCTATAGACTCGTCTAGACTTTTTAGTTCGTTTAAGTCTTTCATAACGAAAGCCTGCCCTGATCTTTTAAGGATTAGATCGTATCTTAGCCATTTTTCTTTATTGTACTGTCTCCTACAGTGTGCCTCATGAGGTGATAACCACTTTGGGGTTTTTCTAAAGAGCCTGTCTTTGTATTTCATCCAAGATCTTAATAACGGTTTCCTAATACAATGGTTATTAAAGTTTCTCTCAACCCTTGTTTTATGATACCAGAGGTATCCATGCCAACCAGTCCGGAGGTCAAAGCCCTCCAGCGCCAGAAGCTGGGTATCCTCAAGAAGTGTCCATTTGGAAATCCAATCCAGTGCGCTAGCATTATAGTAGGTAATGAGATCCGGGGCTCCAAAGCCCCCTCTATCTATATCATCTATGAGGTTTTCCAACTAATCCTGGCCCGTTTTCCTTTCCAGATAAATTTTCTTAACTCTTTCTCCCATACCTGGAGGAGTTTATCAGAGGTCAGGATTGGGAGGCATTGAAACAGAAAAGGAGTTTGGGAGTACGTTCGTTTTTATGAGGATATTCTGCCGAGCAACGATAGATTAAGGTGTCTCCACCTTTCTAAATCCCGTTTGATTTGTACCCATTTTGATTCATAATTATTTTTAATTAGATCTAGGTTTTTAGATGTTAGGAAGATGCCTAAATACTTAACTTTATTGACAATGGTCAGACCCGAGGTCTCTTCCAACTCCTCACTTTCCTTCAAGCTTATATTTTTCACCAATAACTTAGATTTTTTCCTATTCATTTTGAATCCCGATACTCTCCCGAATTCCTCCACTTTCTCTATCCAGAGCTTAATGTTCTCGGTCGGGTCTTCTACTAAACAAACAAGATCATCAGCGAACGCTCTGATCTTTATCTTTTCTTTTTTTATGGTTATGCCTTTTAGATTTACATCCCTTCTTATGTTCTCTAAGAGAGTCTCCAAAGCCCAAATAAAAAGGAGAGGGGAGAGAGGGCAACCTTGGCGGGTTCCTTTTTGTATTTTGAATTTATTGGCGCATACCCCGTTTGCACATACCATGGCGGATTGGGAAGAATATATGGCCCCGACCGCGTTTTGGAAATAATGGCCCACATCTAATTCTTTCATCAAGAGATCTATGAAAGTCCAATTCATTCGATCAAAGGCCTTCTCCGCATCAATAAACAGGAAGGCCACTTTCTTTTGGATGTTAATTCTATAGTACTCCATAGCATCTACGGTTAATCTAATATTGTCCTTAAGTTGGCGACCCGGTAGAAAGCCTTTCTGGTCTTGTTTTATCCACCCGTTTAGGAAGCTTTTCAGCCTCTCGGCCAGGATAGAAGCATAGATTTTGTAGTCCACATTCAAAAGATTTTGTAGTCCACATTCTTGTACACCCTTCCTCCTTTCTTTCCTTCCTCATTTTATCCTTCTCTTTTTCCTTCCTCCTTCCCTTCTGTCCTCCTTTCCTTCCACCTTTTCATCCTTCCTTCCCTCTTTCCTCCCTCTCTCTCTTTTCCTTCCTTCTTTCCTTTCCTTCCTTCTCCCTTGCCTTCATCCATTCTCTTCCACCCTTCTTTCTTTCATCCTTCTCTTCCTTTCTCCCTTGTCTTCCTCCTTCTATCCTTCTCTTTTTCCTCCCTCTCTCCCTCTTTTCTTTCCTTTCCTCCTTCCTTCCTTCCTTCTCCTTTCCCTTCCTTCATTTTTGTCCACCCTTGCTCCCTTCTTTCTTTCCTTCCTCATTTTATCCTTCTCCTTTTCCTTCCTCCTTCCCTTCTCTTCTTCCTTCCCTTCCACCTTTTCCTGCTCTCTTTCTCCTACCTTCCTTCCCTTTTCTTTCCTTCTCCATTCCCTTCCTCCCTTCACTTCCGTGCTTCCTTCCTTCTCTTTCTTTCCTCCTTCTGTCCTTCCCTTCCCTCCTTTTCCTTTCCTCTCTTCCTCCTTCCTTCCTATCTTCCCTCCCTTTTCTCTCTCCATTCCCGCCCACACTTCCTTCCTTCCATGCTTCTCTTTCTCCCTCCCTCCCTCCCTCCCTTCTCTTTTTCCTTCCTTCTTTCCTCCTGAGGGATGTTTAGCTGGGAGAAGAGGAGGCTGAGAGGGAACATGAGAACCATGTCTCTAGTGCAGTGTTTTCAACCTTTTTTGAGCCGCGGCACATTTTTTACATTTACCAAATCCTGGGGCACACCGCCAACCAAAATGACAGAAAATGACACTCTAACACAGTCATACATATAGTTAATATGTTTTTAAATGTATTTATATACTCAGTGTGAAACCTGGGCCTGTTTCGATGAACACAACATAGGTATCCTGGCAGGAATGGCAGAAAGACACACACGAAAGATTTGCTCAACAGCTGTTCATTTGTAGGATTAACATAACTCAAAAACTACTGGAAAAATTGCTGCCAATTTTGGCCACAAAATATACTAATACTAACCCAAGGAGGGACCATCAGTCAAAAAATTGATTTTGTCATTTGGGAGTTGTAGTTCCTGGGAGTTATAGTTCACCTGCAATCAAAGAGCACTCTGAATTCCACCAATGATGGAACTAAACTAAATGTGGCACACAGGACTCCATGACCAATAGAAAACACTAGAAGGGTTTGGTGGGCATTGTCCTTGAGTTTGGGAGTTATAGTTCACCAACATCCAGAGAGCACCGTGGACTCAAACAATGTTGGATCAGGACCAAACTTGGCACAAATACTGAATATGCCCAAATGTAAACACTGGTGGAGTTTGGGAAAAATAGATCTTGACAATTGGGAATTGTAGTTGCTGGAAGAGAAGGGGGGGGGGAAGAGCGAGGGAGGGGGAGAGAGAGAGTGAGGCAGAAGAGAAGGGAGGGGGAGTGCGCAAGGCGGAAGGGAGGAGGAGGAGAGCGAAGGCAAGCTCTGCGGTGGCGCTTGCTCCTGGCCTCCTCATGTTCTCCCCCCTCCCTTCCCCTCCGTTGGCCGTTCTGCTTGCCTGCCTGCCTGCCTGCCTGCCTGCCTGCAGGGGCCCTTACGCAGGCCAGTTAGAATCGGCCGGCGGGCCACGAAATGCCCAGGTCTGGTATTGGAGGTTCCAACTTCTAACCAACTAGCTAACTAATTTTATTATTTATGAGTCGCCCTCCACAAATGTGCTCCGGGCGACTTACACAGCTTGGCATTTACAGTACTAAAATATTAAAATATTAAAATGTTAAAATATTGGAATAGACAGATTCCAGGTCACTGATTGTCACTTATGCATATGCTCTTCTAAATAGCCATGTCTTAAGTGCCGCCAGAAATGAAGGCAGGTCGAGGATGGCTCTTTGGTCTGGCGGCAGAGAGTTCCACAGGACAGGGGCCACAATGGAGAAAGATCTCTGTCTCGTGGACTCCAGATGAGCCTCTCTCAGACCCGGGACATAGAAAAGGTTCTCGTAGGCTGGCCGTGGTGCTCTCAGATGGATGGGTGGTATCAGACGGTCTCTTAGGTATGTGGGACCCTGGCCCCGCAAGGCCTTAACTGTCAGGGTCAGGGTCTTATAAAGCAGTGTTTCTCAACCAGTGTGCCGTGGCACACCAGTGTGCCGTGAGCGATCCTCAGGTGTGCCGTGGGAAATTGGAACCTCCAATCCCCTTTCTTCCCCTTCCTGCCGAACACTTTTTCTTCTCCACTCGGGCTCCCTTCTTCCCAGTCTCGCTCTGCTTGCTTTGCCTCGCTTTGCTCACGCTGCCGCTTCTGCGGGAGGGGGGAGGGAGGAAGACGTGACCCGTGCGGCCGCTACTGCGCAGATTCGCCCCACGTCTTCCTCCCTCCCCTCCACAGTGCTCTGGATATAGGTGAACTACAACTCCAAAACCCAAGGTCAAAGCCCACCAAACTCTTATAGTATTTTCTCTTGGTTATGGTAGTTCTGTGAGGGAAGTTTGATTCCATTCAATCATTGGTGGAGTTCAGAATGCTCTTTGATTGCGGGTGAACTATAACTCCCAGCTGTTGAGCAAGAGCTTCGTGTGTGTCTTTCTGCCATTCCTGCCAGGATATCTATGTTGTGTTCATCGAAACAGGCCCAGGTTTCACACGGAGTGTATAAATACATTCAAAAACATATTAACTATATGTATTACTGTGTTAGAGTGTCATTTTGTGTCATTTTGGTTGGTGGTGTGCCCCAGGATTTTGTCAATGGAAAAAGTGTGCCGCGGCTCAAAAAAGGTTGGGAAACACTGTTATAAAGGATTCTGTACTCGACCGGCAGCCAGTGCAAATGCTGTAAGGAAGGCGTTATGTGGCACCTCATTGGCGTTTTTGTGAGGAGCCTGGCGGCAGCATTTTATCCAATCTGGATCTTGCGAGTTACAGACCGAGGTAGACCCACGTATAAAGTGTTGCAGTAATCCAGCCTTGATGTAACTGTGGCATGGATTACCGTGGCTAGAGCCTCCGTTGGTAGATAGGGCGCCAGTTGCCTCGCTTGACGTAGGTGGAAAAAGGCCTCGTGGAGGCAATCTGGGCCTCCATCGTCATGTCAGAGTCCAGGATGACACCGAGGCTCTTCACAGTGGAGGATGGAGTCAGCGGTTCCCCTTCGAAGGGTGGCAGTGGGTTGACTAGTTCTGATGGACGGCCCGGCCACAACATTTCAGTCTTTGCTGGATTTACTTTCAGTTTGTGGGCCCGTAGCCATCTCGTCACTGCTCCTAGGCACTGGGTAAAGTTGTCAGGCACCGAGGTTGCTCCAGGTTCCAGCTTTAGGAGGAGCTGAGTGTCGTCGGCATACTGGTAGCATTCCAGCCCAAAGCTTCCCACGGCATACCTGATGATCGCTCCCAGCACACCAGTGTGCCGTGGCACACCGGTTGGGAAACACTGCTCTAGTGAATGAAAATACATCCTGCAGATCAGGATGTATCTGAACAGTAGCAAAACTACACTTGTGAAAATAACATTTCAAAAATAATGTTATGGTTGGGGCTCAGCACAACATGAGGAACTGGATTCAGGGATCGCGGCACTAGGAAGGTTGGGAACCACTGGTGTAGATGCACAGCAAGTGGACAGAAAGGTCTTCCTTGCCCCAGGAATGTCTACGTGGATGTTGTGCAAACTCTTGGCCCCATTCGCCCTCGTTTTCTCTCTGCTCCGGCCTTGAATATCCAAACGCTGGGGGCCTCAAATAAATAAATGGATCCCACACAGAGATGTTGCTGGGGAACTTGATGCAACCGAAGGACAGGAGAGAGACATAGAGCACAGCTGAGCTGAGTCTTCCATATTAATGCAGGAAAAAAGAACATAAACAGGGACGTGGAGCCAGGCGTGAATTGCACGAATCCGTCCTGGCCTGCGTCCACACTGTCGAATTAATGCAGATTGATACCACTTGAACTGCTGGGGCTCGATGCATGGAATTGTAGGACTTGTCATTTGGAGGGGCACCAAGTGGTAATAAGTCCTATGACCTTGCTTCAATGGGGCCTCCCGTTGCTGAATCCACTCTGGATTATAGTCCGAACTTGTAAAGTTGTGAACCAAGGTTGCCGCTGAGAAAAGACAATGCATCTACACTGTGGAATGGGTGCAGTTTGACACCACTTGAACTGCCCTGGCACAATACAATGGGGTCCCGGGAGTTGTAGTTTTTCAAGGTCTTGAGCCTTATCTGCCCAAAAATGCCAAACTACAACTCCCATAGGTTCCATAGCAGTTGAACTTGAACTGCCCTGGCTCAATGCTATGGGGTCCAAGGAGTTGTAGTTTTGCAAGGTCTTGAGCCTCATCTGCCCAAGTGTGCCAAACTATAACTTCAATAGGTTTCATAGTAGTTGAACTTGAACTGCCCTAGCTCAATGCTATGGGGTCCAAGGACTTGTAGTTTTGCAAGGTCTTGAGCCTTATCTGCCCAAGAGTGCCAAATTATAACTCGCATAGGTTTCATAGTGATTGAACTTGAACTGCCCTGGCTCAACTCTATGGAGTCCCAGGAGTTATAGTTTTGCAAGGTCTTGAGCTTTATCTGCCCAAGAGTGAAACTCATCTGCCCATAGGTTTCATAGTGGTTGAACGATAATCTATCCTGGGACTTGTAGTTTTGCAAGGTCTTGAGCCTTATCTGCCCAAGAGTGCCAAATTATAACTTCCATAGGTTTCTCAATGCTATCAACTCTATGGGGTCCAAGGACTTGTAGTTTTGCAAGGTCTTGAGCCTTATCTGCCCAAGAGTGCCAAACTATAACTCCCATAGGTTTCATAGCGGTTGAACTGGAGCTGCCCTGGCTCGACCCGATGGTGATGCATTGAATGAATCACAACAACAACAACAACCGCTTCCTGACGCACAAGTCTTCATTCTCACGGATTACCCGGTTCATCCCTGGGTGGTCTTGTTATGGTTTCCAAATGAAGACACAAAATGTAAACACAGAGAAAACAATACTACAAACAGATCTTTTCTCAATTGCCAAAGCTAGCTCAAGCGCTAAGATTTTCAAATATCTATTGCTCGATCTACTTATCTATCTATCTATCTATACACATGATAAAGGTGAAAATGTGTATGTGGTGAAGGTGTCCACTTACACAGGCAGCCTCACACTCCACAAACAGGCTATAGTTCCCACTACGCAGGAGACACCCAGGGCCCTCCCTCCAAGGACATTTCAGGTTACAGCGGGCACCCTGAACACATCTCCCAACCCTTGCCAATGTCCTCCCCCAAACCATACTGCCCACCACCCAAGGAATACTTTCATTCGGGGACAATTTCATCCTAGATGTTCTGTTTTTCCTCCAGAATGGGCATCCCAGGGTTCCTTTCTCTCTCCATTAGTGTGGAATTTGCATGACTCCGCCCACTGCCTCTCCCTTCACCCCTTTCTGCCCTTTCCTATGGCACACAGCAAACAGAGGAATCGATCGGCAACTGAACAAGAGGTTGAGGGAGAATTCACCATGATTTATAGGAGTTGTAGTTCATATTGCAGAAGAACTTCTCCCGGAAAGCCAATGCGGCCTCAGAGCTAATAGGAGCGCCACAGATATGGTATTTGCCCTTAGACAACTGCAAGAGAAATGTAGAGAGCAGAACAAAGGACTCTAGGTCACATTTGTCGACGTTACCAAAGCCTTCGACACTGTGAGCAGGAAAGGTCTGTGGAAGATTCTGGAACCTCTAGGACAGGGGTGCCCACACTTTTTCAGCACGCGAGCTACTTATAATAAAAACAAGTCAGAAAAATCTACCCACCTCCTCAAGGCTGGAGAGGGGAGGGGGCGGGGCTTGGCGCGACCTGGCTCCGCCCCCCTCTGGCTTCTGCTCTACCAGCAGCTTCTCCAGGCTTGAGGATGGCAATGCCAAGCCAGTGGTGGCATAGCTAGCACAAGGCTGGCTTGGCACTGCCATCCTCAAGCCTGGAGAAGCTGCTGGGAGTGCCGAAGCCAGGGAGGGGCCGGGGCTTGGCGCGGCCTGGCTCCGCCCCCTCTGAGAAGCACCTGATCCGGCTGGGATCAACCTCCTTTGGTCCCGGGATCGACTGGTCGATCACAATCGACTTCCTGGGCAGCCCTGGTCCCCCCAAATTCCTCAAAGTGATTATCCTGCTCCATGAGGGCCAGCGGGGTCAAGTCAGATACGGCGATGCTCTCTCGGAGCCCTTTCTCATAACTAATGGAGTGAAACAAGGTTGTGTTCTTGCACCAACCCTATTGACAATCTTCTTCAGCATGATGCTCCAAAGGGCTACGGCAGACCTCGAAGAAGAAGACGGCATATACAGTATTTATACGCTATCGTACTGGTGGTAGCTTGTTCAGCTTAAGCCGCCTGAGGGCTCACACTAAGATGCTAAACTATCTAGTCCGTGAGCTGCTTTTTGCTGACGATGCCGCCCATTCAGAAGCAGCCCTGGAGCGCCTCACATCCTGCTTTGCAGCAGCTGCAGAGCTGTTTGGGCTGGAAGTCAGCCTGAAGAAAACGTAAGTCCTCTACCAGCCCACACCACAGGAAGAACACCATCATCCCCACGTCAGCAGAGGCACATCTGGGCTTAAGTCCGTCCAGCAGTTCACCTCCCTGGGAAGCATCATCTCTTCAGACGGCAAGATTAGCAAAGGCATAGAGTGCATTCGGAAGGCTTCACAAAAGAGTCTGGAGCAACAAGCACCTGAGGCAAAGCACCAAAATCAGTGTGTACAGAGCTATCGTACTGTCTATTCTCCTCTATGGGTCTGGAACATGGGTCACCTATCGCCAACACCTACAACTCCTTGAACGCTTTCATCAGCGCTGTCTTCACACAATCCTAAATATACACTGGACCAACTATGTGACGACTGTCGCTGTCCTTGAGCAAGCAGGGATCACCAGCATTGAGGCCATGCTATTGAGAACACAGCTGCGCTGGGCAGGGCACGATGTCTCTAGGATGGAAGGCCACTGCCTCCCAAAGATACTACTCTACGGTGAACTCGCCACAGGTCAGCACAAGAGAGGCGCCCCCAAAAAGAGATATAAGGACTCCCTGAAACAACATCTCAGGCTCGGCCAGATTGATCACCAACAATGGCCTCACATCGGGAGACATGGAGACGCACTATCCACAATGCTGCGGCCTCTCTTTCGAGAAGACATGCTGAATGGGTCTCGAAGAGAAACGACAACGCAGAAAGAACCGCAACTTGGAAACAACATCACCCAAGGAGACTTTCTGCTGTGCTTTCTGCAACCAGACTTGCCTATCTCGGATTGGCCTTCTTAGTCATCAACGCGCTTGTAGAAAGCGTGGGATGAGTCCTTCCTAAGAATCTTCGTTCGCATAGAAAAGCCAAGGATGTTCATTTACATCCAGAGAGCACTGTGAACCCAACTAATGATAAATCTGGACCATATTTGCCATAGATGATGGGATTTGCAGTACCTTCACTCACTTCCAGACAACACTCCACGACAAATGACAGACCTAGACCCAAACTTGGCACTCAGACAAGACCCCACCCCCCAAATGACCAACAGAATATACTGGTGATATTTGGGGAAAATTGACCTTGACAGGAGTTATAGTTCATCTACATCCCAAGAAACTGTGACCCTCACCAACAATGAACCAGGACCACACTTGCCACAGAGAAGACCCAGGGGTTTGGGGAATGGACCAAAAAGCACTGAACCCAGCTGTTGTCAGATTTGGACCAAACTTGGCACACAGATCTGTTTATACAGGTGAAGTTTGAGGGTGAATGACCTTGGCTCTGGGAGTTGTAGTGCACTCTTATCCAGAGAGCACTGACCCCAGCCAATGATGGTTCTGAACCACACTTAGCACACAGACCCAACATGGCCAACTATATATACTGCCAGGGTTTGGGGGTGAATGACCTTTGATCTGGGAATTGTAGTTCACCTGCATCAAGAGAGCACTGCACTCAGACGACGTTGGATCTGAACCAAACTTGGCACACAAATGCAACATGGCCAACTGTGCATACTGCCGGGGTTTGGGAGTGAAAGACCTCGGATCTGGGAGTTGTAGTTCACCTACATCAAGAGAACACTGAACGCAGACGACGTTGGACCTGGAGCAAACTTGGCACACAAACTCAACATGGCCAACTACGAAAGCTGTCATGGTTTGGGAGTGATTGCCCTGGGAATCTGGGAGTTGTAGTTCACCTGCATCACTAGAGCACTGAACGCAGACGACATTGGACCTGGAGCAAACTTGGCACACATATGCAACACGGCCAACTGCGAATACTGTCATGGTTTGGGAGTGATTGCCCTGGAAATCTGGGAGTTGTAGTTCACCTGCATCACTAGAGCACTGAACACAGACGATGTTGGATCTGGACCAAACTTGGCACACAGATGCAACATGGCCAGCTGCGAATACTGTCATGGTGTGGGGAATTATTGCTCTGGGAATCTGGGAATTGTAGTTCACCCTAATCCAGAGAGCACTGAACCCAGCCAATGACGCATCTGGACCAAACTTCAGTGATATTTCCTAACATCCCAAAAAACAACAACAATGCCTTCTCCTAATAATAAGCTAGTGTAGAATAAATACACTTTGATGCCACTTTAATTGCCATGACTCAATGCTATAAGATCCTGGGAGGTGTAGTTCAATGAGGCACCAGCACTCAGATTTTGCAAAACTACAACTCCATGAGGAGAGGTGGGTAAGAAATAAAAATGTTGTTGCTTTTGTTGTTGTTATTCTACAACATTGGGCCATGGGAGTTAAAGTGGTATCGAGCGGCATTAGCCCCACAATGTGGACGCACCTTCAGACTGATGCATCCAAAATTCGTAATCGAAAGAGACATCCCTTTCCTCTAGAAAGCTGTCGATCGGAGACTCGCTTGTTAAGGCGAGTTTTATTTCGTTTTAATTGCATTGCGAGGAGCGTGCCACCTTTCGGTGTTTACCCCTGTTGCAGCGAGCCTGGAAAAGTTAATTGAGTTTTCGCCACCCGCCTCCTTTCGATCAATACCAGCGTCCCGGTTGGCTGCCATCCCCGAATGTTAATCTCCGTGGCAACTGGGATGATTGGCAGGCAGAGGAAGGAGGCTTGGCACCTTTCAGTCTGTTTGCTTGGCAGGCCTGTGGTTCGGCCTTGGCAGCGCCCCAAATTGGCAACCCTAATAATAATTATTATGCAGCAAAGCAACAGTGACCACTGGTATGTGCCATCCAGCTCCATTCACTGCTTGGAATACTCTAAAGTTCAGATGAAAACCAGGAGCGGGTTTATTGATCCTCCACCTGTTACCAAAGTCTGCTCTCTGCCACCAGGGGGCAGTGTAGGTCCATTTCCTGGCACACCATGAAAGCCAGGAAAAATATGACCAGGTTAGAAGGCAATAACCGAGGATTTTATTCATCTGGCCAGGTAGGTGAGAGAACACCTTAATCGCCAAAAGAACTGACAGAACTAATGCAGAAAAGTTCTGTTGTGTGAACCGCCCCAAGCCTTTGGGAGTGGTGGTCAAAAATCAAAATCTATCTATCTATCTATCTATCTATCTATGTATATAATAAAAGTCAATGCTTGCGGCGGTGCAGAGGTGCAGTGGTGCGGAGGGAAGAATATGTGCCAGCTTTTCGATTGGCTGCCACTGTGGGATTATTTGCATAAAGGACACTGATTGGCCAGCCTCAGAACACCGACACTCTAAGGCACCAGATTATTTGCATAAAGGACTCTGATTGGCCAGCCTCAGAACTCCAACATTCTAAGGCACCAGACAGAGGGCATTGGTTGCCACTTAGAGAAAATTTGCATAAAGGACTCTGATTGGCCAGCAAAACAGAATGCAACTGAATGCTTGAGTTAGCCAAAAGACAGTTTTTTTCCATTGGAAATGGAATGTTCATTTTCTGGGAGGTGCAGAGGTGCCAAGGAATATGTGACACAGCGTTTCCACTATGGGATTATTTGCCACTATTTATTTATTTATTTATAAATTTATTTCTTCGATTTTGTATTCTCTGGCTCGGGGCCTGCCTCAGAACAATTAAAACAAAAAGACATTCTAATTGGCCAGCCTCAGACAGAAGACAAGGGGATTGGTTGCCACTGAAATGGTATTTGCATAAAGGACTCTGATTGGCCATCCACATTCCAACATTCTAAGGTGACTCAGAGGGAAAAGGAAAGGCCTCAGGCAGTCAGACACTGCGGCCCACAGCAGTGACGGATCAGGACCAAACTTGGCACACAGGGGCCCAATGGCCCACTTCACAACGCGACCCTCACCCAATGACTAATACAGACCAAAATTAGCACACAGAGCCCCCTTGACCCACTCTACACCCTGGTGCTGTTTCAAGGAGGATGGACCACAGATGATGGGACTTGAAATACCTTCAGTCACCTTCCGAGACCGCTGCAACCCTCATCCAAAGAATGATCAAGACCAAATGTGACACACAGAGCCCCCATGACCCACTCTACATCCTGGTGCTGTTTGGAGGGGGGATGGACCATGGCCAATGGGACTTGCAGTACCTTCACTAAGTTCCTGAGACCACTGCAAGCCACATAAACATCTAATAGGAACCAACCTTGGCACACAATGCCTTCCTCAAGTAACCCGGGCACCGCCGGGTCCCCAAGCTAGTAAATTTTATAACGTTTGGCTGCCAGTCCAATTCCGAGCATAATTCAAAGTGCTAGTTTTGACCCATAAAGCTCTATACGGCTCTGGCCCAGCTTACCTATCCGAACATATCTCCCTCTACGTCCCACCTCGAAGTTTAAGATCTTCTGGGGAGGCCGTGCTCTCGGCCCCGCCCTTGGTGCAAACACGCTTGGTGGGGACAAGGGACAGGGCCTTCTCGGTGGTGGCCCCCCGCCTGTGGAACTCAGCGAAATCTGGTCAACAACATCCCTCCTCGCCTTCAGGAGGAAATTGAAAATGTGTTTATGGGACCAGGCCTGTGGGTAGCTTGCAGATAATTGACAATTACAATGATGATAAGGTTATGGAAAATTTACTATGGATAGGCTTCCGATTGTATTGTGTTCACTGAATTCATTTCTAGATAAGGCCAGACAGCCAGTATTATGGTACTTTTATCATTGTCCTTTTTTATTTTTAAACCAATTTTTAAACTAATTTAATGTATTATTCATAGGTAATTGCTGTATGTATTATTTGTTGTGTAGTGGCATCGAATTGTGCCGGCTATAAGTTGTCCTGAGTCCCCCCTCTGGGGGTTGAGAAGGACGGGGTACAAATGCTTGAAATAAATAAATAATAAATAATATTCGGACCTACCACTCCCTTCCCTGGTTGGTCAGGAGATGTGTCTCATAGGATCTGCCTTCTCATTGGCTAAGACTTCCTCCTGACATCATAGACCAGGGAAGAGAGGAAGAGACAACAACTGGGATTGACCATCGCTGAGGGGTGTGGGCCCCATTGTCCAGACTGAAAAGAATAGTTATTTACCACAAATGGACTTTGGAAGCTTGGGATAATCTCTTGTTGTTGTTGTTTATTTGTTTAGTCCCTTCCGACTCTTGGTGACCTCCTACTAACAATTAATGGAAAGTTTATCATTTAACCCAGACGGGGTTTCTGAATTAAGGTTAACTATCCATTTGGCTTCTAATTGGAGTAGTATAATGACTTCCATCTGTCTCCCTCCACTATATATTGCTTGTCCTTCCCTCGTTATTTGCTTTGAGCCCGATATCCACGGATATCGCCAGGATTTACCGCGCCTTTAAAATAGTTTGTTATGATACTTATTATATTATGTAGTCCCGCCTGTCCCCTTTGGGAAGACTTGTCTTTTCCTAACTCATGTAATAGTATACTTTATATTATCTTATACTCCAGTTTACTATATTGATGTTGCTGTGGAACGCCATTACCAGATACCCTGGATTATGTCCCCGGTCCTGAGGAAGCCGTAGGGCGAAACGACTACGCGTCGGCACTAACCTTTTTGTTGACCGCTGAGTACTCTATGGCAGTGTTTCCCAACCTTTTTTTGAGCCGCGGCACACTTTTTACATTTGCAAAATCCTGGTGCATACCACCAACCAAAATGACACAAAATGACACTCTAACACAGTAATACATATAGTTAGTATGTTTTTAAAATGTATTTATATACTCAGTGTGAAACCTGGGCCTGTTTCAATGAACTCAACATAGATATCCTGGCAGGAATGGCAGAAAGACACAACTTCCCACACAGAACTCCCACAACCAAGACAAAATGCTATAAGAGTTTGGTGGGCATTGACCTTGAGTTTTGGGGTTGTAGTTCACCTATATCTAGAGAGCACTGTGGACTGACACAATGTTGGATCAGGACCAAACTTGGCATGAATACTCAATATGCCCAAATATGAACGCAGATGGAGTTCAGGAGAAATAGACCTTGACATTTGGGAGTTGTAGTTGCTGGGATTTATAGCTCCCCTACAATCAAAGAGCATTCTGAACCCCACCAATGATAGAACTGGGCCAAACTTCCCACACGGAACCCCCAGGAGGCAAGAGGAGGTCTCTACTTGGGGAAAGGGAGGCGGGCCTTCCCAATGCATGGAGAGGGAGAGACCAAGTAGACAACGGGTGGGGGGAGGTGTTTGTAATTTTGTGCCTTTATCAAGGTAGGTTTCTTAGGGTTTTTATACTTCAACACACTAGACTCTACTCCCCCGAGGTTCCAATTTCCCACGGCACACCTGATGATAGCTCACGGCACACTAGTGTGCCCCGGCACACTGGTTGGGAAACACTGCTCTCTGGACTTCTATGAACTCTTATTTACCACTCCTGTTGGATTAACCAAGCCAAATATTCCATTCAGACTAATGAGAAGTTTTCACATAGAAGTACCCTGGGACGATTCCTGTATTGGTATCCTTGAAAGGAACTTTCCTCTGATATTGAAAGCGTTCTGGTTTACCTGTGTGTAAGTTTTGTGATGACCATTATTGTGTAGAACGTAAATTTTGTGATGACCATTATTGTGTAGAACATATTGTTATTGATGTGTGCGGAGTTTACTTTATATGTCATATCTGAATGATTGATAATTTAGTAATATATTAGATATTGATAAATATTGAACCTTGGACGTTTCCCTTGATTGATAATTTAGTAATATATTAGATATTGATAAATATTGAACCTTGGACGTTTTTGTGTTCTTACAGGAACAGCTACCTTTTTACTTGTGCCCTGGAGACTAGGACGCAGAATACAGTTTTCCCTCGCTACTTCATGGTTCATGTTTAACAATCCCAGGACGTAACCCCCCACGTTAAGTGAGGGAACACTGTAATGGCTTCAAACTACAAGAAAGGAGATTCCACCTGAACATGAGGAAGAACTTCCTGACTGTGAGAGCTGTTCAGCAGTGGAACTCTCTGTTCTGGAGTGTGGTGGAGGCTCCTTCTTTGGAAGCTTTTAAACAGAGACTGGATGGCCATCTGTCGGGGGTGCTTTGAATGCAATTTTCCTGCTTCTTGGCAGAATGGGGTTGGACTGGATGGCCCATGAAGTCTCTTCCAACTCTAGAATTCTGTATTGCGCTGATACTACAGTGTAGAATGCACCCTGATAGGTTGGCACGGCGCCACTTTGGATGTCCGCAAGAGCAGACAAGACGGGCATAAGATGCACGGTAATCCAATTCCGGAGCCATCAACGTGTGTTTACATTTGCAGAGAGATGCCCGAAGGGGAGAAAAACTCCTTTGGAAATTACCTCCGATATAATGAGATTATTTGCTTCTCTCCAGACATCGGTGGCCTCGCCGAGACTGGACCCTCAGACCCGTGGACCATCGGCAAAGGGTTATATGGCAATGTAAACTCTTCTGGTTCCAAAGCAGATCATCTGGATTCAGAAACAGGATTTCATGGCAGTGTAGATTCAGCCTAAATGAAGACCGATATTGATTGATGTCTAAGAAAGTTCGGAGCTGACCAAACTTTCTTTGGGTTGAGTTGCATTTCTTTGGCTGCATCTACACCAGGGGCCGGGAACCTTTTTGACTCAGAGAGCCATAAAAGCAAAATATTTGGAAATGTATTTCAGTGAGAGCCATGTAATATATATAAAATATATTTTAAAACTGAATTCAACTAAATGTGAGTCTATACGTACATACGATGAGAAAAGGATTCCCCCGGCAGAATGACGGGACACTTCAGACCTGGCTCTGCCAAAGGCATGCTCAGGACTCGGGGAAGGAAGAGAAGATTGGAAGGAAGGAAGGGGGAAAGAAAGACAGACAGAGGAAATAAAGGAGGGAGGGGGGAGGAAGAAAGAAAAGAAGAACGAAGTATGAAGAAGGAAGAAAAGAAGAGCAGGAGAGAGACAAGGAGCGGAAAAGAAAGAAGGAAATGGGAAGGAAGGAAAGGGTGGGGAAAAGAAAGGAAAGGGAGTGAGGAAAACGTAAAATAATGAAGGGAAAAGGACAAAAGAAAGAAGCGGAGAGAGAGGGAAGTGAAAAGAAAGGAAGGAGAAGGAAGACTTGGGGAAAAAGAATAGAAGAGGAAGGAAGGAAGAGGGAGGGAGAATGGAGGAAAGAAGGAAGGAGAGAAGGAAAGGGTGAAGGGGAGAAAGGAAGGAAGGAAGAGGAAAGAAGGAAGAGGAAAGAAGGAAGAGGAATGGAGAAAAGAAGGAAGGGAAGAGAGGGAGGGAAAAGCAAGGAGAGAAGGAAAGAATGGAAGAGGAAGGAAGGAAGAGGGAGAATGGAGGAAAGAAGGAAGGGGAGAGAGGGAGGGAACAGGAAGGAGAGAAGGAAAGAATGGAAGAGGAAGGAAGGAAGAGGGAGAATGGAGGAAAGAAGGAAGGGGAGAGAGGGAGGGAACAGGAAGGAGAGAAGGAAAGAATGGAAGAGGAAGGAAGGAAGAGGGAGAATGGAGGAAAGAAGGAAGGGGAGAGAGGGAGGGAACAGGAAGAAGAGAAGGAAAGAATGGAAGAGGAAGGAAGGAAGAGGGAGAATGGAGGAAAGAAGGAATGGGAGAGCCAGGTGCAATCATGAAAAAAGCCACATCTGGCTCCCGAGCCATAGGTTCCCGACCCCTGATCTACACTGTGCCGTGAATGCAGGTTGACACCAATGCTATGCAACCCTGGGAGCCGTAGTCCTCCAGAGAAGGTGAAAGACCTTGGAAAACGACTACTCCCAGGATCCCAACACAGTCAAAAAGGTGTCAAAACTGCATTCATGGCACAACGTAGAGACACCTAAAGAAACTCACCCCAAGACCAAACAATATAGATGCATCCTTTTTCTTTCGGATCTTCTTTGCAAGGTTGTTGTGTGAGTGAAGTCGGATGGAGATCCTGAGCTTGTTGAAAGAAAATTGGGGGTCGTGAGGGGGTTTCAGAGGGGTCGATAAAGACCATCAGAAAACATATATTTATGGTGTCTTAGGGACCCCAGTATACAGCTAGGCTCACTTGTTTGAGCAACCGATCCCACCAAAAGCCTTCTTCCGCTGTGATTAGCCAGCCTCTCAGCCAAGGGAAGGACTGTTTCTGAGACTCTAAGCAGGAAGAGGAGCATGGCAGTGTGGCGCACATGTGCAGGCAAGGGAGAGTGTGTGAGGCTGGAGGGAGGCTCACGCCAGTGAGTCCCTTCAAGGCAAGGGGGTTCTGTGTGGGAAGTTTGGCCCAATTCTATCATTGGTGGGGTTCGGAATGCTCTTTGATTGTAGGTGAACTATAAATCCCAGCAATTACAACTCCCAAGTGTCAAGGTCTGTTTTCCCAAAACTCCACCAATGTGCACATTTGAGCATATTGAGCTTTCGTGCCAAGTTTGGTCCAGATCCATCATTGTTTGAGTCCTCCAGAGGTAGGTGAACTACGTCTCCCCTCAATTACTGTCAAATTCCCCCCAAATTCCTCCAGTATCTTCTGTTGGTCATGGGGGTTCTGTGTGGGAAGTTTGGCCCAATTCTATAGTGGTGGGGTTCAAGGCGCTCATTAATGTAGGTGAACTATAAATCCCAGCAACTACAACTCCCAAATGTCAAGGTCTATTTTCCTCAAACTCAACCAGTGTTCTCATTTGGACACACAGAGTGTTCATGCCAAGTTTGGGCCAGATCCATCATTGTTTGAGCCCAGAGTGCTCTCTGGACGTAGGTGAACTACAACTCCAAAACTCAACGTCGATGCCTACCAAACCCTTCCAGTATTTTCTGTCGGTCATGGGAGTTCTGTGTGCCAAGTTTGGTTCAATTCCATTGTTGGTGGAATTCAGAATGCTCTTTGATTGTAGATGAACTATGAATCCCAGGAACTACAACTCCCAAAGAGGAAATGTATTTCGTGGCCAATGTGTTTTGTGGCCATGATGCTCGGTTGGCACGTGAGCCCTTCTGCCGATGCATTCACTTTTATTTCCAGACCTTAAAAGCAGTCTGGTTGAAATCAATGGGGCGAGTGAGTCACGGCAGCAAAAGCAAAGCAGCATCGATTTCATGTATTTGCAACACTAAATCTGGACCCAGCTCCCGGGATGATGACTCTTATTTCTGCAGAAATCCGTCCTTGCACCCAAAGACTTGAGCAGCACATATGGAAATATGCAGTGATTTCAACTAAGACCGCAGATAAGGAGGTCCGTGCCCGGTGAGTTTCCGCTAAACCAGATCAGCCAGGACAGAGAATGAAGCACTCAACATGAGTTGAAGGCAAAGCTACAGAGGTTCATTTCAGTTTGGCCAAAAGAGATGCAAGTACCACGCTACCATTCAAAATATGCAAGCTGGCACCTTTGACCCTGTAATCACACCAATGTTCTTAATAAGCAAAGTTATCAAATTTAGGCATATCAGGTCTGTGTGTCACGTTTGGTCCAGATCCATCAGTGTTTGGGTTCACACTGCTCTTTGGATGTAGGTGAACTACAGCTCCCCAAAATCAAGGTGAATTTTCCCCCAAGACATTCAGTATTTTTTTTCTGGTCATGGGGGGGGGGGGGCTCTGTGTGCCAATTGTGGTACCAATCCATTGTCAGTGGGGGTCACAGTATCGCTGGATGCAGGTGAACTACAACTCCCAAAATTCCAGCCTGTGATTGTGTTTAAGGATCAGGGTCCTTTGGATGTTGGGAATGATGACAATGAGGTTCATATAGGTCAGAGGCCAGGAACCTTTTTGACTCAGAGAGACATGAAAGCAAAATATTTGGAAATTTATTTCAGTGAGAGCCATATAATATATATAATATATTTTAAGACTGAATTCAACTCAATGTGAGTCTATGTCAGAGCTGGGAAATCTGAGCTTTGAGGAAGTTCAGATTCCCAGTCTGCCTTGAGGTGGTATTGACCTTTGTCCCAGTTCTGTGGGAGCTGTGCTGACCTTTGCTCCAGTTTCTGAGAAGCTGTGCTGTGTCAGTCTGGAAGTGATGCAACTTCCAGGTGCCTGCTGAGTCCTGGAGGAAGTGAGGTAACCTCCTCTGGACATGGACATTGGACACTGTTCTAAATATGCGGACTATGGGAACTGCTGACTCACCCGGATATGGTGCAACCCACCTTGGACATTGCATGGGCAAGGGGAGGGGGGTTGGAGTTTAAAAGGTGTGTTTGGGTGGCGGGCCTTTGCTTTAGCTTCACAAGTTTTGTACCTGCAATAAAATCGTGTTGGACCGTGCTACTACCTACGCGTGTTTCCTTACCGAGGTTGGAGAGTCATTACAGAAGCTAAAGCCCGTTTCGACTTTCCCAGAAATGGCGAGGTCGGCAAGAGAGGAGGAGGAGTATATCGACATGTGGAACCTTGCTCCTGATGAGATCCGGAGAACCATGGAGTGGGAATGGACCACTATCGACCATGTGGGATTCCCGGACGAGTCCAGAGAAGCGATGGCGTCTTGGCGTTCGTCAGCTCAGGTGGACGAGCTCAGAGAAGCGGAGGAACGAAGGTTGTGGTCCGCTCAGGTGAGCTCCAGAGGAGGTGTATCCAGAGAAATGGGGGCGAGAGCTCCCATTCAAGTGGATTTCCCGATGACCGGAGGAACCAGAGAAGCTGTGCGGAGAGGTGGGCCAGCTCAGGTGGATCCAGTAGATGGCAGGACCAGAGAAGCTGCGGGGAAGGTTGCCCCAGCTCAGGTGGACCTGGAGGATAATGGAAGTGAAACCACTGAACCGGAAGCGCCGTCAGAGTTGGAGGTGATGCGGTGCAAGATGGAGGCGATGGAGCAAACTCTGAGGAGGATGTCCCGGGCGATGTCGCGGAGGGAGCCGGTGGATTCAGTGTGGAGTGCCCCTGGAGGAGGAGAGTTTACCTTTTACTCCTGGATGGACGGCGGTCCATCGGATGAGCGTCCTAGATCTCCTATGGGAGTGTGGACTGCGGGTGATCATCCGGGGGAAGGCCAAGGGGTCCCTGTGTCAGAGGGAAATCCGGCTCAAGTGAACCGCATTCAGGAGAAGGTGTATCCGAATCTCCCGCAGCCAGCGGGGATGGGGAGAGGAGTTCGGAGGTCAGAGGCTCCCCAGTGGAGGGGAGTACAGTCCCAAGAGTTTGGAGGACGGTTGAAGAAGGAACCTTTGCGAGTGGAATTTGAGGGAGAAGCTTGCAAGGTGGCCTTTTTCATTGCTGCAGTAAATGAGCATATGGAGGATTACGGTCATTTATACCCAAGCGATTGCAGTAGAGTACGTGCCATTGGAGGAGTGTTCAAGGGAAGAGCGGCCGAATGGTACGTACAATGCCATGATCGCAAGGACCCATGTTTGAAAACTGTTCGGGCCTTTCTGCAAGCAATCCGAAATCGTTTCCGTGATCCTTTGGAGAGGATAAAAGCTAAGGAGGCATTGCGCAGCTTGGTTCAGGGGCCCCGATCTGTGACGGAGTATGCGGAGGAGTTTATGAGTTTGGCGGGTAAGGTCGCTGAGTGGTCCCAGGCAACGCTGCTAGAGCTTTTTAAGGATGGTCTGCGGAGGGAGATCCTGGAATGGTGTTTACATCGAGATGATCCGGGTGATGTTGACGGATGGATCCAGCTAGCCGGCAGTGTGGAGGGGATCTTGGCCCAGGTGCAACGTTGAAAGTTCCAGTCGGCGAGGTCCAGAGGCCTAGGACGCAACTTTGGAGAAGGACGGTTCCGGGGAGGAGAGACCAGGCGTGGTGGCAGTGACGGACGTTCCCGTGTTATGAAAAAACCTGTGATGGGGAGGGGCCTCTGTTTCATTTGTTCCCAGCCAGGTCATTTTGCATCCCAGTGCCGGCAGAAGCAGATGCCGGATCAGAAAAAAGTAGCTTCAGCTAAAGCGGCTGTAGGCGACAATATGGACTCAAAGAGTGTTAGTGAGTGCCCCAAGTGTACAGTGTTCATTGGGATTGTATAAAGGAGGGGAGGTGATAGAGAAACAGGCATTGATTGATTGTGGGTGCTCAGAAAACATCATGTCGCCAAAATTGGTAGATAGTTTAGGGGGAGAAACTAAAAATTTACCAGTGCCTGTGATTTTTACTCAGTTAGATGGGTCTTCTATTGGTGGTGGGCCGTCTTTATTGGGCACTAAAGATTTAAAAGGTCGGGTGGGGCCTTGGGAAGGAAACATAGACTTTGTGGTAGCACCAATTAAGGGCCATGAGGTAGTATTAGGATTGCCATGGCTAGAGCAAGCTAACCCCAAAATTGATTGGAGGACTGGGATTTTGCAATGTGAACCGAATATGGAAAAAAAGGATTTGGTTAAGGTGCAGGGGGTGCCTGAGGAATATTGTGATTATGCGGATGTGTTCAACCCTATATTAGCCCAAAGTCTTCCCCCATTCCGTAATGTTCAATGTCGGGTGGAGGGTAAGGAGGGGCGGTATTGCCTAAACCTAAGATATATGCTATGACGTGCAGGAGAAGGTAGCTTTAAGGGAGCAGGTTGACGAGTACTTAAGGAAAGGGTTTATCCGAAGGTCTGAGTCCCCTATTGCTGCACCAGTGTTATTTCGGGAAAAGAAAGATGGGAGGTTACGATTGTGTATTGATTATCGGGGTCTGAATGCCATCAGTACTACCAATTGTTACACTTACCACTAATTAAAGATCTGTTAGGCCAGTTGGGGAGGTAGATTTTTCACTAAATTGGATTTGATAGACGCGTTCCATATGGTGAGAGTGAGGAAAAGTGACCAATGGAAGACAGCTTTCTCTTGTCCCCTCGGGCTGTACGAATGGGTCGTGATGCCATTCGGTTTGGCTGGAGCCCCCGGTATTTTCATGCAGTTAATAAATGAGGTGTTGCACCCCTTTTATATAAGGGGTGTTTGTATATTTGGATGATATTGTGATCGTGACGCGTACTTTGGGATGAGCATGTTCATTTGGTTCGGGAGGTGTTGGAAAGGTTGAGACAAGCTAAGCTATATGTCAAGTTGAGTAAGTGTGAGTTTGGAAGGAGTCAGATTGATTTTTTGGGTTACCGGATTAGCGAGAGTGGCGTGGCTATGGATCCGACTAAGGTGGAGGATGTGTTGAGCTGGGAAGCTCCACAAACCCGCAGACAATTGCAGGCTTTCCTGGGTTTGGCAAATTTCTATCGCACTTTCATCCCTGCATTTGCAGCAATAACTCTTCCTCTTACTGAGTTGTTAAAGACTAAGGGAAGGGGGAGTCTAAGAGGACTAGGTCTCTGGGCTCTAAGTTAGGGTGGACGGATGAGTGTCAGGAAGCTTTTGTGAGATTGAAGAGGGCTTTCACCAGCGGCCCTTTGTTGATGCATCCTGATACGGGAAAGCCTTTCGTAGTGCAGTGTGATGCTTCGGCGTGGGAATACGGAGGAGCGTTGTTACAGAAGGATCAACAGGGGAACCTGAGACCCTGTGCATATTTTTCTAAAAAGTTTGAGGAGCAAGAAAGGAAATGGCCAGTATGGGAGAAAGAGGCTTTTGCCGTGAAGAGTGCATTGCGGACGTGGCGTCAGTTTTTGGAGGGGGCTGTTTTTCCCTTTGTGGTGCTGACTGACCATCAGAATTTACAGTATCTGAAGAATCCTCAAAAGCTATCTCCCAAATTGGTGAGATGGGCTCAATATTTTGCTCGGTTTAATTTTTCGTTGCAACATATCAAAGGAAAGGAGAATGTGGTGGCAGACGCGATCTCGTTATCCTCATGTGGGGGAGGATTCTTTTACTAGGTCTGAGGAGGTGTTTACCAAGGAGCAATGGGGTCTGGCGGTGCAGACAAGGTCTCAAGTGAAAAAGGAGGTAAAGAAGGAAGAAGAGGTTGTAGATGAATGGTGTTTAGAGTTGCAGAAGGGGTACGAAGGTGATGTTTGGATGCGTAGTCATAAGGAGGAGTGTAAGTGGTTGAACGGGTTATGGCTTGTGGGAACTAAGGTGTATGTGCCTCAAGAAGTGAGGAAGAAAGTGTTAAGGCTTAATCATGATCATAAGACTGCGGGCCATTGGGGAGTTACCAAGACTCTCTTGAATGTGAAGAAACGTTATTGGTGGCCTGGTATGAGGACAGAAGTTAAGGAGTATGTGGGAAGTTGTGAGGATTGTGCGCGAAGCAAAGTTCCCGCTGCTAAGCCACAGGGTTTGATTCAGGTAGTAGCTTCTCCGGTGCGGCCATGGATGCATGTTAGTACTGATTTTGTGGGGGAGTTGCCCTCTAGTCGCGGCTATCGTTACATATGGACAGTGTTGGATCTGTTTTCTAAACAGGCTCATTTCGTCCCTTTAAAAGGTTTGCCTTCGGCTGAAAGGTTAGCTGAGTTGTATGTACAGCATGTGTATAGGTTGCACGGGTGTCCGGAGCAAGTGCTTAGTGATCGTGGGGTACAGTTTACTGCCCGGTTTTGGGAACGGTTTTTGGAGGTATTAGGGGCTGAAAGGAGGCTTACTACTGCTTACCATCTTTGCTGCAATGGGGGCGTTGAGAGAACGCAGAAATCTTTGGGAGGTTATCTGCGTATTTTCAGTAATAGGGAGCAAAATAATTGGTCGGATTTGTTGCCATATGCTGAGATGGCGTATAATAGTTCAGTGCATTCTTCTACTGGAAGGTCGCCATTCGAAGTGGTTTACGGCCAAGATGTGGCCCCTTTGCCTCAGTTATTGGAGATGGGGAAAGAGGAGAGGAGTGATTGGAAGGTGCGAGCTCAAGATGAGTGGAAGGAAGTGACTGAAGCCCTGGGAAAAGCGCAACGGTCATATAAGCTGTTCGGAGATCGGCGAAGGCAAGAGGGAGAGGTGTATGCTGAGGGCGATCTAGTGTGGTTGTCTACTCAGAATTTAAAGTTGGGGTTACCCTCAAAGAAATTAAGCCCGAGATACATTGGCCCATTTAGGATCGAGCAGGTGGTGAATAGGGTTTCATATAAGCTAATTCTGCCAAAGGGGTTAGGTAAGGTTTACCCTACATTTCATTGTAGTTTATTGAAAAGGTACATGGGTCCCCTTCCTCCCAAGGATTGAATGGTATTTTGTTTCTGCAGGGGGAGGACGCGGTGGAGAAGGACATTATGTCAGAGCTGGGAAATCTGAGCTTTGAGGAAGTTCAGATTCCCAGTCTGCCCTGAGGTGGTATTGACCTTTGTCCCAGTTCTGTGGGAGCTGTGCTGACCTTTGCTCCAGTTCCTGAGAAGCTGTGCTGTGTCAGTCTGGAAGTGATGCAACTTCCAGATGCCTGCTGAGTCCTGGAGGAAGTGAGGTAACCTCCTCTGGACATGGACATTGGACACTGTTCTAAATATGCGGACTCAGAGACTTATGAGGTCATATCCCCTGGACTATGGGATCTGCTGACTCACCCGGATATGGTGCAACCCTCCTTGGACATTGCGTGGGCAAGGGGAGGGGGGTTGGGGTATAAAAGGTGTGTTTGGGTGGCGGGCCTTTGCTTTAGCTTCACAAGTTTTGTACCTGCAATAAAATCGTGTTGGACCGTGCTACTACCTACGCGTGTTTCCTTACCGAAGTTGGAGAGTCATTACAAGTCTATACGTACATACGATGAGAAAAGAATTCCCCGGCAGAATGACAAGACACTTCAGACCTGGCTCTGCAAAAGGCACGCTCAGGACTCTGGGAAGGAAGAGAAGGCGGAAGGAAGGAAGGGGGAAAGAAAGAAAGAAAGATAGAGGAAATAAAGGAAGGAGGGGGAGAGGAAGAAAGAAAAGAAGACCAAACTATGGAAAAGGAAGAAAAGAAAAGCAGGAGAGAGACAAGGAGAGGAAAAGAAAGAAGGAAATGGGAAGGAAGGAAAGGGTGGGGAAAAGAAAGGAAAGGGAGTGAGGAAAAAGTAAAATAATGAAGGGAAAAGAAGAAAAGAAAGAAGGGGAGAGAGGGGGAAGTGAAAAGAAAGGAAGGAGAAGGAAAGGAAGACTTTGGGGAAAGAATAGAAGAGGAAGCAAGTGGGAGGGAGGGCGAATGGAGGAAAGAAGAAAGGGGAGAGAGGGAGGGACAAGGAAGGAGAGAAGGAAAGAGTGAAGGGGGAGAAAGGAAGGAAGAGGAAGGAAAAGGAAGGAAGAGGGAGAATGGAGGAAAGAAGGAAGGGGAGAGGGAGGGAAAAGGAAGGAGAGAATGAAAGAGTGAAGGGGAAAATAGGAAGGAGGAGGAAGGAAGAGGGAGAATGGAAGAAAGAAGGAAGGGGAGGGAGGGTCCTGAGAGCACAATAGGAAGCAACACATTGATATATATCAAATAGCATATAATATAGCCAATATGAGTCAATGCAGCAACATAAAGCCCACTTAGGCACACGAACGTAGCAGTCTCGGAGTACCACCAGCCAATGGTAAATTCGCAAGACAGGAGGTGTGGGAAAACAGTCCTGGGAAGGGGTACAATGCGACGGAGAGGAAAGTCTCGAAGGAAATAAAGTCCGTCCCCTGAGGTAGCCAATACTCATCCAGGTTCACCACAAAGATCCCAATCCTGTGCAGAGGGCCCGAATGGCCGGCCGGTGGAACACGTAGGGTGCCAAGGCCGCGACGGTGAAGTAGCGCGCCGAGTCCGTTTCGCCCCCAACGGGGCTTTTTCAAGCGGCTGGTGGTATCAGTGCCGGGCAATGAAACGCAGGGTATAATACATTCTGAAACATTAAGAATATACAGACATCACATATACAAGCAAGCCACCATATTTCCACAGTGGAGACAATGCATACAGGCAGACAATACATACCAGCAACGGTTATGATCCGACATGATACATCCTGCGGACCCGAAGGTAAGTTTTGACAGCAGAGGCAGAGCCTAAATACAGAAATCCTAATGAGGCTCAAGTGAGAAGGGCGGATAAGGGGAGGGGGTCATTGAGGCCCAGGGGGAACTCGCTCTGTAGATGGACTTGCCACCAGGTTTCCCTCCTAAGGAGGAAATTATGTGTTGCTTCCTATTGTGTTCTTGTGTATAATTTCCACTACGAAACTTGTGTTTACATAGGGTCCTGAGAGCAGCGGGGGATGAGGAAGAGGCGGCGATGGCGGTGCGGAAGGGGCAGTCGCGACACATTTGCATCACTCCTCCCCACTGCATGCTGGGAAAGTGAGGCCCGGGCTGCTCTGGAGAGCCAGATGCAATCATGAAAAGAGCCACATCTGGCTCCCGGGCCATAGGTTCCCTACCACTGATGTAGGTAATGGTGTTTTCAATGATGAAGTGGCTATTGATGCAGAGAATGGCCAGCAGATCCCTGTTCAAAGTGTATTTTCTGATGAGAATGTTTCTGAAGGGTTTGGGGGATGATGGCGTGTCCCCTGAATTGCTACCAGAGAGTTCCCATGGTTTGGAGCCTGAGAATAACTCGACAACATTCCAGTTGCAGAAATGAATGAGCCAGTAGATAGACGGGATATTATTAGTCAAAGTAGGAAAGCTAATCAGTCGCTTAGGCGTTCTGCCAGGCTCAAAGAAAGAATGAGAAGGGATTCAAGGCCAAAAGGAAACCCATTGCTGGCCGCTTGGGACATGGCGTAATTAGGAGATAAAAGTCTCAAGTACAGGATCTGTAGTCAGATGAAGCATCGTTTAGAATCATGTCAAGACATCTTTCCTGATTTTTCTGTTAATGGCAAAGAATGGAAATAGAATAAAGTTTTACTGATTTTGAAAAAAAGAAGAAGACATCTTTCCTGTTTCTTGGAAGCCTTGCTTTGGATAGATTCTTGTGTTAAGTACCTTTGATTCATGTTTCCAGTTCTTGGATTTTACTATAGAAGTTTTTGCCTTAGTTTTTCATGAACTTTGATGGACTAATTTCTTGGAATATTTGTTCCGGCTTATCTTTCTACCTCATTGGATTTACCTATTCTTTTAAAGCAGGGGGAGGGAACCTATGGCTCGGGAGCCAGATGTGGCTCTTTTCATGATTGCATCTGGCTCACCAGAGCAGCCCGGGCCTCAGTTTCCCAGTATGCAGCAGAGTGGAGTGACACAAATGTGCCGCGACTGCTGCCACCCACATTCCAACATTCTAAGGTGACACAGAGAGAAAAGGAAAGGCCTCAGGCAGTCAGACACTGCGGCCCACAGCAGTGATGGATCAGGACCAAACTTGGCACACAGGGGCCCAATGGCCCACTTCACAACGCAACCCTCACCCAATGACCAATACAGACTAAAATTGGCACACAGAGCCCCCATGACCTACTCTACATCCTGGTGCTGTTTGGAGGGGGATGGACCATGGCCAATGGGACTTGCAGTAACTTCACTAAGTTCCTGAGACCACTGCAAGGCACATACACATCTAATAGGAACCAACCTTGGCACACTATGCCTTCCTCAAATAACCCGGGCACCACCGGGTCCCCAAGCTAGTGTAATAATGAGTAAATAAATGTAATAAAAAATAATAGAGTAAAATAATGTAAATGTAATAATAAACAAAGTAAATAAATGTAATAAAAATAATACGAATAACAGCGTAAAATAATAAATAACCTTGGCTCGAGTATAAGCCGAGGGGAGCATTTTCAGCCTAAAAAAGGGACTGGAAAACTAGGCTTTTATTCGAGTATATACAATATTTATTATTATCCTGTGTTTTCAGGAAGCCTGTTCCTCTCTAAGATGGAAAAGGATTTATTGCATCGTGTGAACCTTTCACCTTCTTCCTGGAAACCAAGGAGAAAACGCAGGCCCATTCTTTGCAGAGATAAGGAGGGGGAAACCAATATGTTGCCTTTTTCAAGCCTTGATCGTATTCTCCCTTCGGCTTTCATTATAATGTCATCATTGACTTTCCAGCCAAATGGGGAACCCAAGGCTCTTTTCTCCCTGATTCTTTTTTTTTGCTTGCAGATAATATTAACTTGTTCCCCACTTTTTTGAAAAGAAGGTTTTCCTCTCTTGCCTTTGGTTATTTCCCGTCAAAAAAAATTGAACAATTTTCTCCAAATACAACCATTATAAGTATGGGCCGAATTTAATATCTGTTTACATAGAAAAGTAATTAACTGATGCTTGTCATCACTTGGTTTCATTGGTTTTCACTATGTATTTTTGAATGGGTCCTGTGTTTTGTCTATTTTGATGTTGCTATGTTTTGGGTTTTAATTTTACATATTGTATGTGTGGTTTGTTTTTTTTAGCATTGGCCACTTTCAATCTCCTTTGGGAATTAAAAGCATGAACATCATTTTAAAATCTATTATTGCTATTATTATTACTGATATTAATATTATCATCCATGGCTTTGCATCTTGGTTGAAAGATCAATATGGGATTATTACTGTTATCATCGTCACCATCACCATCTGTGGCTTGGCATCTTAGTTGAAAGATCACACAATGGGATTATTATTGTTATTATTATCATCAACGTCATCATCATCCATGCCTTTGCATCTTGGTTGAAAGATCGAAATGGGATCATCATCATCATCATCACTATCATCATCTGTGGCTTTGCATCTTGGTTGAAAGATTAAAATGGTTTATTATTATTATTATTATCATCATCATCTATGGCTTTGCATCTTGGCTGAAAGATCAAAATGGGATTATCATCATCATCATCGTCATCCACGGCTTTGCATCTTGGTTGAAAAAAAATCAAAATTGGGATTATTATTATTATCATCCTCATCATCATCATCGTCATCCATGGATTTGCATCTTGGTTGAAAGATCACAACAGGATTACCGTCATCATCATTGTGCTGTCGCACGCTGGGCCTGTAGAATGGCTATTTCTTGGACGTGACTTCTGTAGGCCCAACGGGACGCCGGGGTGCCTCAGCTGGAAGGGCCCCTTAGTTCCCCCCAATGATAAAGGTCCTTTGAGGCTTAAAATAAGTTTAACAAAGTTCTTTATTTGGGAACAAACTGGATGGCTTCTTTAAAAACTGGTGACTTTCTCAGTCTGCAGCAACAGGGCCGGCAAACTGGGCAAAGCTGGTCTTCTGTTTCGGGGGAAAACCTATGACCCTTCCCTTGGGCAATCTTTCTTTACCTTGCTGGCATGAGGACCCTTCTTCCGACTCCAAGCTGCGTTATGGATAGCCAGACGTCCCGTACCACGCAAGGTTTCCTTCGATTAGCCAGGTTGTAGGATTGCAGGTGATCCCTTCACAAAGGATTGTGAAGCTATTCTTTTACCCCAGCAAAGTGGGATCCGGTACAGCAGCAAAGCTGTGTCTGTAACCCCAGCAAAGCTGTGAGATTGAAAGCCTTTTCCAAGTTGGAAAGTACAGGCAGCTTTAAATCACATCCTGTCCTGAAGAGAAGCTGTTAAGACTGACCAAAAAATCCCCTTTCCCCTCCCAAGACCTAGGAATAGGGGCGGGTCTGCTGCTCTAGATTGATTGGCAGCCCTCTGGGCCTGTGGATGCAAACTAAGAAAGTCACCTACAACATGAAATGCAAACTTGCAATGCAACAAATGAAAAACAGAGCCCTGTCGGCACTGCTGTGCCAGAACAATCATCATTGTCGTCGTCATCATCCATGGCTTTGCATCTTGGTTGAAAGATCAAAAATGGTATTATTATTATTATCATTATTATCCCCATCCTCGTCATTGTCATTGTCATCATCATCCATGGCTTTGCACCTTGGTTGAAAGATCACAACGGGATTACTATCACAATCCTCACCTTCATGACATAAGATCGGGTAGTGCTCGTGTCTCAGCTGGGAGAGTGTTCCATAAGGTTGGAGCTAACACTGAGAACGCTCTCCTTCGGGTGGCAGTCAACCTAAACGTCTTAACAGGGGGAATTGCCAGTAGATTGTTGTTCTCTGACCGCAATGATCTCGTAGGGCAATATGGGGTAAGCCGGTCCCTCAGGTACATTGGCCCCAGGCCGTGCAAGGCCTTAAAGGTGAGCACCAACACTTTGAAGGTGATCCGGTGCTCAATTGGAAGCCAGTGCAGATCCTGCAAAGTAGGTGTAATATGGCAACCTGTTGGAGTACCAGACAGGAGCCAGGCGGGGCAGTGTTTTGCACCAGCTTGAGCTTCCGGGTCACCGACGGAGGAAGGCCAACGTAGAGAGCATTACAGTAGTCTAGTCTAGATAGATAGGGAGCCAGCCGCCTTGCCTGCCTTAGATGGAAAAAAGCTATTTTACTGACCATGGAGATTTGGGTCTCCATGGTCAGTTGGGAGTCCAAATGAACTCCCAGGCTCTTTACTGAAGACAATGGGCATAGCACCACACCGTCCAGAGTCGGAAGCTGGACATCCCTATCACCCGGACGGCCCAGCCACAAGATTTCCATCTTCGCTGGATTCACCTTCAACCTACTGGCTCGCAGCCATCCAGCAATGGCATCGAAGCAACGTTGGAAATTATTGGGTACGGATCCAGGCCTGCCCTCCATTCTCAGAATGAGCTGAGTGTCATCAGTGTACTGATGGCACTCAAGCCCAAAACTCTGCACCAGCTGTGCAAGTGGCTGCATGTAGCTGTTAAATAACAAGAGGGAGAGAATAGCCCCCTGAGGAACACCGCAGATTAATGGGGAGCCCTCGGAGACCATCTCTCCCCTCCTCACTCGTTGAAGCCGATGGTGGAGGAAGGAGGTCAGCCATTTCAAGGCTGTCCCCCTCACTCCAGCCATGGCAAGGCGGTGGGTCAAAAGATCATAATTGACTATGTCAAACGCTGCTGTGAGGTCCAATAACACAAGCAACGCAGACCCGCCTTGGTCAAGCTGGCAGCAGAGTTGGTCTGTGATGGAGACCAGGACTGTCTCCGTCCCGTGCCCAGAACGGAAGCCGGACTGGAAGGGGTCTAGCCATGTTGCGTCATCTAAGAAGGACTGCAACTGCTCCATTGCTGCCCTCTCATGTACCTTTCCCAGGAACAAAAGATTCGACACTGGTCGGTAGTTGGGACCATCACCCATGGCTTTGCATCTTGGTTGAAAGATCACAACGCGATTACTATCATCATCCTCACCTTCATCATCATCAATCCATGGCTTTGCATCTTGGTTATAAGGTCAAAATGGGATGATGATGATTATTATTATTATTACCATCATCCATGGCTATGCATCATGGTTGAAAGATCAAAATGGGATTGTTGTTGATGTTGTTTGCATATCCATGCGAGCCCGACTGTACAACCAATCCATAAATGCATTTATTTCCTGGCTGTTGGGCGGCTGCAGAGACACTTCTTCGAGCTGCTTTTCCCTATGTAGATGAATGACAATCTGAGCAAAGACCTCTGGAAGACCCCAAAGCGTCTTCTTTTCTTTGTGGGGCCAGAGAGCAGAAAATGTCCTTTTCCTCCTCCCTTTGTCGGAGGCCCTGCCATGGATCGATCCTGACATTAAGCAGGGCTCTTGGGGATATTTATATCTTGCCCGGCGCTTCGGTCGCCTGCTCAGGAGATAACCCTATTACTGCCAAGGCCCCCCGGCAAAAGGCAACGTTGGTTTGCATTTGTTTCAAAAGGCAGAGCGAGGAAAGGGAGCCATGGAACACCCCCTAAAAAGATCAATGATCACTTTGAATTATCATAGAAGACTAGCTCTGGAAGAGAGAGACCCCCAAAAGTCATCTAATCAAACCCCATTGAGCCCTCCCAGCAGATGGCCATCTACATTCTGCTTAAAACTTCAACTTGACTCAAAGGTAGTCTGTATTCTGCTAGAATTGGAAGATATCCCCCAAAGGTCATTCAGTCTAATTCTGCACTAAGGCACAATTTGAACCCTCCTGACAGATGCCCATCCAGCCTCTGCTTCATATTATAGCAGTGTTTCTCAACCTGGGGGTCGGGACCCCTGGAGGAGTCATGAGGGGGTGTAAGAGGGGTCGCCAAAGATCATCACAAAACACAGCATTTTCTGTTGATCATGGGGGAGTGGGGGGGGGTTTGGCCAAATTCTATCTTTGGTGGAGTTCAAAAGGCTCTTTGATTGTAGGTGAACTATAAATCCCAGCAACTACAACTCCCAAATGTCAAGTCTATTTTCCCCAAACTGCACCAGTGTTCACATTTGGGCATATTGATATTCATGCCAAGTTTAGTCCAGATCCATCATTGTTTTGAGTTGAAAGTGCTCTCGGGATGTACTGTAGGTGAACTACAACTCCAAAACTTAAGGTCAATGCCCACCAAACCCTTCCAGTATTTTCTGTTGGTCATGGGAATTCTGTGTCCCAAGTTTGGTTCAATTCCTCCATTGGTGGGGTTCAGAATGCTCTTTGATTGTAGATGAACTATAAATCCCAGCAACTACAACTCCCAAATGACAATCTCTCCCTCCAATCCCACCAGTATTCAAATGTGGGCATATTGGGTATATGTGCCGAATTTGGTCCAGTGAATGAAAATACCTCCGGCATATCAGATATTTACATTATGCTTCATAACAATAGCAAAATCACAGTTGTGAAGTAGCATTGAAATAATTATATGATTGGGGGGTCACTACAACATGAGAAACTGTATTAAGGGGTCACAGCAATAGGAAGGTTGAGAACCACCTTCCGTATTTGCAAAACGATCATAGGGGATTTTTTTTTGTAGGAAGCTACATTTACATTCAAGTGCTGTGCTAGTCATCAATGAAGAAGGGAAGGGAAGAAAGAAGGGGATTTGAAGGGGGTAAGTAGGGAAGAAGGGAAGGAAGACGGGTACTTAGGGGAAGGAGGGAATTTAAAGTAGAAGGAAAACTGAAGGAATGTGACAGCGGTGGGAGCGAGAGGACGGCCTTCCTGGATGATCTTAAAATTCATGCCAGTTCATAGAAGGAGATGCAATCGCAGAGATAGGCGGGACCCGAACCATTTAGAGTTTTATAGGTCAAAACCTGCATCTTGAATTTGGCTCAGCAACTTATCGGCAGCCAATGAAGCTGTTTTAATAGGGGCGTTGTATGCTCCCTATAGTTTGCTCCAGTAAGGAGCAGGCCCGGATTACCCAGAAGGCCACCCTAGGCCATTGCCTAGGGGCGCAAGCTGAGGGGGGTGCAGTTCACGGACCAAAAAAAATGTTGAAACAAAACCGCAACGCGCGGCATGGAGATGACTCTCTCTCCTTCTCTTGGGGGAGAGCTGCGAGGGGGGGAGGGAATGGTGCCCCCCTCACCATCGCCCCAGCCCCCTTGTCAAGGAAGGAGGGCGCGAGGAGGAGGAGGCAGAAGGAAGCCCCCGGGTCTGCTGCCGGGCATGCGCGGCACCCAGGAACATGGTGGAGGAGGCAGAGGTGCTTGCGCCCTCCTGCTGCGCATGGCCGGCAGTGGCCCCGGGGCTTCTCTTTCTTCCTCCTCCTTGCGCCCTCCTTCCTTGACTCAAGGAAGGAGGGTGCGAGGAGGAGGAGGCGGAGGCGGAGGGATGCCCCGCCCCCGGGGCCGCTGCCAGGCATGCGCAGCAACCAGGAACATGGCGGAGGAGGCAGAGGCGGCCCGAATCCCGGCGCAGTTGCCACCCCACAGCAGCCTTCACGCCGAGAAGGGCTCAGCGCCTGCAGGGAAAAAGGAGAAGCAGGGTTGGAATTAGGCCAAGATTCTCCTTGCTCCTTTTTCCTTTTGGGGGGCAAAGCGCAGGCAGTGGAAAGACGGAATATGTGTGTGTGTGTGTGGGGGGGGGGGGTGGTAGAGGTTGGATTGGGGGCATAATTCCAAAGGGGTTAATCCGGGCCTGGTAAGGAGCCTGGCTGCTGCCTGTTGTACCAATTGAAACTTCTGGGCCGTCATCAAGGGAAGCCCCACGTAGAGCGCATTGCAATAGTCCAGTCTGGATGTAACCAAGGTGTGGACCACGCTGGCCAAGTCAGACTTCACGAGGTATGGTCACAGCTGGTGCACAAGTTTGAGTTGTGCAAATGAGGAAGAAAACTATAAATTCTGTCTCGCCATGGGGCCAGAATGGCCTGCTTGCTTCCTTGAAATCCCAAGGGGTGACCACAGCAAGCTCCCCAGGGCTTCTGGAACTCCACAGGACTGCAGCAGGATCGATCGATGTAGCGAGGAGCCATGGATGACAATCAGCTGGTCTCTATATAAACTTTATTTCTTTATGATCAAAACCAGGTTATTCCCGGGGCGCAGGGCCCCATAGAGCAAAAGCGAGATAGCAGCTAGTCTTAGAATTAATATAAGAAAAATATGTCACCAAAATGGAGGTGATCCGTTGACCTGTGGATATAGGGGCCCGATGGGTTTCAGTATCCGCGGTTCAAAGGAATGCAGTTTCGGCCTCCCCGGGATGCTGTAAGTGTAAGAGCATCCCGGGCAAGCCTGCTGCGATCTGCAGCTCGGGAAAGGAAAGGTTCATGCTTTGAGTGAGTTGGAGACAGTAAATGACACAATGTATCACTATGGAGAGGGAAAAGTTGCAATCTAATTATTCTTTATTGAGGGGTTTGTTACAGTGTTAGGATCAGGGGAAGGAAGCATAGTGAAGAAGGATTGTTTGTTGAAGCTGCTGCTATAGTCACACTCCCAGCGATGCTTGGCCCAATTGGGGTATCCAGAAACTGCGGAACTCACTGCTACAGGTCAGATCAACTTGAAAGCAGGGGGCCCTCCGTTGTATGCTATCACAAAGGCCCTCCCGGCCACCGCCTGCTCCTGAGCATGAAGCGACAGCGTTGAGTCCATGAGGATGCCCAAGCTACGGACCTGCGCCCTCAAAGGTTGCCACCCAATACCCTGATCGGCCCCACGACTGACCAGGAGGACCTCTGTCTAGTCTGGATTAAGCTTCAACCTGTTAGCCCTCATCCAGTCCATCACAGCTATCAGGCATCGGTTGAGGGTCTGGGAAGCTTTCTTGTAATTCGGTGGAAATGACTAGTAGAGTTGGCCGTCATCTGCGTACAGAGGGCACCCAGCTCCAAAACTCCAAAACACCCAGTGGTTTCATGTAGATATTGAAAAAGCATGGGGGATAGAATGGAGCCCTGCGGGACCCCACAGGTCAAAGGCCAGGGGTCCAAGCAGACCCGGATTAACCCCTTTTGGCACCCTAGGCCACACTTTGGAATTACACCCCCAAACCAACCTCTACGGCAACCCCCACCACCACATTCCTTCTTTCCACTGCCCGTCAGTGGCCCCGGGGGCTTCCCTTCCTTCCTCCTCCTCCTCCCGCCCTCCTTCCTTGAGTCAAGGAAGGAGGGTGGGAAGAAAAGGAAGCAGCGGCGGAGGGAAGCCCTGCCCCCGGAGCCACTGGCGGGCATGCGCGGCAGCGGCCCCGGGGGCTTCCCTTCCTTCCTCCTCCTCCTCCCGCCCTCCTTCCTTGACTCAATGAAGGAGGGCGGGGGGAGGAGGCGGAGGAAGGAAGGGAAGCCCCCGGGGCCGCTGCCGCGCATGCCCGGCAGGAGGGCTCGAGCACCTCTGCTTCCTCCGCCATGTTCTTGGGTGCCGCACGCGCATGCCCGGCAGTGGCCCCGGGGGCTTCCCTCCACCTCCTCCTCCTCGTGCCCTCCTTCCTTGACAAGGGGGCGGGGGCGATGGCGGGGGGTGCCATTCCCTCCTCCCCGCCCCCTCACAGCGCTCTCCCTCCGCCCTCCCCCAAAGAGAGAGAGAGAGAGTCATCTCCATGCCATGCGTTGCGGTTTTGTTTCAACTTTTTTTTTGGTCCGTGAACTGCACCCCCCTTGGCTTTGCACCCCTAGGCCATGGCCTAGGGTGGCCTTATGGGTAATCCGGGCCTGGGTATGAGTAGGAATTGCCCAGCTTCACCAACTGGGAGCGACCCACCAGGAAAGAACGGAGCCACTGCAAAGCAATGCCCTTCCAAGGTGGTTTACCTGCCACCTGAAACTCCAAAGCAGGTGCCCACCTAGGTGTGCTTCCCAACGGCAGGCCCCATCTCCATCATGCAAAAGGTGTTTAATTCACAGGAAAGTGCTTTAGCTAAGAATAACAACGCGCAACGCGCTCCCTTTCTCCCTGGCCTTTTATCTCTCCTTGTTTCTGCAGTTGTTGTGTTATTCACCAATAATTACTCTAAATGGTACATCTGTTGTCATGGCGACATATTAACAATCCATCCCAAAAAAAACATAGAGAGAGAGAGAAAGGCTGGAACCTAAAGCCTGTTTCCATCTTCTCTGGCAACTGCCTACCTGTTTGCCCCACTTAACTTCCTATCAATTTCCCCTCCTGCATTAATGCATCAGCCTTGATGCGCTATGTATCCCATTAAGCCCACTGCCGATGCGGGGAAGTAAAAGACAGAAGCAATCTCTAGGCATGGATGGTCATAGCTGGTAGATCGGAAGCCCCATAGGGTTGCCAAAAGGTACAGAATTACACCATCCTAGAAATGGAAAAGGGTCCCCCAGAGGTCATCTGGTCCACCCTCTGCTCCATGTAAGATAGAAGCAATTCCTAACCATGAATGGTCATCATTGGCGGATTAGAAGCTCCATAGGTTGCCAAAGGGCACAGATTCCTAGTATCCTAGAATTGGAAAGGGTCGCCCAAAGGTCATCTAGTCCACTCTCTGCTCCCTCTATCATATAAATGGGTTCACGTCATGTGATACCTCAAACAAAGAAACCATACAACACAGAAACACCAATATTTTTATTATTAATAATAATAATCATCATCATCATTATCTATATAGGAAATACGGTAGGAAAGAAGCAAGGTCCCAAACAGAGAAACCTTGTAACGCAAAACACCAAACTTGCCAACAGAAATAGGCCTCAAGCAAGGTATGTTTGTAGCAAAAAACTTTCCCCCCAAAACCTAACAGGCCCCCAAAACAACGAGTAAAAATAAAACTCCATTTACAGCATCCTCCGGGGCAGCCAAAGACTCACCCAGCCTCTACATTCTGAACAACATGATTGGCTGCCAATAAGGGCGGATTTGCATAACTGCTGCACTGGCCAGCCAACATGAAAATTCCGATCCATAATAAACTGCCAAAACAGAATAAGGAAAAGGCCTGAGCCAATCCCCAACACAAACACCCAAATCACTTCCAACCAAAAATTTACACCCCAAAAATCACAGACCACGCCCAAATTGACTTGACAGTAGCCCTCACTTACTGGGAAGCTGTTTACGCTCTAAATTGACAGTAACTTCATTAATTGATTTCCTAACTAGCCCTCACTTACTGGGAAGCTGTTTACGCTCTGAATTGACAGTAAGACTTCACTAACTTGATTCTCCGACTAGGCCTCAGCTCATTGGACATTGTGTATGGCCTGAATTGACAGTAAGGCTTCATTAACTTGCTGTTCCTAACTAGGCCTCAGCTCATGGGACATTGTGTATGGCCTGAATTTACAGTAACCTACCTTGGCACACAGAGCCCCGACCATGCATGATGGGACTTGAAGTACCACCATGGAAAATGGGATTTGTAGTACTTCAAAACCCATCATTCCCCACAGACCACTGTGGCCCAGAACCAAGACCAATAAAGACCCAACTTGGTACACCATGCCCCCCATGACCCACACTCCATCCAACTGCAGTTTAGAGGAGGGCACACCGTGGATGATTGAACTTTCTCGCATCTCCTAAAAAGGGCACAGCAACGCGTGCCGGGTACAGCTAGTCTTAGATAAAAGCAATTCCTAGCCATAGTGGTCATCGTTGCCAGATTGGAAGCTCCATACCAGTGGTCGGGAACCTTTTTGATTCAGAGAGCCATGAAAGCAAAATATTTGGAAATGTATTTCAGTGAGAGCCATATAATATATATAATATATTTTAAGCCTGAATTCAACTCAGTGTGAGTCTATACGTACATACGATGAGAAAAGGATTCCCCCAGCAGAATGACAAGACACTTCAGACCTGGCTCTGCAAAAGGCACGCTCAGGACTCTGGGAAGGAAGAGAAGGCGGAAGGAAGGAAGGAAGGAAGGGGGAAAGAAAGAAAGAGAAAGAAAGAAAGAGGAAATAAAGGAGGGAGGGGGAGAGGAAGAAAGAAAAGAAAAACAAACTATGGAAAAGGAAGAAAAGAAAAGCAGGAGAGAGACAAGGAGGGGGAAGAAAGAAGGAAATGGGAAAGGAGGAAAGGGCTGGGGAAAGAAAGGAAAGGGAGAGAGGAAAAGTAAAATAATGAAGGGAAAAGAAGAAAAGAAAGAAGGGGAGAGAGAGAGAAGTGAAAAGAAAGGAAGGAGGAGGCAAGGAAGACTGGGGGAAAAGAATGGAAGAGGAAGAGGAAGAAGGAAAGGGAAGGGGGGAAAGGAAGTAGAGAAGGAGAAGGAAAGGGTGAAGGGGAGAAAGGAAGGAAGAGGAAGGATGGAAGAGGGAGAATGGTGGAAAGAAGGAAGGGGAGAGAGGGAGGGAAAAGGAAGGAGAGAAGGAAAGAATGGAAGAGGAAGGAAGAGGGAGAATGGAGGAAAGAAGGAATAGGAGAGAGGGCGGGAAAAGGAAGGAGAGAAGGAAAGAATGGAAGAGGAAGGAAGGAGGGAGGAAAGAAGGAAGGGGAGAGAGGGAGGGAAAAGGAAGGAGAGAAGGAAAGAATGGAAGAGGAAGAAAGGGGGAGGAAAGAAGGAAGAGGAGAGAGGGCGGGAAAAGGAAGGAGAGAATGAAAGAATGGAAGAGGAAGGAAGGAAGAGGGAGAATGGAGGAAAGAAGGAATGGGAGAGAGGGCGGGAAAAGGTAGGAGAGAAGGAAAGAATGGAAGAGGAAGGAAGAGGGAGAATGGAGGAAAGAAGGAATAGGAGAGAGGGCGGGAAAAGGAAGGAGAGAAGGAAAGAATGGAAGAGGAAGGAAGAGGGAGAATGGAGGAAAGAAGGAATAGGAGAGAGGGCGGGAAAAGGAAGGAGAGAAGGAAAGAATGGAAGAGGAAGGAAGGAGGGAGGAAAGAAGGAAGGGGAGAGAGGGAGGGAAAAGGAAGGAGAGAAGGAAAGAATGGAAGAGGAAGAAAGGGGGAGGAAAGAAGGAAGAGGAGAGAGGGCGGGAAAAGGAAGGAGAGAAGGAAAGAATGGAAGAGGAAGGAAGAGGGAGAATGGAGGAAAGAAGGAATGTGAGAGAGGGCGGGAAAAGGAAGGAGAGAAGGAAAGAATGGAAGATGAAGGAGGGAGGGAAGGAAGAAGGAAGGGGAGAGAGGGAGGGAAAAAGAAGTAGAGAAGGAAAGAATGGAAGAGGAAGGAAGGGAGAGGGAGAATGGAGCAAAGAAGGAATGGGAGAGCCAGATACAATCATGAAAAGAGCCACATCTGGCTCCCGAGCCATAGGTTCCCGACCCCTGCTCCATATGGTTGCCAAAGAGCACAGATTCGTAGTGTCCTGAATTGGAAAGGGTCCCCCAAAGGTCATCTAAAGGGTTGGACTGGATAGCCTTTGGGGTTCCCTATGATTTTATTATGCAAGGCGTTCTTCCTTCCCCGGCCTTTTTCCCACTTGGAGATTCCAGCCTCAAGAAGCCAAAGCCCCGTCTTCATGAGGTTTGGGGAGGACACGGAGTTCTGGGAAACGGTCCAGAGTGACACTCTTTGGGGCAGAGGGCATGTGAAAGGGAACATCACTCTTCCCAGCGACACTCAGATTTATTGCGCTCATTACAATCGCAGAGAAGGCTGAGTGTGCAAACCCATTGCGGAGAGACACAACTAGAGAAGCTGGGCTCTCCCTTGGCTCACTGTCTGCATTGGAGGAGACCCCCAAAGGTCATCCAGTCCAATCCCCACTTGCAACACTGGAGGACACCATCCAAGCCTTCCTGACAGATGACCATCCAGCCTCTGCTTTAGAAAAAAAAACCTCAAGAGAAGGAGACTCTCTGACCATCCATTCCTTCTTGAATGCTTTGAATGAATTGTAGAGTTGGAAGGGACCCCAAAGGTCATCCAGTCCTCTCCCCATCTGCAACACTGGAAGTCACCATCCAAGCCCTCCCAACAGATGACCATCCAGACTCTACTTAAAAACCTCAAGATAAGAAAACTCTACGGCCATCCATTTCATCTCATATGTTTTCTTTTTGAAAGTTTGTCAAATTGTAGAGTTGGAAGGGGTCTTAACGGCCATCCAGTCCACCCTCTTCTGCAACATTGGAAGACACAACTCAAGCCTTCCTGACAGATGGCTCTATGACAGTGTTTCTCAACCTTCTGAATGCCGTGACCCCTAATACAGTTTCTCATGTTGTGGTGACCCCCAACCATAAAATTGTTTTTGTTGCTACTTCATAACTGTAATTTTGCTACTGTTATGAATCGTAATGTAAATATCTGATATGCAGGATGTATATTCTGGACCAAATTTGGCACAAATACCCGATACACCCAAATTTGAATACTGGTGAGGTGGGGGGTTGATATTGTCATTTGGGAGTTGTAGTTGCTGGGAGTTATAGTTCATCTACAATCAGAGAGCATTCCGAACTCCACCAATGGGAAAATTGAACCAATCTTGGCACACATGACCAACAGAAAATACTGTAAGGGTTTAGTGGGCATTGACCTTGAGCTTTTGGAGTTGTAGTTCACCTACTTACAGAGAGCGCTGTGGATTCAAACAATGATGGATCTGGATCAAACTTGGCACGAATATTAAATATGCACAGATGTGAACACTGGTAAAATTTGGGAAAATAGACATTGACATTTGGGAGGTCTAATTGCTGGGATTTATAGTTCACCTACAATCAAAGAGCACTCTGAACCCCACCAATGATAGAATTGGGTCAAACTTCCCACACAGAACCGCCATGACCAATAAAAATACTATGTTTTCATATAGTAATTGGCGACCCCTCTGACACCCTCTCATGACCCCCCAAGGGGTCCCAACCCCTAGGTTGAGAAACACTGCTCTACGACCATCTATTCCATCTCAAATGCTTTGAAAGTTCATTGGGTCGTAGAGTTGGAGGGGACCCAAAAGGTTAATCCAGTCCATCTCCCTTCTGAAACACTGGAAGACACAACCCAAGCCTTCCTAACATTCTATTGTGGAGGAAGACACCACCAAAGCCCCCCAGACTGATGGCCATCCAGCCTCTACTTTGAAAAAACGTCATTAGAAGGAGACACTACGACCATCCGTTCCATCTTGAATGTTTTGAAAGTTCATTGAATCGTAGCGTTGGAAGGGACCCCAAAGGTCAACCATTCCATCCCCATTTGCAACACTGGAAGACACCGTCCAAGCTCACCCAACAGATGGCCATCCAGCCGTTGCTTAAAAACCTCAAGAAAAGAAAACTCTATGACCATCCATTCCATCTCAAATGTTTTAAAAGTTCATCGAATCATAGAGTTGGAAGAATCCCCAAAGTTCATCCAATCCACCCGCCTCTGCAACATTGGAAGACACCATCCAAGCCTTCCTGACAGATGGCTCTACGACCATTCATTCCATCTTGAATGTTCCTTTCTTGGAAATTCAAGGAATCTTAGAGTTAGAAGGGACCCCTAAAGGTCATCCAGTCCAATCCCATTCTCTCATGGAGAAAGATACTACCAAAGCCCTCCTATCAGATGTTCACCCAGCCTCTACGCAAAGCAGAAGGGAGTGGGACTATGACTTCCCTTGATCTTTGACTCCCCTTGATGCAGCCCAGGATCACACTGACTTTGTTAGCTGCCGCATCACACGGTTAGCTGTTGACATTTGCGGCTATCACAATCAAGTCAAAAAGTTAAGACTTTAACCTGGAACTCAAATCCCGTTTGTATGCTTTGCAAGTGATTTTATTTCTCTCTCACTCAGATATATATATAGTCCGTGATCTGCTTTTTGCTGACGATGCTGCCCTTGTCGCCCATTCAGAAGCAACCCCGCAGCCCCTCACACCCTGCTTTGCAGCAGCTGCAGAGCTGTTTGGGCTGGAAGTCAGCCTGAAGAAAACGGAAGTCCTCCACCAGCCCGCACCACAGGAAGAACACCATCATCCCCACGTCAGCATAGGCACATCTGTGCTTCAGTCTGTCCAGCAGTTCACCTCCCTGGGAAACATCATCTCTCCAGATGCCAAGATGGATAAAGAGATAGATCACAGATTAGCAAAAGCATATAGTGCATTTGGAAGGCTTCACAAAAGAGTCTGGAGCACCAAGCACCTGAGGCAAAGCACCAAAATCAGTGTGTTCAGAGCTATTGTACTGTCCATTCTCCTCTATGGGTCTGAAACATGGGTCACCTATCGCCAACACCTACGACTCCTCGAGCGCTTTCATCAGCGCTGTCTTCGCACAATCCTAAATATACACTGGACTATGTGACTAATGTTGCTGTCCTTGAGCAAGCAGGGATCACCAGCATTGAGGCCATGCTATTGAGAACACGGCTGCGCTGGGCAGGGCACGTCTCTAGGATGGAGGACCACCGCCTCCCAAAGATACTATTCTATGGTGAACTCACCATGGGTAGCGCAAGAAAGGCACCCCCCAAAAGAGATATAAGGACTCCCTGAAACAACATCTCAGGCTTGGCCAGATTGATCACCAAAAATGGTCCACCCTGGCTTCACATCGGGAGGCATGGAGACACACTCTCCACAATATTGTGGCCTCTTTCGAGAAGACACGCCAAATGGGTCTCAAAGAGAAACGACAACGCAGAAAGAACCGCAACTTGGAAGCAACATCACCCAAGGAGACTTACTGCTGTGCTTTCTGTAACCGAACTTCCTATCTCAGATGGGACTTTTTAGTCATCAACGCGCTTGTAGAAAGCGTGGGATGAGTCCTTCTTAAGAATCTTTGTTCGCGAACTAATGCCGATATATATATACACACACACACACACACACCTTCGCTCCAGATTAATTATAAGATGCTGAGCATGGGATTTATTCTGCCGCAGAGTTTGGACAAAAGCGACACGGTCATCCAGGGAGGGGAAGAACAACAACAACCCGGAAAGATAAGATGGTTCTTTATCTTCCTCTCTCTCCTCTCCTTTTGTGTTTTGCTCTAAAGCAGCTTCCGCTTCAGGATCAGAAGTCTGGCAGAGCAGAACAATGCTCTTATCTTCCCCCAAAAGCCGGAGATTGCCAGCATCATATATGAGAGATAGACAAGGCCAAACCCTGCAAGGGGTGAGTCTGGTCAAGATGAGGAAGAGGAAGAAGAAGGAGGAGAAGGAGGAGGAGAAGACAGGGGTATCGGGATCTTTGGGGGATCCCACCCCAGAGTAAATGGAAGGACACAAAGGTCACCCGAGGACAGAGCGTCCTCAAAGCAAGAAAAGAGTGATGGAGTAAGGAGAGGAATAAGGAAAGAAAGGAAGAAAAGGAAGGTGGGAAATGGGAGTAAGGAGGGAAGGAAGGAAGAGAAGAAACTGAATGGAGTTAGTAGGGGAAGAAGGCAATTAAAGAAAGAAGGGAAGTAAAGAAGGGGATTTGAAGGGAGTAAGTAGGGGAAAAGGGAAGGAAGAGAAGAAACCGAATGGAGGTAGTAGGGGAAGAAGGCAATTAAAGAAAGGAGTAAAGAATGGAAATTGAAGGGAGTAAGTAGGGGGAAAGGGAAGGAAGAGAAGAAACTGAATGGAGTTAGTAGGGGAAGAAAACAATTAAAGAAAGAAGGGAGCAAATAAGGGAATTTGAAAGGAGTAAGTAGGGGAAAGGGAAAGAAGAGAAGAAACTGAATGGAGCAAGTAGGGGAAGAAGGACAATTGAATAAAGTAGGGGGAGGAAAGATGAAAGGAAATAAGTGAAGAACATAAATTAAATAGAGTACGTAGGGGAAGAAGGAAAGAAGGACAGTTGAATGGAGTAAGTAGGGGAAGAAGGGGGGGAAAGGAAGAAGGGAAATTGAAGGGAGAAAGAGGGGAAGTAAAGGAAGAAAGGTAATTAGATGGAGTACATAGGGAAAGAAGGGAAGGAGAAGGACAATTGAATGTTGGGGGAGAAAGGAAAAGAGGAAGAAGATAAATTAGATGGAATACGTAGAGCAGGGGTGCTCACAATGGTGATCGGGATCACCAGGGTGATCTTTGGGCCTCATCCTGGTGATCTTGAGGCCCCTGACCAGGTTTTTTGCAGTTGGTCCTCTTCACGCTGCAAAGAAGTCCTCCATCGTTGCTCCTCCCCGCTCCCTGCTCGCGCGCCGCCTCCAAAAGCTCCAGAGTCCAAGAGGCAGAATGGGCCCCCTCTTTTGGATTCCTCCTCCTCTCTCCGTCCTTCTCCAGCCACTCAGAGCCGTAGGAGACCAAAGGGGGCGGGCCTGGATGACGCGATGCATGGCTGGCCCTGCGCGCATGCGCAGAAGTGCCCATTCTGCCTCTCTGACTTCTCGTGAGCTCTTGGAGGCGGCACGCATGCTGGTGGCGTGGTGGCGTGGAAATAGAAGCAATGACGGAGGAGGAGAAGAAGGACGCTTTGGGGTCATTTCCTTACCGCATCTCAAAGGTCGGTCTTTTTACTTTGGGGTGGGTGCTTGATTGTTCTGTGGCATGTCTCTTTGTTTATTTTTAATGTTTAAAAATGGCCTTTTAGCTCCAAAGCCTCTCTACTTGCTTTGTTCCTTGAGAAATATATGTTGGGGAGTATGGAAATGTGGGAGAAATGGGGTGGTTGGATGTATTTTTGCATGTCCCTTTGTTTACCTTGCTGAGTGTTAAATGGCCTTGCAGTTCAAAAGCTCTCTTCTTACTTTCTGGCTGATAATATGTGTGATAATATGGCAGTGTGGGAGAAATGGGGTGGTTGGATGTATTTTTATGCTCTGTTTTATATTGTTGTTATTAAATTGAAATGTTGATGTTTTATAACTTCATTTTATGTAAACTGCCCCGAGCCTGCTGGAAGGAGCGGTACATAAAAATGAATAATAAATATAAATAAATAAATAAGAAAATCGTTATACGTTTTACATTTCTGGGTAGGTGATCTTTGGGACTTGGTTTTTTAATCAGTAGCTCCCATGCTGAAAAAGTGTGAGCACCCCTGACGTAGAGGAAGAGGCAAAGAAGAAGGAAAGAAAGACAGTTGAATGGAATAAGTAGGGGAAGAAGGGAAGTAAACAAAGAAGGGAAAGAAAGAAAGAAAGACAATTGAAGAGAGTGAACAGGAGAAGAAGGGAAGGAAAGAAAGAAGGGAAATTGAAGGGGATAAGTAGGAAAGAAGGGTAGGAAGGAAGAAGGGAGACTGAAGAGAGTAAAGAGAGGAAGAAGGGAAGTAAAGGAAGAAGGGAAATTAAACGGAGTATTTAGGAAAAGAAGGGAAGAAGGACAGCTGAATGTGCCCTTTGGCAACCCTATGGAGCTTCCAATCTGCCAACGATGACTATCCATGGCTAGGAATTGCTTCTATGTAACATGGGGCAAAGGGTGGACTCGATGACCTCTGGGGATCCCTTCCATATTCTAGGTCGGATACTGTGTTTCTGTGCCTTTTAACAACCCTTTGGAGCTCCTAATCTGCCAACTATGGCCATCTATGGCTAGGAATTGCTTCTATCTAACATGGAGCAGAGGGTGGACTAGATGACCTTTGGGTGACCCTTTGCAATTCTGGGATACTAGGGATCTGTGCCCTTTGGCAACCCTATGGAGCTTCCAATCTGCCAAGGATGACCACCTATGGCTAGGAATTGCTTCTATCTAACACGGAGCAGAGAGTGGAGTAGATGGTGTTTGTTCTACAGAGTAGGTGGACCTGAAGATCCACATAAATTTGGAGATCTACCCAATGCAACCTGGATGGGAACTTTCAGTTAATGCATAATAAATGAAGGCCCCAGAGCTATGCCGCATTCGGTGATCTGTCCTCATTTCTCCACTCCTGCATTCTTTGCTTTTTTTCCTTTCCATCCCTCTTTTTCTCTCCCATTTTATCTTTGGGTCAAATATCTACTCAGTAGAACGAATGCAATGACTGAACTTCTGGGAGATGTAGTTTTGGAAGGTCTTCAAATTCTACAGCACTGCTGGTCGCAGCTGACCTCCAACTAGAATGCTCAAGAGCCTCCCACCCACACGCCGCCCGCCCGCAGCAATGGTGCGGCATGATGTGCTGAACCTGGCGCCTGCGGCCGGATGCACCCTTGGCCATGTGGCAGCCTGACGCGGCTGCTTACTTCGCCTACACTAAGATCCGCCCCTGAGTGGATGACAAAAATGATTGAGATTATGAGAATTCGTATTTCTAGGTGCAAAGATGACCGCAGAGGCAGAGTGCAGCCAGGAAATCAGAAGACGCTTCCTTCTTGGGAGGAGAGCAAGGACCCATCTCGATCAAATAATGAAGAGTAGAGACATCACACCGGAAACGAAGATCCGCATAGTCAAAGCAATGGTATTCTCTGTAGCAACCTATGGATGTGAGAGGTGGACTATAAGGAAGGCTAAGCGAAGGACGAGATCCGCTTTGGAACTGTGATACTGGAGGAAACTCCTGAGAGTACCTTGGATCATGAGAAGATCCAAGTAGTCCATGCTTCAGGAAGTAAAGCCCGACTGCTCACTGGAGGGAAGGAGATTGGAGGCAAATATGAAGTCATGAGAAGTCAGAAGACCTTGGAGAAGACAACGATGCTGGGGAAAAGGGAAGGAAAAAGGAAGAGCAGCTGACCAAAGGCAAGATGGATGGATGTTATCCTTGAAGGGACTAGCTTGACCCTGAAGGAGACTCTGGGGGGTGGCCACGGCCGACAAAGAGCTCTGGCCAGGGATAGTCCAGGCCATGGGTGCTCACACTTTCATGCGAGCTACTCTTAAAGCAACCAAGTCCAAAAGATCTACCTGCCCCTGCCGCCGCACGCTCCCACGAGCTCCTGTTACCGCGACTCCCGCCGCCGCACGTGCTCCTGCTGCTGTTTTCCGCCCGCGCAGCGCTTCTTTCGCCTGCGGGGCATTGCAGGAAGGAGAAAGCAAGAGGCAGGGCCTCTGGAGGCAGGCCCGGATTACCCATAAGGCCACCCTAGGCCAAGGCCTAGGGCAGCACCCATGGGGGGGGGCGGCAGGTCCGGACCCCCCCAAAAAAAAAAGTAAAAAAAAATTCGGGAAAAAAAAAAATTGATTTTTTTCAAAATAATAATAATAAAGTGCGCGTGCGCGCGGCCACCCCCCCTTTGCTCGCTCCAAAGGCTCTGCCCCCCCAGCTCCGTCCCCGCCTCCTTGCCGGCATGGTGGCTTTAGGAGGGAGGGAAGAGCCGTGGGGAGGCCCCGGGGTGGGGCTTTAGTTTCTCCCCCTCGCGGTGGCGGAGCTGGGGGTGGAGCCGGGGTGGGGCTTTCCTCCTCGCCAATGAAGGGGTGGGGTGGGGCGGAGTTGGGGCAGAGCAGGTGGTGGGGCTTTCCTCCTCCTCGCTGGCGAGGGGGCGGGGCGGGGCCGGCGGCAGATGGCCCTTTTGGCCTGGGGCTGCAAAAGGGCCTGATCCGGGCCTGTCTGGAGGGAGCGCTCCGCTCTGCCTGTCTCCCTCCAGAGGCCCCGCCTCGTGCTTCCTCCTTCCGACAATGCCCCGCAAGCGAAAGAAGCACCGCGAGAGCAGAAGCCAGCAGCAGGAGCGCGCGTGCATGCAGGGTGTGTGTGCGCATGGCAGGAGTGCCCCATCCGGCTGCTGAGGCCCGAAGATCACCTGGAAGAGGGCCGAAGATCTACTAGTAGCTCCCGAGCTACCTAATGATCACCCCTGGTCCAGGCGGTTGGAAGTGACTGAACGAATAAACAACAACAGCACAACAATTATCTCACAGCCAAAATAGAATTAGGAGAGAAACAGATTGGTCACAAATAAACATTTTTTGAAGCAAGAGAAGATAAAAATCCTGTTATGAAACAGGAAATGCAAAACAAGAAGTATGAGCACCTCAATTCTCTGGAAGCAACCAAGAGTTAGTACACCAAGTGGCAATAAAAAGGACCACAACAGATCAAGCCCACGAGCAAGAGACAGGAAGATCTGTAAATACCCCTAACCCTAGGGTAGGGGGAATGGTTAGGGGTATTTACAGATCTTCCTTTCTCTTGCTTGTGAGCTTGATATGTTGTGGTTCTTTTTATTGCCACTTGTGCTAACTCTTGGTTGCTTCCAGAGAATTGAGGTGCTCTTACTTCTCGTTTTGTCTCTCCTGTTTCATAACAGGAATTTTATCTTCTCTTGCTTCAAAAAAAATGTTTAGTTGTGACCAATCTATTTCTCTCCTAATTGTATTTTACCTCGCTCTGCCTTGATTTCTTGTTTCTCCCCCTCACTTTAACATTGTAACAAATCCCCCAATAAAGTATCATCAAATTGTAACTTTTTCCTCTCCATAGTAATACATTGTGTCCTTACACTGTCTCTGACACTCTCCTGCATGATCTCTCTCTCTCTCTCTCTCTTTCTTCTGAGCCACCGGCAGCTGCCGGCTCACCCGAGATGCGTTTCCAGCATCCCGGGGAGGTCAAAACTGCATTCCCCTGAACCGTGGATACGGGGACCCATGGGGCCCCTCTATCCACGGGTCAACGTGTCACTTCCAAACCGGTGCCATTCTTTTCCTAGACTAATTTTAAGACTAACTGCTATCTCACTTTCTACATTATGGACCCCACCACTCCGGGAATAAACTTTTTATCCAAAAGTAAAAGAAACTTAATGGGGAAACCAGCTGATTGTAATCCATGGCTCCTCACTGCAACGCCGATCTTGCCGCCGTGTCATTGATGTCCAGGAGCCCGGGACCCAGGGAGCCTGCTGCGGTCACTCCTTGGGACCCCCCGGGAAGCAAGCAGGCCACTCTGGCCCCATGGCAAGACAGGATTTATAGTTTTCCTTCCCCGGATGGACAGATCTCGGCTCCTAGCATTCGCAGTGATCCCAGTGCGAACCCAATGAGCCCACGGAACCGTTTCCTTTTAAACTTATGGACTTCTTGGACTTTTATGGGACTCTAGCCTACTTTTGCAAACTCTCTGAACTTTTTTGAACCTCTCTTTTTTTGAACCCCATGAACTCTCGCTATGATTTATTTATTTATTTATATCGGGTTATAACATACAGTATAAAACCATTTCAACAGTATTCTTCTATAGACAAGAATGGTCAAAGGCTGAATGCCTGTCGGAATAATGCCGTTCTGCAAGCTTTCTGGAAAGTCTGTAGCTCACTCGCTGCTCGAACTTCAGGCGGTAAACTGTTCCACAGGCATGGTGCTGCCACAGAGAAAGCTCTCTGCCTGGTTGACGACAGGTGAATGGTTCGCAAGGAGGGAATCTGCAAGAGACTAAGGTCCTCCGATCGGAGAAATCTCTGGGGAACATATGGGAGTAGACGGTCCCTTAGGTACACCGGCCCCATCGTTAAAGGTCAAGACCAACACCTTGAAGATGATCCGGTGCTCGATTGGCAACCAGTGCAATCACTGCAGGGTTGGAGTAATATGAGCCCTGGCCAGCACTCTGGCCAGGAGTCTCGCTGCTGCGTTTTGCACTAGTTTAAGCTTCTGGATGACCGACAAAGGAAGACCTGTCAGATTATTGCATTTTGAATAGCAATTCATGAGTCAGCACAAGATATATTTTCGCAGTTTGAGATGACCTGCAGTGTGACATGTTTGACACCAGATGGCGTTGTCTCAAGACTGCTAAATGGAACCTTAAGGAATGTCAGTTACAAAGTGACAGTTGGGATTTGTCAGATGGGATTTAATATCTGTGAGGAAAGGATGTTTAGAAAGGTAGCTGTGATGGCTGTTGTTTTTCGATGTTTTGCCAGTTATTGTTAAATACAATTCAATTCAATAAATAAATAAATACAAAGTTATATATTTACCTTGTGAATTGAATGAGAGTTTCATTATTCACTCGAACAGAGACTGGAGTTTTTGGGCCGATGGGGAATTAAACTTCTATATTTCTGTTGCCTATCCGCTGTGACATAAATACTCAACGCCGAAGAGGTTATGGGCCCAGATCCCAGAACCCAGAATTGCAGAGGCACAGAGATACTACATAACCCATAATTCATAGAAAAAGTTTTTGAATAACACTGCAAATTGCAGCAGAAGTCGCTGTTTACCTCAGTGTTAGAGAAAAAACTGAAGTGAATTTTTGACAGGAGCATCTGTAGTGTGAAGAAAGATGGCATTATTTGGAGCACAGCATCATTTAGAAAAACTCAGAGGCAGCTCAAATTATTTAATATGGGCTACCAAAGTGCGAGCAGTTTTGGCAAAGGAGGAGCTGCTATCCTGCTTAACACATCGACCTATTTCTGATGCAGAAAGGTTGAAAGATGGCAAGGCAAGGGCTACCATCATCCTGTCAGTTGACGATAGGCACCTCACATATTTAGCTCTGGAAGAAACAGCCGCTGACTGTTGGAAAAGGCTTGAAAAGCTGTATCAGCAGGCTACTGGAGGCTCAAAAGTTTTATTGAGCAGAGAACTGTTTTCACTGAAGCTTCTGTCAATGGAAGATTGTGCCAGAGAGACTCATTTGAGTAAAATGCTGAGCCTATTTAATGATTTAGCAGCAAGGGGCACCAATTTTACAGAAGATCAGAGAGGCTTAATTCTACTAAGCAGTTTGGGGCAGAGCTACAACTCATTCATTGACTCCATGCAATCTGTGAAAGAAGAGGACATCAACTTCGACTTAGTTTCGACTAGATTGGAGAACTGGGCTTGTTACAGAAGAAATGCCCAGCAACTTTCAACGGAGAAGACGGTCAACAAAGGCTTCAATATGAAGAGGAAAGAGACAATCCAGTGTGACATCATCTGTTACATTTGTAATAAAAGAGGACACAAAGCTAGACAATGTCATCAGAACAAGTTTAAGAAGAGTGAATCAGCACAGAGCAAGAAAGAACAGATCAACAATTCAAGAAAAGACTCTGATTCAGGCTGTCTGTTGATGAGTTTACAATGTAACAATGATTTTATTCCTCAGGTACCCTGGATTATTGACTCTGGGAGTGCAAAGAGTTTTGTTAAGGATAGTAAATTGTTAGCAGAGAAGGAACCTTTATCTGGTTCTATGCAAAGTTGTGTGAGTCTAGCCAATGGTCAAAGGTGCAAGGTTTTAACAAAGGGAGAAGTTGAAATTGGTCAACTTAGTCTAAAGTTAGACAATGTTTATTTAGTTCCTGAGCTAGAACACAATGTTCTAGGGTGAAACAACTTGCAGACCATGGTTTATCCATTGTGTTTGAAGGGGAGTTATGTAAAATGAGTAATAAAAATACAGGTATGTATAAGGAAGTAAAATTTCAAAATGGTTTCTATAGAATGAATGCTAGTAATAAAATGTCTACAAATAGTATTCAGAGTTTGGAAGGGAAACCTCTGCATGGTGACAGATGTCTGCACATGCTACACAGGAAGTTTGGCCACATGAACTATAATATGATTAGAAAGACTGCACAGCTAGTAGGCATTCAAATACCAGAATGCAGAAATTATTTAGAGTGTGCTGTCTGTAACAAAACAAAGTTAAAGGCTTATCCTGTTGCCAAAAGGAGTGATAGAGTAACAACTAAGTTACAGTTAGTGCACATGGATCTAGCTGGACCTTTTCCAAAGAGTATTGGAGGGAATGTATTTCTACTAGTAATAGTAGATGATAGGTCTCGATTTGGCTTCGTTTACCCTCTGAAAGGTAAATTTCAGGTGTATGAAAAATTTATTGAATGGTACAATTTTGTGAAGAACCAATTTCCTGATTTGACTGTTAAACAAGTTCAATCTGATAGAGGAGGTGAATTTGTGAATGAAAGACTTAAGAATTTTTTTAAGGATAAAGGAATTTGGCATAGGAAAACAAATCCGTGTGTATCAAAAGAAAATGGAATTGCGGAGCGTCGCTTAGGTGTAATTCAAACCATGGTAAAATCAATGCTTGAGGATGCACAAATGTCCAAAGGTTTTTGGGCAGAAGCAGCTAACACTGCCAATTACGTGCTGAATAGGTTATGGACCTCAAGTGTAAATGAAATCCCATTCTATTTGTTTTATGGAAGACATCCAAAGGTGGATCATTTTCAAGTATTTGGTGCGCATGCAAATGTCTTAATTCCTATACAGCAAAGAGACAAAAGAGATCAGCATTGGGTAAAGATGCAATTTATTGGATATGAAGGTGGAACGAAAGGCTATAGATTCTGGAATGGCTCTTCTCCAGGGAAGAAGATCACAGTCTCCAGATCTGTAAAGTTCGAAAATAATACTCATTGGGATAGAATTTATGCGAACACTGAAGTGTTCATAACCCCAAGTGTTTCTAGAGTAAAGAATGAATCTGAAGTTGTAGAGGTATTAGATGAGGCAAATGTGGAAGAAAGCAAGGAACAATCTGAAGAAAGTAATTTTCATGATTTTTGCGCCACAAACTCTGACTTAGTGTCCAAATCTGTAACAGAGGTTGATGGACATTGTCAAGAGGAGATTAGGGATGTGGAGGAGACTAAGGATGAGATTCCTAGGAGATCCTTAACACTCCCAGGGGTCTCGTATCACTAAAATGGCACAACGAATTCCACAATTAAAAACAAAATTAAAACAAGCCACTAAAGTACCAAGTCACACAAATAGGAAGTATAGAGTGGAAAGATCCTAATTCTTACGCTGAAGCATTGCGTAGACCGAAAAATGAACGTGATTGTTGGGTAAAAGCAATGAAGAAGGAATTTGATTCACTTCATTCTTTAAATGTTTTAGAACAAGCAGATGTAACCAAAGATGTAAAGGTAATTGGTTGCAAGTGGGTATTTAAAAGGAAAACACAAGTTGATGGTTCATTATTGTACAAAGCAAGATTGGTTGCACAAGGTTTTGGTCAAATTTACAATCAAAATTATGATGAGGTATATGCTCCAACGATTAGACCTGAAACAATTAGGACTGTTTTAGGCATCGGTGTGCAAAGAAAGTATGTTATAAGGCACTTTGACATTGCCACAGCTTATTTAAACGCAGAGCTGACTGACAATGTATATATGAGAGCAATACCTGGTTTTGAAAAAGATACTCCAACTGGTGTGTATCGACTACGGAAAGCATTATACGGGCTAAAGTAAGCAGCGAGATACTGGAACCAGTGTATAGACGAAAAGTTAAAGGGTCTTGGCTTCGAAAGAAGCAGTGTAGATACATGTCTATATAAGAAAGGAAAAGAGTCTAAAAAAGCAAACATTTGTTTTGGTGTTTGTCGATGATCTCTTAGTACTAGCACCATCCGAAAGGGATGTGGAACAAGTTTTTAAGGGACTAAACTCAAGTATGACTGTAAAAGATCTTGGAGAAGTCCGGAAATACTTATTTTATTTATTTTATTATTCCATCTTGTATTCCGCTCCTCCCGGCAGGCTCGGGGCGGATAACAGTACATAAAATAGGCTAACATGTAGCATCCATGTAGCCATACAATAAAAACATAGCATAAAACGCGATATCAAATCCCGAGACATGCGAAGAAAACAAGGGCATTCCCTTGGGTCAGAGTACCGAATTCATGGGAGAATTACATTGGATTTATTTGCCTAATCAAAGGCTAGTCTAAACAGAGCGGTCTTGCAGGCCCTGCGGAACGGGATAAGTTCCGTAGCGGCTCGGGCGCCATCCGGGAGGGAGTTCCAGAGCGCCGGGGCCGCCACCGAAAAGGCTCTTTGCCTAGTTGTAGATAAGTGACAGGCGCGGACCGATGGTACTAGGAGCAAATTCAACTCCTCCGAACGTAGTGATCTCGGGGGAATGTACGGGGCAAGGCGGTCCCTCAAGTACGCAGGCCCTAGGCCGTGCAGGGCCTTAAAGGTTAATACCATCACCTTGAAGGCAATTCGGTACTCAATAGGTAGCCAGTGCAACTGCCGAAGGATGGGCGTAATATGCTCTCTTACTGACGATCCCGCCAGCAAGCGAGCAGCGGCATTTTGCACCAGCTTGAGTTTCCGAATTGTCGACAAGGGAAGGCCCACGTAGAGGGCGTTACAGTAGTCCAGTCTCGAGATGACCGTCGCTTGGATCACCGTGGCCAGGTCGCCCCTGGAAAGGTAGGGTGCCAGTCGCCTAGCCTGTCGTAGGTGGAAAAATGCCGCCCTGCTGGCCGCGGAGACCTGGGTCTCCATGGCCAGCAGGTGGTCCAGTTGGACACCCAAGCTCTTAACAACCGGAGACGGACTAAGCCGTTCACCGTCTAGGGTAGGCAACCGGCACTCATCCAATCCAGGCCGACCGGGCCACAAGATCTCCGTCTTCGACTTAGGCGTAAATGTAACTAGAACTGAAAAAGATATTTGTCTAGATCAAAAAGACAAAATTTTTGAGTTACTTGAGAGAACAAGATTGACTCTGTGTAAAACAGTAGCAACTCCAATGGTACCAGATTTTTTAAAGCTTGATAGAGGTGAAATGTTTGACAATCAAACATTGTATAGATCAGTGGTTGGGAGCCTCTTGTATTTGGCAAATTGGACTAGGCCTGACATCGCCTATGCCACTAATGTACTAAGCAGGAGAGTGAATGAACCAACGTTGACTGATTGGCAAGCTGTAAAACGAGTGTTAAGATATTTGAAAGGAACATGTGACAAAAAGCTAAAAATTTGTCCAAAAGAAAGCGGTATGAAGGGGTTTGCAGGCGCAAGTTTTAGTGACAACGAACAAAACTTGTCATGTTCGGGTATCTAATTAGTTTTAATGGGATACAAGTGACATGGAAATCTCGTAAACAGTCACACGTTTGTTTATCCACGGCAGAAGCCGAATTTTCTGCTTTGTCTGACTGTTGTACAGAACTAGAGTGGATAAAGGCTCTAGTAAACGAGTTCCAAAGTTTTGAAGATAAGATATCTTTATTTACTGATTCTCAATCTTGTATAGCAATATCAAATGCTGAAGGATTAAAGCAGAGAACAAAATATATTGGGGTAAGGTACCAAAATGTTAGAAAGTTAGTACAGGATGGCTTTATTAATCCTGTGTATGTCCAGTCAGATGAGAATATGGCTGATATGTTTACAAAAGCATTGACTAATTGTAAATTAAATGTATTTTGTAAGAAGATATTGTTATTATAAGTAATGTGTGTACTTGTGTTGCTCATGAAGGAGGAGTGTCAGATTATTGCATTTTGAATAGCAATTCATGAGTCAGCACAAGATATATTTTCGCAGTTTGAGATGACCTGCAGTGTGACATGTTTGACACCAGATGGCGCTGTCTCAAGACTGCTAAATGGAACCTTGAGGAATGTCAGTTACAAAGTGACAGTTGGGATTTAATATCTGTGAGGAAAGGATGTTTAGAAAGGTAGCTGTGATGGCTGTTGTTTTTCGATGTTTTGCCAGTTATTGTTAAATACAATTCAATACAAAGTTATATATTTACCTTGTGAATTGAATGAGAGTTTCATTATTCACTCGAACAGAGACTGGAGTTTTGGGCTGATGGGGAATTAAACTTCTATATTTCTGTTGCCTATCCGCTGTGACATAAATACTCAACGCCGAAGAAGACCGATGTTACGGGTGTTACAGTAGTCCAGCCTCGAGATGACCGTCACTTGGATCACTGTGTCTAGGTCATTTCCGGTGTGATAGGGCGCCAGCCGCCTAGCCTGCTGCAGATGGAAAAAGGCAGATCTGCTGACCGTAGAGACCTGAGCCTCCATTGTCAGCAGAGGGTCCAATTGGACCCCCAGGCTCTTTACTAAGGACGACGGACATAGTGCCTCGCCGTCCAGAGTAGGCAGCCGGAGCTCACACCCACCTGGATGGCCCATGAACTCTAATGGACTCTGGTGGGTGGGATGGGTTGATATGAGATGATATGGTTCCCATTTCCCTCCAATATGAATGTATTCCCTATATGCTTTCCCCTTCCCCATGTCTCTATATGAAAATATGAAATGCCACCTCGTGAACCCAGCATACCAAGGCTCAGGGAATCTCTCATTTCCTGAGCCAGTTAATCTTTTCTTAAGAAAAGGACTCCATCGATACTCTTGAATGGACAATAACAAAGGGCATGTCCCTTCAGACCTCGGAGTAAGCCCACCTGAAGGAAGTGTCCCCTGGCATGATCAAATCATTCACCGCAAAGGTGCCCTCGGGGATTTGGGTGCTATTGCCGCCTCCTCCTTTCTTTCTATCCCTTCGGCCGATACGCAGATCAGATACCATCGCCAGATCAATATCCGGGACTATGAAATCAAAAAGGGTTTGGCGTTCACGTCAGACAGGAATGTACATCTCAAACACTTTGAGTCTCTTTAAGAGAAAAAAGCAGTATATTCATATATGCATTTCAAATTATTAATTATCATTTATTTTATTATTATTTATCTATTATTTCTCTATTATATACGTCTAGGATGTCGCCCCAAATTCCTCAAAATGATGATCCTGTTACATGAGGGCCAGCGCGGTCAAGTCAGATATGGTGATGCTCTCTCGGAGCCCTTTCTCATAACTAATGGAGTGAAGCAAGGTTGTGTTCTTGCACCAACCCTATTTACAATCTTCTTCAGCATGATGCTCCAAAGGGCTATGGCAGACCTCAAAGAAGAAGACGGCATATATATATGCTATCATACTGATGGCAGCTTGTTCAACTTAAGCCGTCTGAGGGCTCGCACTAAGACTCTAAACCAGGGGTGCTCACACTTTTTCATCATGCGAGCTACTATATGAACAATCAAGTTGAAAAGATCACCTGTTGTGCATGTGAGCGTGCGTGCGCACATGCGCGCGCACGCTCCTACTGCAGCCTTCCATCCGCGCAGGGCTTCTTTCTTGCCTGCCCACGAACTCACCGCCGCGCGCACCCGGGAAGGGGATCCTCCTTGCCTCGCGGAGCTCTCTTAATGTCTTCGTTGCCTTCCTGCTGCGTGCTTTTGCAAAGTCCCCATCCCGTCCTGCTTCTTGCGTGCACAGCAGGCCCCTCCCATGCATGCAGCAGGAGGATATTTATAGGCACACCCGCCAGCGCTCTGGCCAGATATGGCTTCGGCGGCGGCTTGAAAGGCGCAGGGCTGGGAAAAGCGGCCGCCTGGCTGCTGCCTGGGCCAGGAAACTCAACCGAGAGAGGGGAGCCATGTGAGGCTGGAGCCTCCCCACGGCAGCCTCCCCCCCCCTCAATCCTCCCTCGAGGTTTCCTTACCTGGGCAGTAGAAGGAAGAGTGGAAGAGGTGCTTCCCCAAGGTGACAGATGCAGCGGGGGGAGCCCTTCCTTCTTTCCTTTCGAGGGTGTCACTCAGAAAGGACGCCCAAGTGGACAGCTGGCAGGAAGGAGGACCCCTCCCACTGGTGGCAGGCCATGCCCACGAGAGAGAGAGAGAGAGAGAGAGAGAGAGAGAGAGAGGAGTGGCTCTTCCTAGCCGGCTCTCTCTCTCTCTCTCCGTGGCCCTCGCCGCCTTTCTCCTTCGAGGGCGAGGAGGGCGAGGCGGAGAAAGGCGGCGAGGGCACAAGCAGCAGCAGCAAGTGGAGTCTCCATCCCTGCAGCTCCCTCCTCCTTGGGTTCAGCCCCCAGGAACACGGCGGAGCCCTCCCTCCTCGCCCCCAACCAAGGAAAGAAAGCAGCCCCACACAGCTCGCTCGCCCAGGTCTCGGCTTGGAATGGGAGTCCCGATGGCAACAGCAGGGCTTGCGGCAGGGCTTGCTTGGCTTTGCCCCACTTTGCCCGGCCTCCTTCACCTCTTTCTCTCTCTCTCTACCTCTCTGGTGAGGTCCAAAGATCACCTGGAAGAGAGCTGAAGATCACCTAGGTGCTCCCGATCACCATAATGAGCACCCCTGCTCTAAACTATCTAGTCCGTGAGCTGCTTTTTGCTGACGATGCTGCCCTTGTCGTCCATTCAGAAGCAGCCCTGCAGCGCCTCACATCCTGCTTTGCAACAGCTGCAGAGCTGTTTGGGCTGGAAGTCAGCCTAAAGAAAAGGGAAGTCCTCTACCAGCCCGCACCACAGGAAGAACACCATCATCCCCACGTCAGCATAGGAAAATCTCTGCTTAAGTCCGTCCAGCAGTTCACCTCCCTGGGAAGCAATGCTGCGGCCTCTTTCGAGAAGACACGCCAAACAGGTCTCGAAGAGAAACGGCAGAAAGAACCGCAACTTGGAAACAACATCACCCAAGGAGACTTTCTGCTGTGCTTTCTGCAACCGAACTTGCCTATCTCAGATTGGCCTTTTTAGTCATCAACGCGCTTGTAAAAAGCGGGGGATGAGTCCTTCCTAAGAATGTTCATTCACAAAGTAATGCCGAGAGAGAGAGAGAGAGAGAGAGAGAGAGAGAGAGAGAGAGAGAGTTATTATTTCTACAGAGTAGCTTCACCCTCAATTGACTCACAGTATTGCCCCTTCTACGTAGCCGTGTCTAATCCAGATTATCTGCAGTGTAGACTCAGATAATCCGGTTCAAAGTAGACAATGTGGATTAAACTGCTTTGATAATCTGGATCATATGGCAGTGTAGAAGGGGCCTATGTCATTCGAATGGGAACCCACCCACCCGCCCCAGAAAAAGCAATTTCAGCAAAGGCTCATACGTACACACTCGTACGTACACGCATGCGATATGTTAAAGGCAGGCAGCGCCCTTGCCCTGAGATTCCTCCCTTACACTCGGGAAACCCAAAGGGAAGCCAGGCCAGGACGGTCCTTTTTGGCTGGAATGCAGCATTGCTTAAGGCTTATGCTTCGCCTTCTGCTTGCTGTTTTTCCTTCTCACTCTTTTTTTCCCCTCCCGCTGTGCTTTGAGAGCTGAGCATACATTATCTCAGGAACCATTTCCATGGCTCCCTGCGGGTCGAAAACTACACGTTACCTTTGGAGTGAAGTGATAGGAAGTCCCTGTGTAATTTTCTTCTTGGAAAAGAGTGTTGTGGGCGGAAGGGAGGTGTGCGCATTATGTGCCAAGGAGGCTTTTCTTTGCCACGGTACCCAAGAGCAGTGCAGGGTTTCCAGTCAACCGTCTCTTAGGGCTGCCTCTATCCACACTGTCAGGTTAATGCACCACTTGAACCGCCATAGCTCACTGATAGGGAACTTTGGGAGCTGTAGTTTCCCAAGGTCTTGAAACCTTCTCTGCTGAAGGATGCTTACAAACATATGGCACTGAGCCGTCGTTTGGTGAGGCATTTCTTGGCAGAGAAAGCTAAAGACCTTGGGAAACTACAACCCCCGAGGGTCAAATGACATTATTTCATCAGCGAAGATGCACCCATGGAATCTTGGGATTTGCAGTTTGGTGGGTCGCCATCACTCTCTGACAAAGAAGTCTAAAGAGCTTGAGAAACTACAACTCCCGAGTGTCAAATTGCATTAATTCTACAGCAAAGACGCACTGATGGAAACTTGGGATTTGTACTTTGGTGTGTCACCATCACTCTCTGACAAAGAAGTCTAAAGACCTTGGGAAACTACAACTCCCGAATGTCAAACTTCATTAATTCTACAGTAAAGATGCACCCATGGAAACTTGGGATTTGTAATTTCGTGGGTCACCATCACTCTCTGGCAGAGAAGGCTGAAGACCTTGGAAAACTACAACTCCCAAGTGACAAACTGCATTGATTCTACAATGGAGATGCACCCACAGAAACTTGGGGTTTGTAGTTTGGTGGGTTGCTATCCCTCTCTGGCGGAGAAGGCTATAGACCTTGGGAAACTACAACTCCCGACTGTCAAATTGCATTAATTCTACAGCAAAGATGAACCCATGAAATCTTGGGATTTGTAATTTGGTGGGTCACCATCACTCTCTGGCAGAGAAAGCTAAAGACCTTGGGGAACTACAACTCCTGAGTTAAAATTGCATTAATTCTACAATGTAGATGAGCCCATAGAATTTTAGGATTTATAGTTTGGTGGGACACCAGCGCCCTATGTCAGAGAAGCGCTCAAGACCTTGGGAAACTACAACTCCCAAAGGTAAAATTGCATTAATTCTACAATGTCGATGCACCCATAGAATCTTAAGATTTGTAGTTTGGTGGGTGGCCATCCCTCTCTGTCAGAGATGGCTAAAGACCTTGGGAAACTACAACTCCCGAGTGTGAAATTGCACTAATTATCCAGTATAGACGCACCCATGGAATTTTGGGATTTGTAGTTTGCTGGGTCACCAGCACCCTTCGGCAGAGAAGTGCTCAAGATAATAATAATAATAATAATAGTCTTTATTTATAGCCCACCACTATCTCCCCAATGGGGTCTCGGGGCGGCTAACATGAGGCCAATCCCTTCTAAAATACAATACAACACAGTGAAATACAAAATATAAAACAAAAGGCATCAGAAATAATAATAATAATAATAATAGAAAAATACAATTACAATAATAAATAAAATACAAGATCTTGGGAAACTACAGCTCCCAGGATGGCACTGAGCCACGGCAGGCAAAGTGGCGTCAAACTGCATCTGTGCTGCTACAGTGTCGGTGGCAAGTCGGGGAAAGGACTCTGAAGCAGTGGTCAATCCTATAAATAACTTGGCCTTGACCTTGGAAACATTCTGTTCCTTGCAAAACAACCCAGAGGTTGATGTGTGCAAGCCTCCTTCGCAGCTCTTCCCATGTTGGGCCTTCGCAGCCGCTTCCCCACCAGGCCCAAATGGGCGCCCTTATCTCTAAATAAACAGAGGGATCCTCAGCAGGGCGTCAACGCAGGAGTCCGGTTGACTGACCTCCCAGCACCCGGCCTCTGCTTCCTTGCTCCCTTCTCCCAATGGGATCAGAGCCACAACAGGCCGGAATCCCACAGGGTGGCCCCTTCCCCCATTGAGTGGTTACTTGCGGGGATTCTGGGGAGAAGCATTTGGGGCACAGCAGTGTTTCTCAACCCCTGGGAGGGTCACAAGGGGGTGTCAGAGTGGTCACCAAAGACCATCGGAAAATACAACATTTTCTGTTGGTCATGGGCAGGCCCGGATTAATTCCTTTTGGCGCCCTAGGCCACACTTTGGAAGCCCCGCCCCCGGGGCGCTGCTGGGCATGCCCGCCAGCGGCCCCGGGGGCAGGGCTTCCTTCCGCCTCATCCTCCTCCTCCCCGCGACCGCCATCCTTCAGTCCAGGAAGGCGGTCGCGAGGAGGATGAGGCGGACAGAAGCCCCGCCCCCAGGGCCACGGGCGGGCATGCGTGCGTGGCCGGAGGGCTCCTCTGCCTCCTCCGCCATGTTTCTGGGTTCTGCGCATGGCCGGCAGTGTCCCCGGGGGCTTCCCTTCCTTCCTCCTCCCGAGGAGGAGGAGGAAAAAAGGGAAGCCCCCGGGGCCGCTGCCAGCCATGCGCAGAACCCACATGGCAGAGGAGGCAGAGGAGTCCTCCTGCCGCACACGCATGTGCGTCCGTGGCCCTGGGGGTGAGGCTTCCATTCGCCTCATCCTCCTCGCCCCTCCTTCCTTGACAAGGCGATGGCGGGGGCGCCGTTCCCTCCTTCCCCGCCCCTCGCAGCGCTCTCCTTGCCCTCCCCAAGAGAGAGAGAGAGAGAGAGAGTCATCATGCCGCATGTTGCGGTTTTGTTCGAACATTTTTTTTGTTCCTTGATTTGGCGCCCCCCTAGGCCTGTGCCGATAGGCCATGGCCTAGTGTGGCCTTATGGGTAATCCGGGCCTGGTCATGGGGGTTCTGTGCACCAAGTTTGGTTCCATTCCATCGTTGGTGGCGTTTAGAATGCTCTTTGATTGTGGGAGAACTATAAATCCCAATTACAATTCCCAAAGGACAAAATCAATCCTCCCCAAACTCCACCAGTATTCAAATTGGGGCATATTTGAGTATCCGTGACAAGTCCGGTCCAGACCTATCGTTGTTTGAGTCCACGGTGCTCTCTGGATGTACGTGAACTACAACTCCTAAACTCAAGGTCAATGCCCACCAAACCCTTCCCATATTTTCTGTTGGTCATGGGGGTTCTGTGTGGGAAGTTTGGCCCAATGCTATAGTGGTGGGGTTCAAGGCGCTCATTAATTGTAGGAGAACTATAAATCCCAGCAACTACAAACAAGTGTAAAGTCATGTACATCGGGGCAAAGAACCCCAACTACACCTACAAATTGATGGGGTCAAAGCTTTCCGAGACAAACCAGGAAAGGGATCTTGGGGTTTTGGTGGACAGCTCAATGAAGATGTCAACCCAGTGCGCTGCAGCAGTGGAAAAAGCAAATTCTATGCTTGACATGATCAGGAAGGGAATCGAAAATAGGTCAGCAAATGTTGTATTACCTCTCTACAAATCTATGGTAAGGCCACATTTGGAGTACTGTGTACAATTCTGGTCTCCGCACCTTAAGAAGGATATAACGGAACTGGAAAAGGTACAGAAAAGGGCAACAAGAATGATCCAAGGGATGGAGCAGCTCCCTTATGAAACCAGGTTGCAACGCCTTGGTCTTTTCAGCCTTGAAAGACGGCGTTTAAGAGGTGACTTGATCGAAGTGTATAAAATCATGCACGGGATAGAAAAGGTGAATAAAGAAAAATATTTTCTCTGTCACACAACACTAGGACTAGGGGGCACTCCCTGAAGCTCCAAGGTAGGAAAGTTAGGACTAATAAAGGGAAATATTTCTTCACCCAGAGGGTCATTGGGTTATGGAACTCACTTCCAGAAGAGGTTGTGACAGCGGTCAGCCTGGACAGCTTCAAGGCAAGATTAGACAGATTCATGGATACCAAGTGTATCGGTAGTTACTGAAAAGGACATTCAAGTGCCACCTCGGAGTTGGTTGAGGCAGGCAGGATTTCCCTGGGTACTGGTTGTGGGGGGTCGGAGCAGGTCAGGGTTTTGCCCTCCCTTCTGCTCGAGATCCCCGTGTACAACTGGTGGGCCACTGTGTGACACAGAATGCTGGACTAGATGGGCTGAGGTCCGATTCAGCATGGCTCTTCTTATGTTCTTAACTCCCAAATGTCAAGGTCTATTTTCCCCAAACTCCACCCGTGTTCACATTTGGGCACATTGAATATTGGTGCCAAATTTGGACCAGATCCATCATTGTTTGTGTCAACAGTGCTCTCTGGATGTATGTGAACTACAACTCCCAAACTCAAGGTCAATGCTCACCAAACCCTTCCAGTATTTTCAGAAAGATAAAGGAAGAAGAGATGAAGGAGGAAAAAAGGAGGAGGAGGAAGTGATGGAGGATGAAAAGAAGGAGGAGAAAAAAGAAGGAAGGGGAGGTAGAAAATAAGAAAGGAAGAAGGAGGAAAGGGTGAAGGAGGAAGAGGACAAAAAGGAGAGAGAAAGAAAAAGACAAAGATGAAAGAGGGAGAAGACATGAAGGAGGAAAAGAAGAAGAAAAGGAGGAGGAAGAAGAGATAGAGGAGGAAAGGGTGAAGGAAGAGAAAAAGGGAGAAAAAAAGAAAGGGTGAAGGAGGAAGAAGAGGATAAAGAGAAGAAGAAAAAAGGAAGGAGAAGGAAGAGGAGGTAGAAAAGAAGAAAGAGGAACATGACATAAAGGAGGAAAGGAGGAGGAAAAGAAAAAGGAAGGGGGGAGAGATAGAAAAGAAGAAAGTGTGAGATGACATGGAGGAGGAAAAAGAGGAGAAGAAGGAAAAGGGAGAAGAAAAGGGTGAATGAGGAAAGGATAGAGAAAAAAGAAGAGAGAAAAAAAAGAGAGAGAAGAAGAAAGAAGAAGAGATGAGGGGAAAGATGGAGGAAAAGAAAAAAGGGAAGAGGAGGAATAAGAGAAGGAGGAGGAAGAGGGAAGAGGAGAAGATAAAAGAAGGGAGAAAGAAAAAGAAGAAAAAAGAAGTAAAAATGGAAGAAGAAAATGACAAACTACATTAATGCACCCACAGAAACTTGGGATTTGCAGTTTGGTGGGTTGCTATCCCTCTCGGGCAGAGAAGGCTAAACTCCTTGGGAAACTACAACTCCCAAGTGTAAAATTGCATGAATTCTACAATGTAGATGAGCCCATACAATTTTGGGATTTATAGTTTGGTGGGACACCAGTGCCTTTTGTCAGAGAAGCTCTCAAGACCTTGGGAAACTACAACTCCCAAACGTTGCGTCCACTCCCAAACGTTGCATTAATTCTACAATGTCAATGCACCCATAGAATCTTAGGATTTGTAGTTTAATGGGTGGCCATCCCTCTCTGTCAGAGAAGGCTAAAGACCTTGGGAAACTACAACTCCTGAGTGTGAAATTGCACTAATATTCCAGTATAGACGCATCCATGGATCAGCAGGTGGCAAAGAGTGGGAGGAGGAAGAAAATGAGATGGGTGAAGAAGAAGAGGAGGAGGAGCAGGAGGAGCAGGAGGAAGATGAGGGGAAGGCAAAGAGGAAGAGAGGAAGAAGAGATGGAAGAAGAAAAGGGAAGGAGAAGGAGAGGAGGAGAAAGAAAAAGAGGAGGAAAATTAGAATTAGAAGAAGAGGATGAAGATGAGGGGAAAAAAGAAAAGAAAAGGAGGAAGAGGGAAAAGAAAGAAGAAAGAAGAGGGGAGGAGGAGGAGGAGAATAGGAAAGGGTTTGGAAGGTGTTACGTTGTGGAAGAAGAGCGCTATTGTTTCTGCTTTCCTTTTTCTTGGGATTAAAAAAAAATTGCACAATCAGGATCCCATCCCGCCTCCTTTCCGGAGCCTTCAGTCCCACGGTGACTATTTTTGGGAGCTCCTGGTTGCGTTGCACGTTCAGAGAATATAAATATAACCTTCTGCGAGCATTTCCCCTTTCACAAATGCCTCCCCCCCCCCAATGAATTGCTCTTCCATTTGGCAGGTTAATGGGGCCTTGGTGGCCGCATGGGGTCAAGAAATGCCAAAACCAGCCCAAGTCAAGGCTTGGCGACGACTTATAACAAAATAGTGTTTATTCTTAAAATAACCTGTTGGAATTATTATTATTATTATTTAAAATGTTTTGAGTTCTAGGAGAGTTGTTGTTGTTATTGTTGTTGTTATTATTAAACACAGAATGTGTGACCATCTGTCGGGAGGGCTTTGATTGTGTATTTCCACTCGGCAGAATCGGGCTGGACTAGATGACCCTTGGAAGTATCTTCCAACTCTAGGATTCTATTATTATTATTATTATTGGACACATAACAAGATGTTTGGGCTGGAAGTCAGCTAGAAGAAAAGGGAAGTCCTCTACCAGCCCGCACCACAGGAAGAACACCATCATCCCCACGTCAACACAGGCAATTCTGTGCTTAAGTCCGTTCAGCAGTTCACCTCCCTGGGAAGCATCATCTCTTCAGGCGCCAAGATTGATCAGGAGATAGATCACAGATTAGCAAAGGCATAGAGTGCATTTGGAAGGCTTCACAAAAGAGTCTGGAGCAACAAGCACCTGAGGCAAAGCACCAAAACCAGTGTGTACAGAGCTATCGTACTGTCCATTTTCCTCTATGGGTCTGAAACATGGGTCACCTATCGCCAACACCTACGACTCCTCGAACGCTTTAATCAGCGCTGTCTTCACACAATCCTAAATATACACTGGACCGACTATGTGACGAGTGTTGCTGTCCTTGAGCAAGCAGGGATCACCAGCGTTGAGGCCATGCTATTGAGAACACAGCTGCGCTGGGCAGGGTCCGTCCATAGGATGGAGGACCACCACCTCCCAAAGATACTACTCTACGGTGAACTCGCCACGGGTCAGTGCAAGAGAGGCGCCCCCAAAAAGAGATATAAGGACTCCCTGAAACAACATCTCAGACTTGGCCAGATTGATCACCAACAATGGTCCACCCTGGCCTCACATCGGGAGGCATGGAGACGCACTATCCACAATGCTGCGGCCTCTTTCGAGAAGACATGCTAAATGGGTCTCGAAGAGAAACGACAACGCAGAAAGAACCGCAACTTGGAAACAACATCACCCAAGGAGACTTTCTGCTGTGCTTTCTGCAACCGGACTTGCCTATCTCAGATTGGCCTTTTTAGTCATCAACGCGCTTGTAGAAAGCGTGGGGTGAGTCCTTCCTAAGAATCTTCGTTCGCAAAGTAATGCCGAGAGAGAGAGAGAGAGAGAGAGAGAGAGAGAGAGAGAGAGAGAGAGAATGTTTGCTGGCAATATTAGACGTACTTCTGTTGATGTTTTCCTAAACACAGAATTATGAGGCTGTTTTGGGATTTATAGGCCTCTCGAAGACGAATTCCTTTGCTTTTGCTACTTGGCCTCGATTGGGCTGCAAAATAACCCCCTTTTGCAAAAAAATTAAAAATACTCTGTTGCATTGAACTCTATACAGAGCTGGGAGGAAAAGCATGCAAAGAAAAGCCACTCCTGGGTGTTATGATTGGGAACGGTTCTGTGTTTTGCCACAAATATGTTTGAGATTCCCAGAACGGAAATGATTTCCCAAGTGTTTACGGCGATCCAATCTTATTGTCCGGGATCCAATCTAATTTCGGAGGCGAAGAAAGGGAGGGAGCTTTGTAATATATCTTCTTTTAAGATTTAGAGTATACTTGACACTTCTCAGAGCGTTTGTCGTTCAGATTCAGCGAGCAGAACTCAGTGGGACAAGGAACGCCACGGGAAGGGAACCCCAGAGGTCATCTAAACCGACGGTTTTCAGTACCGTAACCCAATGTTAAAGTTATGTTATGTGTTAATGAATTTTAATTGGAATGGTTTATAGGCCAGTTAACTTTTGCCTTGAGCTCTTTTCTCAGGCCCTCCTCTCTCACACCTTCCTACCCTTCCTTCCTTCTCTCTTTCCATCCTCCCTTCCCTCTTTCTCCATCCCTCCTTCCTTCCCTTCCACCCTTCCTTCCCTCTTCCTTTGCTCTTTCTCTTTCCTTTCTTCTTTCCCTTTTGTCTTTCCTTCCTTCTCTTTCCTCCCTCCCTCTTTCTCTCTCCCTCCACTCCCTTCTACCTTTCCATCCCTCCTTTCTTCCATCCTTCTCTTCTTCCTTTCTTCCGCCCCTTCCTTCCACCCTTCCTTCCCTTTTGTCTTTCCTTCCTTCTCTTTCCTCCCTCCCTCTTTCCCTCTCCTTACACTCACTTCTACCTTTCCATCCCTCCTTCCTTCCATCCTTCTCTTCCTCCTTCCTTCCAACCTTCCCTTCCACCCTTCCTTCCATTTTGTCTTTCATTCCTTTGCTCTTTTCTTCCTCCTTACCTCCCTCTTTCTCCTTCTATCTTTCCTTCCTTCTTTCTCTCTTTCCTTCCTCCTTCCCTCCCTTTCCTCTTTCTCCCTCTTTCCCTCCCTTCCCTTTTCTTCCTTCTCTCTTTATCCTTCCCTTTTGTCTTTCCTTCCTTCATTTTCCTTTTTCCTTCCCTCCCTCCCTCCCTTCTCTTCCTCCTTCCTTTCATCCTTCCTTTCCTTTTTGTCTTTCCTTCCTTCTCCCTTCCCTTCCTCCTTCCCTTCCTCCCTTCTTTCTCCACCCCTTCTTTCCCTTCCACACTTCCTTCCCTCTCTCTTTCTCCTTCCTTTCTTCCTTCCCTTTGGTCTTTCCTTCCTTCTCTTTATTCCCTCCCTCTTTCTCCCTCCCTCCATTCCCTTCTAACTTTTCATCCTTCCTTCCTCTTCCTTCCTTCCTTCCACCCTTCCCTTCCACCCTTCCTTCCCTTTTCTTTCCTTTTTCTCTTTCCTTCCTCCTTCCCTTTCCTATTTCTCCCTCGCTCTCTCCCTTACCTTCCATTCTTCCTTCCCTCTTCCCTCTCTCTTTATCCTTCCTTCCTTCCCTTTTGTCTTTCCTTCCTTCTCCCTTCCCTTCCTCCTTCCCTTCCTCCCCTCTTTCTCCACCCCTCCTTCCTTCCCCTTTCTTCTCTTTCATCTTCTTTCCCTTTTGTCTTTCCTTCCTTTCCTCTTTCTCCCTCTCTCTTTCGCCATCCTTCCCCTTTGTTTTTCCTTCATTCTCTTTCCTTTATCCTTCCCTTTCTTCGTTCTCTTCCTCCCTTCCTTCCTGCCTTTTGTCTTTCCTTCCGTCTCTGTTTCCTTCCTCCTTCCCTCCCTCCTTCCCTCCCTGGAGGCATCCTGTGTTTGGGAGGTAAGTGGGGGTATCTACATAGAGGTAGCCTGGCTGTTATTGCTTGGAGGTGAGAATTAACAAAATCTGGTTACCAATATTAACCCCCCCCCCCACCAGAATCAAGACAATAAATGAAGAACACCACTCCGAAAGAGGAGAACTCCAGACAACCAGTGCCAGTTAACACCTCCCAAAGCGAGGGTGCCTCCAGGCAACAGAGGCCAGGCTACTTCTATGCAAATGCCTTCACTGATTGACCATTGTAATCAGACAACTCTCTGGTCTTAACTGGGAATCATGAGATGTTTGTGGACTACAAGTCCCATCACCCTGAACCGGCGGAATCAGTGGCACCACCTATTTCTTATTTCAATGCCGATGGTGCTTCTGTTAGAATGGGTACAACGGGATTTGTAGTTTGGTGAGGCACTAACGAAAGGCTTTGCAAAACGACAACTCCCAGCCGGTGCAGCCGTGGCAAAGAAACCTGCCTCCCACGTAAATGAATTTAAACTTCCAGACGTTGCCAAGCCTCTTGTTGATCACAGGCATGAATTTTAAAATGGAATGAATATATATATATATATATATATATATATATATATATATATATATATATAAAAATTTGAAGGAGTGGGCGGAGGAAAAGAGATGAGGAAAAGGGTTGTGTTTTTCTTCCCCCGGCCTGTACAAATCTAGACATATATTATTATTATTATTATTTTCAGGAGGAGGAAAGACAATCAAATCGCACCCATGTGGCTCAATCATGAAGATCTATAAGAGATATCGAGGAGGCGCAGACAGCAAATGAATCTATTCTGAGGCTCATTGTGAGAGGCAGAGCGTTGCAGGAAATTGGCCGCCTCCATTGACGCTCCTTAATGAGCCCATCCTGGCGCTTATTTATTTCCCTTTGCATTTCCAAAGCCGTTCGGTCCAAAACATGGGTTGCCAGCATTAGCTCAAGCCAGGCCCGGATTACCCATAAGGCCACCCTAGGCCATGGCCGAGGGGCGCAAGCCAAGGGGGGGGGGGCGCAGTTGACATGGACCAAAAAAAAAAGTTGAAACAAAACCGCAACTCGGTCATCTCGAGACTGGACTACTGCAACGCACTCTACGTTGGCCTACCTCTGTCAGTGACCCGGAAGCTCAGGCTAGTGCAGAATTCTGCCGCCCGACTCCTGTCTGGAACACCAGCAGGTAGTCACATAACACCTACCTTGCAGGACCTGCACTGGCTGCCAACTGAGCACCGGATCACTTTCAAAGTGTTGGTTCTCACCTTTAAGGCCTTACACGGCTTGGGGCCAACGTACCTGAGGGACCGTCTCTCCCCCTATTGCCCAATGAGATCACTGCGGTCGGAGGGAGCCTATCTTTTAGACGTCCCCTCGAAGAGGCTCATGCGTTTGACAGCAACCCGCGGGAGAGCGTTTTCCGTCATCGCGCCCACATTGTGGAACGCCCTCCAGGCAGAAACACGCGCGATCCAGGACTTGCTCCCATTTAGACGGGCCTGCAAGACCCACCTCTTTCGTCAGCCGTTCGACCTGTAGGTCTTGCCTTGTGCAGCCCTCTTGTCCTTCAATCGCTATCTGTGGTGGTGTGTTGCATCACAGTTTTTATTGATTGTACTGTTTTTATGCTAATTTGCTGTTGTTTTTAATCATTGTCATTGTTTTTATTGTGCCTTGTTGGCTCCTGTGAGCCGCCCCGAGCCCTCCCGGGAGTGGCGGCATAGAAGCACGAGTAATAAATAAATAATAAATAAAATAAATAAACTCTCTCTCTCTCTCTCTCTCTCTCTCTCGGGGGAGGGCGGGGGGAGAGCGCTGCGAGGGGGCGGGGGAGGAGGGAATGGTGCCCCCCCTCACCATCGTCTCCGCCCCCTTGTCAAGGAAGGAGGGCGCGAAGAGGAGGAGGCGGAGGGAAGCCCCTGGGGCCGCTGCCACGCATGCTGACTTAAGGAAAGAGGGGGCGCGACACCACAAGGAGGAGGACTCGGAGGGAAGCCCCGCCCCCGGGGCCGCTGTCGGCCCCATGGCGGGGCTTCCTCCTCCACGTGCCCTCCTTCCTGACTCAATGAGAGGAAGTCATACATATGTTGTGTTCATCAAAACAGGCCCAGGTTTCACACTGAGTGTATAAATACATTTAAAAGCATATTAACTATATGTATTACTGTGTTAGAGTGTCATTTTGTGTCATTTTGGTTGGTGGTGTGCCCCAGGATTCTGTCAATGTAAAAAATGTGCCGCAGCTCAAAAAAGGTTGAAAAACACTGCCCTAGGCCACACTTTGGAATTATGCCCCCAAACCAACCTCTACCGCACCCCCCCACCTCCCCCTCCTCGCTTCCTGGACTCAAGGAAGGAGGGTGCGCGGCGCCGCGAGGAGGAGGAGGCGGCGGAAGCCCCGCCCCGGGCCAGCAGCGGGGCTTCCTCCGCCTCCTCGTGCCCTCCTTCCTTGACTCAAGGAAGCGAGGAGGGGAGGTGGTGTGTGTGACAGAGGTTGGTTTGGGGGCATAATTCCAAAGTGTGGCCTAGGGCAGTGTTTTTCAACCTTTTTGAGCTGCGGCACATTTTTTACATTGACAGAATCCTGGGGCACACCACCAACCAAAATGACACAAAATGACACTCTAACACAGTCATACATATAGTTAATATGTTTTTAAATGTATTTATACACTCAGTGTGAAACCTGGGCCTGTTTTGATGAACACAACATATGTATGACTTCCTCTCATATATTTATACATGGCTATCATAGCTTCTCTCAGCCTTCTCTTCTTCAGACTAAACATGCCCAGCTCTTCAAGCCGCTCCTCATAGAGCTTGTTCACCAGACCTCTGAGAAATTTCACCCTGAGTGAAACTTGCTTCCAGTTAACTATGGATGTCATGAAGCTGTTATAAACAGTTCCTTTGGGGGGGAAGGGGAGACTCTCGAAAAGTCCAGTAAAATAGTAAAAAAAAATAATTCAAAGCGGAGAGGCTCAATTTGTTTCTTGGAAACCTGTGAGGGGGCTGCTAGGAGGGAGGGGGGAGTGCCAATTTCCCACGGCACACCTGATGATCACTCATGGCACACTAGTGTGCCACGGCACACTGGTTGAGAAACACTGGCCTAGGGCGCCAAAAGGGGTTAATCCGGGCCTGGGTCAAGCGTCAGGTTGCCATGTTCTGAACCAGCTTGGCTCCTCTGCCTCTCACACCTATAGGCACAATGACATTTTTTCGCTGAGTGACACCAAACAAGAAAAGAAAAAAACCTAACTTGGCTCAATTAGACTTCTACTCACTGCACAGTGGCAAAAAAGCACAGGAGCCTCGCTGGAGAAAACGTTGGCAACCCTACGGCCCACCACCCAAGGAATGCTTTCATTCGGGGACAATGTCATACTAGATTTGACATTTTTTCCAGGCATCCCTGGGTTCCTTTCTCTCCCCATTGGTGTGCAATTTGTTTGGGGATAACCCATGATGGAGACCCCCCTGCCCCCACTTCCTCTTCCTTCTCCCTTCATAACAAAGAGAGCACAACTCAGCAGCAACTGAACATACTGGAGTTTGGGGGACTGACACCTCATGATGGAGACAGGCATCCCTGGGTTCCTTTCTCTCTCCATTGGTGTGCAATTTGCATGACTCCGCCCACTGCCTCTCCCTTCACCCTTTCCTACTCTTTTGCACTCTGGGCAGGACTCAGCAGCAACTGAACACAACTGGAGGAGTTTAGGGGGCTGACTCCACTTGATGGAAGTTGTAGTTCACCCTGCAACAAGTCGGAGCACTGCAACCCCCACTAACAATGGACCTGGACCACATTTGGAACCTCCATTACCAACAAAATATACTGGAAAGGTTTGGAGAAATTTACCTTGATTTTTAGCCATTGTAAGTACTGGGATTTATAGTTCACCTGCGATCCAATAGCACTTTGGATCCCACCAACGATGGCCTTGGACCTAACTTGGCACACAAACAACCCCATGACCAAAACAAAATGCAGGAGGGCTTTGGGGAAAATTTATTTATAGAAATTATAGTTCCCCTATGCCCAGAGCGCACTGTGAACGCAAACAACAATGGATCTGCACCAAATTTGGCACGCATACCCAATATGCCCAAATTTTGAATACTGGTGGATTTGGGGTGGAATTGCCCTTGATGTTTGGGGGTTGTAGGTACTGGGATGTATAGTCCACCTGCAATCAGAGCACTCTGAATCTCACCAATGATGGACTTAGAATCCTAGAGTTGGAAGAGACCTCGTGGGCCATCCAGTCCAACCCCATTCTGCCAAGAAGCAGGAAAGTCACAATCAAAGCAGCCCCAACAGATAACCACCCAGCCTCTGCTTAAAAGCCTCCATAGATGGAGCCTCCACCACACTCAGGGGCAGAGAGTTCCACTGCTGAACAACTCTCACAGTCAGGAAGTTCTTCCTCATGTTCAGGTGGAATCTCATTTCCTGTAGCTTGAAGCCATTGTTCCATTGCACCTCCAGGGAAGCAGAAAGGAACCTTGCTCCCTCCTCCCTATGAATTCCCCTCATGTATTTATACCTGGCCCTCATCATGTCTCCTCTCTGCCTTCTCTTCTGCAGGCTAAACATGCCCCGCTCTTGAAGCCGCTCCTCATAGGGCTTGTTCTCCAGACCCTTGATCAGTTGAGTCACCCTCTTCATCTGGACACTTTCCAGCTTAGAGTCAACATCTCTATATCTTTGCATTTCAGAATTTCAGACCTGGACCAAACTTGGCACGCAGAACCCCCATGACCTACTGAACATACTGGAGGGATTGACAGGACTGACCCACCATGGTGGGAGTTGTAGTTCATCCTGCAGCTGGAGAGCAGACCGAACTCCACCAATAATGCATATAATATAATATAATTAATATAATATAATATAATGTATTGTATATACATATAATATTTATAATATTATGATGTAATACAATATAATACTAATAATAATAATGCAATATTATAATTATATATTTTACATTACATGTAATATTACTAATAATATTACAATAGAATGGTAGAGCAGTGTTTCCCAATCGGTGTGCTGCGGCACACTAGTGTGCCGTGAGCGATCATCAGGTGTGCCGTGGGAAATTGGAACCTCCAATCCCCTTTCTTCCCCCTCCTGCAGAACACTTTTTCTTCTCCACTCAGGCTCCCTTCTTCCCAGCCTCGCTCTGCTCGCTTTGCCTCGCTTTGCTCACTCTACCGCCATTTTGATCCGAGAGGGCAGTGTGAGCGTGTTCAGGAGAGGAGGGGGAAGACGTGGGGTGAGTCTGCGCAGTAGCGCCCCCATGGGTCACGTCTACCTCCCTCCCCCCTCCTGAAGAAGGGAGCCCGAGTGGAAAAGAAAAAGTAAGTGTTGGGCAGGAGGGGGAAGAAAGGGTGTGAAGGGGAAGGGGGAGGAAGAGGTCTCTGTCGAAAGCTGGCATGGGCAAACTTGGACCTTCCAGGTCTTTTGGACTCCAACTCCCACCATTCCTAGCAGCCTCAGGCTCTTTTCTCCTCCCCCCCCTCAGCCAGTTAAGCAGGAAAGGGCCTCAGGCTGTTAGGAATGGTGGGAGTTGAAGTCCAAAGCACCCAGAGGGCCAAAGTTTTCCCATGCCTGTTTGAGGGGCCTTAAAGTGGTGAGCCTCCTTCCAACATTGTGATTCTGGATAGAAAACAAACAACAACATAGCATAACATTGTTTGAGTCCACAGTGCTCTTTGGGTGTAGGTGAACTACAACTTCCAAACTCAAGGTCAATTCCCAAGCAAACCCTTTCAGTACTTTCTGTTGGTAATGAGAGTTCACTATGTCAAGTTCGGTTCAATTCCATTGTTGCAAGAGTTCAGGATGCTCTTTGATTGTGTGTTAACTATAAATCCCAGAAATTGTAACTCCCAAATGTCAAGGTCTATTTTCCCCAAACTCCATCTGTGTTCACATTTGGGCATATTAAGTATTCATGCCAAGTTTGGTCCTGATCCAACATTGTTTGAGTCCACAGTGCTCTCTGGATATAGGTGAACTACAACTCCAAAATCCAAGGTCAATGCCCACCAAACTCTTACAGCAATTTCTCTTGGTTATGGGAGTTCTGTGTGGAAAGTTTGTGTCTCTCTGCCATTCCTGCCAGGATATCTATGTTGTGTTCATCGAAACAGGCCCAGGTTTCACACTGAGTGTATAAATACATTTAAAAACATATTAACTATATGTATGACTGTGTTAGAGTGTCATTTTGTGTCATTTTGGTTGGTGGTGTGCCCCAGGATTTTGTAAATGTAAAAAGTGTGCCGTGGCTCAAAAAAGGCTGAAAAACACTGTGGTAGAGTACAATATTGCAATATATATAATACTGATATTGTACTATGCTAATAATATAATATATTGTATGTATATATATCTTGTAAGCAGACCGAACTCCACCAATGATGTATCTAATAATATAAGATAAGATATTGTATATACATATAATATTTATAATATTAAAATGTAATACAATATAATACTACTAATAATAATGCAATATTATAATTATATATTTTATATTACATGTAATATTACTAATAATATTACAATAGAACGGTAGAGTACAATATATAATACTGATATTGTACTATGCTAATAATATAATATATATATATATATATTGTGTGTGTGTGTATGTATGTGTGTGTGTGTGTGTGTATATATATATATATATATATATATATATAGTTGCTCTGAGTCCCCTTTGGGGTGAGAAGGGTGGCATATAAATGTCATAAATAAGTAAATAAAGCACATTCGCCCAACATGACAAAATTTTAAGTATTGATGGAGTTTCAGGGGGTTAACCTGGCATGATGTGAGTTGTAGTTCACCCACAACCTTCTGCATTTCGTAAAATAGACAAATTATTTCCTCTACTAACCTGGGCAATGGTGTGTGTGTGTATGTATACGCGTGTGCGTGCACGCTAAAACCTGGCAGTAATGCAATGCAACGTTAATGCCCAATTTGGGAATCCAGCCGTCAAGTGATTTTTGCTTCAGCCTTTAAACGGCGAGCTCATTTCCATGAAGATTGCTGTAATCCAAATTTCTATTCAAAGCGAAGCAGCGATCCTTTTTTTATATATTCTGGCATCTGAGGCTGTAGACAAGGGATGTGGATGAGTTGCATTTGCCCTTGAAGAAGAATGGCTAGGCTGCAGAACTGAAACAGTTTGGTGCCACTTTAATGGCCACGGCCCCACAATGCTCGCATTCTGAGATGTGCGGGATACATACAAAGGCCTTGCCTGTCAGAGACGTCTCGTGCCCCAGCAAACTACACATCCCAATAGGCATGGGCAAACTTCAGCCCTCCAGGTGTTTTGGACTTCGAATTGTGTGAGTCGAAGAGAGAAAAGACTATTTTGCATTTCCAGCCTGTAAAGATATGAAGCTAATGGGTTGGTTTGCAATGTAAACACAGAGATGGCTCTGTGCATCTACTCTTTCAAATGAATGCAGTGTGGCAACACTTTAATTGCTATGGAGTCCCGGGAGATGTAGTTTGACAAGACCCTTTGCCTTCTCTATCAAAGAGCAAGCACTCTTGCCTCATCAAACCCGATACCATCAAACTGCACCTATTCTACAGCTTAGGCCAGGTATGGGCAAAGCCAGGCCAGGGTCAGATGCGGCCCCTTGGGTTCTCTTCTCAGGCCCTCCTCTCTCTCACCATCCTATCCTTCCTTCCTTCTTTCTCTCTTTCCTTCTTCCTTTCGTCTCTCCCTTCCTTCCTTCCTTCCCTCCCTCTCTCGCTCCCTTCCACCCTTTTGTCCTTTCCCTCTTTCCTCCCTCCTTCCCTCTCTTTTTTCTCCTTACTTCTCTCTTTCCTTCCTGTCCTTGTCTCTCTCACTTCCTTCTAAACCTCCCTCTTTCTCCCTCCCTCCCTCCATCCTTCCCTCCATCCTTTCATCCTTCCTTCCCTATTTCCTCCCTACTTCTCTCTCTTTCCTTCCTTTCCTCTCTCTTTCCTTCCACCTTCCTTTGCTCCCTTTCTTACTTCCCCCTTTCTCCCTTCCTCCTTCCTTCCCTTCCACCCTTTCGTCCTTCCTTCCCTCTGCCTTCCCTCCTTCCCACTCTTTCTCCTTCCTTCCTTCCTTTTTTTCTTTCTCCTTCCCTCACTCTTTCCTTCCCTCCCTCTTTCTACCTCCCTCCTTCCCTCTCTTTTTCTCTTTACTTCTCTCTTTCCTTCCTGTCCTTGTCTCTCTCACTTCCTTCCATACCTCCCTCTTTCTCCCTCCTTCCCTCTCTTTCTCCTTCCTTCCTTCCCTCTCTTTCCTTCCACCTTCCCTTGCTCCCTTCCTTACTTCCCCCTTTCTCCGTTCCTCCTTCCTTCCCTTCCACCCTTTCGTCCTTCCTTCCTTCCCTCTTCCTTCCCTCTTTCCCTCTCTTTCTCCTTCCTTCCTTCCTTCTTTTTTCTTTCTCCTTCCCTCACTCTTTCCTTCCCTCCCTCTTTCTCCCTCCCTCCTTCCCTCTCTTTTTCTCCTTACTTCTCTCATTCCTTCCTGTCCTTGTCTCTCTCACTTCCTTCCATACCTCCCTCTTTCTCCCTCCTTCCCTCTCTTTCTCCTTCCTTCCTTCCCTCTCTCTTTCCTTCCACCTTCTCTTGCTCCCTTCCTTACTTCCCCCTTTCTCCGTTCCTCCTTCCTTCCCTTCCACCCTTTCGTCCTTCCTTCCTTCCCTCTTCCTTCCCTCTTTCCCTCTCTTTCTCCTTCCTTCCTTCTTTTCTTTCTCCTTCCCTCACTCTTTCCTTCCCTCCCTCTTTCTCCCTCCCTCCTTCCCTCTCTTTTTCTCCTTACTTCTCTCATTCCTTCCTGTCCTTGTCTCTCTCACTTCCTTCCATACCTCCCTCTTTCTCACTCCATCCCTCCTTCCTTCCCTTCCACTCTTTTGTCCTTCCTTCCCTCTTTCCTCCCTCCTTCCCTCTCTTTCCCCTTCCTTCCTTCCTTCCCTCTCTCTTTCCTTCCACCTTCCCTCCCTCCCTTTCTTACTTCTCCATTTTTCCCTTCCTCCTTCCTTCCCTTCCAACCTTTCGTCCTTCCTTCCCTCTTCCTTCCCTCCTTCCCACTCTTTCTCCTCCCTTCTTCCTTCCGTCACTCCTCCCTTGCCCCCCTCTTTCTCCCCCCCCTTTCCTTCCAACCTTTCATCCTTCCTTCCTTCCCACTTTCCTCCCTCCTTTCTCTTTCTCCTTCCTTCCTTCCAACCTTTCATCCTTCCTTTTCCCTTTCTCCTTCCTTCCTTCCAACCTTTCATCCTTCCTTTTCCCTTTCTCCTTCCTTCCTTCCTTCTCTTTCCTTCCTCCTTCCCCTTACTCTTTCTCCCTTCCCCCCTTCCCCCCTCTCTTTCTCCCTCTTTCCTCCCTTCCTTCTCTTTTCCCTTCCTCCCTTCCTCCTGGGGGATGTTTAGCCGGGAGAAAGTCCCCTTGGGGAGAAAGGGTGGGTTATAAATTTATTATTATTATTAATTATTGAGAGAGAGAACATGAGAACCATGTTTCAAGATTTCAAAGGGTGTCCCATTGAGGCGGGGGGGGGGGGGGCAGGGACTGACTTCCTGCTGCTCTGGAGACCAGGGCACAAGAAGGGAGCGATGGGTTCACATGGCAGGGAAAGAGATTAGGAAGAACTTCCTGGAGAGAGGCCTGGGCTGCCTCAGAGTGGAGTGGCGTCTCCTTCTCTGGAGGCTTTTCCGCAGAGGCTGTCTATCGGGAGTGCTTTGATTGTGCCTTCCTGCATGGCAGGGGGTTGGACTGGATGGCCCTTGGGGGCAATAGGGGAATGGGCAATGCGGGGCCTCATGGAGACACTTTTTCTCTCTCATCCTGACCAAAACCAACCCTTTTGGGATTCAAATATTTCCTGTCTTTCCCTTACATTCTGCTTCTGAAAGAGGAAGGGGAGGAAAGGGCAGGGAGAGGGCTTAGGGACAACTTCCCCTCCCGGCCCACCCACCCCCTTCTCCGGCCCACCATGCGGCCCTCAAATTAGAAAGTTTGCCCATGCCTGGTGTAGACGCACCCACAGATAACCAGAGCGGTTGGGGAGTGGTTTTTCTGGTCTTCCTTCCTTCTTTGCCTTTGCATTTTGATGTGGACCCAAAGCTTTCCGCCGCAAAGAGAGCAAACAGCCCACACTATGAATTATCGATGCCTTAATGGCGGAGCGACACCACCCCTTTGCAAACTTGGCAACCCTGAACCGTACCTCTGCCGAGCTTTGAAAGGAAGCTGAGCCAGGAGAGGGGGGGGGGGGAAACAACAACCAGGCAGAAGATCTTTCCTTTGTTTATGCCACTGGCACATTGTCTTTTAGTGAAAAAATACTTTGGCAGAAAATACATCATACAGAAGGTGTGCGCCCCGCCTAACCATGGGCGGCACACGGCACGGCATCGAAGAAGCACAGTCCACAAAAGGCCCCCAAACAACAATCAATAAATAGAGTTTCCCGTTCTATTACCAAATACCACGGAGCACCCCCTTTCTCAGCCTCACCAGGCCGTCTGGGTCCACTGGCGGCAAAGGATCCTCCGGAAGGCCTTGCGGAAGTCCTGGTTGAAGATGGTGTAGATGACCGGGTTCAAGGAGCTGTTGCAGTAGCCGATCCAGAAGAAGAACTTGAAGGTGATGTCCGGGATGGGGCAGCGCCTGGCCGAACACACGGCCCGCAGGCTGTAGAGGAAGAAGAAGGGGAACCAGCAGATCACAAAGACCCCGATGACCACGGCCAAGACAAAGGTGAAGCGCTTCTCCCGGTTGAGGTGGCTCTTCCGCTTCCAAGGGTTGGAGCTCAGGGTCTTGACTCTCCGCACCAGCAGCACCTCTCCTTTGGCCGTGGCCAAGGTGTCCATGCCCAGCGGAGAGCGGGGTGGACTGGATGGTTTGGTCTTCTTCCCTTCCTGGCTCACAAAGGGATGAGACTCAGGCCGGTCATCTTCTTGGATGGTCACCTGATGCCCGTTGGGTTCTTGTTTTTCTCCCATCCTCAAATGATGCCCATTGGGTTCTCCTTCTCCTCGCATCCTCAACTGATCTGGCTCTCCTTCTTCTTGCATCCTCAAATGATGTCCATTGGGTTCATCTCGTATGGTCACCTGATGCCCATTGTGCTCTCGTTCCTCTCCCATCCTCAAATGATGTCCAATGGGTTCTTGTTCTTCACCCCTCTTCAAATGATGCCCAATGGGTTCTTCTCGCATGGTCACCTGATGCCCATCATGTTCTCCTTCTTCACGCACAGTCAACTGATGCCCCTTGTGTTCTTCTCTCATCCTTAAATGATTCCCATCCGGTTCTCCTTCTCCTCGCATCATCAACTGATGGCTGTTGGGTTCTTCTCGCACCCCCAAATGATGTCCATTTGGTTCTTGTTCTCCTTGCACGGTCACTTGGTGCCCATTGGGTTCTCCTCCTGCCAATGCTTTGGTAGAACTTGTGATTTGGCTCTGGGGCACCTTCTTGCCTACCTTGGCCTTCTTTGGCGCAGCCCCTTTCCGGCTCCGTCGCTTGGCGATGAAGTAGATCCGGATGTACACCAGGATCATGATGAGGCATGGGGCAAAGAAGGAGCAGGTGCTGGAGGAGAGGATGTACCAGGGCTGTTCGTTGAGCTCACAGCGCTTGGCGTCCTCCTGGGCCTCACTGGGGTCGTTATTAAAGACCAAGGGAGGGAGGGATATCAAGGCGGCAAGGAGCCAGACCACAAGGATGGTGCACTTGATCCTACGCGGCGTCCTCTTGGAATTATACTCGATGGCTTGGCTGACCGACCAGTAGCGGTCCAAGCTGATGGCGCAGAGGTGGACGATGGAGGCCGTGCAGAAGAGGACATCCAGCGCCAGGTAGGCCTTGCACCAGATCTTGTCGAAGTACCAGTAACCCATCAGCTCATTGGCTAAAGAGAAGGGGATGATTAGCGTGGCCACCAAGATGTCCGCAGCCGCCAAGGAGACCAAGAAGAGGTTCTGTGGGGCTTTCAAGGAGCGGCTGGTCAGCACGGCAATGATGACCAGAACGTTGCCGAAGATGGTGAAGAGGATGAGGAAGGTGGTGACGGCGGCGATGGCGGCCGTGGCTTGGACGTTGTAGCCGTCATGGCCACCCATCACGGCCAGAGTCATCTTGGAGAAGGCGAGTCCAACCAAGACGGTCCACGGTCTCAGCTTTGCGATGTCTTCATGTTGACTTGGCCCAGAGAAGGAGAGAGAAGCCCAACATTTGGTGTCCGGACATCAGGAAATGATGTTCCAATGGCTAGTTCAAAGTAAAGGAGAGAGAACTTGGGATACGACACCCAACATTTGATGTTCTAACATCAATAGAAGATGCTTCGTCAACTAATTCAGAGCAGCGAAGGAAGTCAAGGAGAGAGACATTGGAGCACAATACACAATATTTGGTGTCCAGACATCAGGAAAAGATGCTCTGATGGCTATTTTGCAGTCAAGGAGAAAAAAATTGAGACACAATACCCAAGATTTGGTATCCAGACATCAGGAAAAGATGCTCTGATGGCTATTTCGCAGTCAAGGAGAGAGAAGTTGGGACATAATACCCAACATTTGGTGTCCAAACATCAGGAAAAGATGCTCTGGTGACTATTTTGAGGTCAAGAAGAGAGAAGTGGGAGCACAATATACAATATTTGGTGTCCAAACATCAGGAAAAGATGCTCTGATGGCTATTTCTCAGTCAAGGAGAGAGACGTTGGGACGCAATACCCAACTTTTGGTGTCCAAACATCGGGAAAAGATGCTCTGATGGCTATTTCAAGGTCAAGGAGAGACTTTGGGATACGATACCAAACTTTTGATGTCCAAACATCAGGAAAAGATGCTCTGATGGCTATTTCGCAGTCAAGAAGAGAGACATTGGGACGCAATACCCAACTTTTGGTGTCCAAACATCAGGAAAAGACGCTCTGATGGCTGTTCCGAAACACCGAAGGAGGTCAAGGAGAGAGAAGTTGAGCACCATACCCAACATTTGGTGTCTGAACATCAGGAAAAGATGCTCTGGCGTCTCATTCCCTCCGGCAAGGTCGCCTCCATCTCCGCCGAGCTTGTGGAAGTTCAGTCCTTTTGTCCCTCTGGTTTGCTGAAGTTTATCCCACTGTTTCTTCTTCCTTGCTGGGAAAGTTGAGAGGAAGGCAGTGCATTTCTGGCTTGGATGCTCAGCCACCGCTGCCGTTGCCGCCGCCGCCGCCTTTCCCTGCCCAACCTCTCTGTGCCTTTTGAAACCAGCTGCAGGAGGAGTTGGGCTTGCTTTCCTCCTTCCCCTTCTTCTCTCTGACGTTTGCCTGCGATGTCAGGCAGTTTTTCAGCTCCTGTCAAGCTGCGGGAGGGGAAGAGAAAGAAAGAGGCGGTAAAAGTGGAAGGGGATGGACACAACCACACAACCCAATAGGAAAAGCCACTCGCCTTTTGCCAATAGCTTACATGCTATAGAATGGGTGCACTTTGACAGTGCTTTCATTGCCACAGCTCAATGCTATGGAAACGTGAAAGTGATCTTTTGGAGAGGCACCAAGCAGGCAAAAGTACCAGTAACCCATCAGCTCATTGGCCAAAGAGAAGGAGATGATGAGCGTGGCCACCAAGGTGTCCCTGTCCCCGTCCCCCCCATGTTTATATATGTACTCTCCTTTGCAAAGAAGCTAATCTGCTTATCTCACCCTGAGTTTTAGCATTTAATATTTGTGCATGCGGCCCACCTTGTCATTTATGATTTTAGATATCTATTTGCATATTGTTATTTTATTTATATGTAGCCTATGTATGAGCACCGGGAATGTGGTGCAGCTGGCTAAGTGTCAGCTGCATAAGATCTCTCTGACCAGTAGGTCATGAGTTCGAGGCCTGCCCGGGTCGAGGTGGGTGCTCGACCTTAAGTGTAGCCTGCTGTCGACCTTTACAGCCCGAAAGACAGTTGCATCTGTCAAGTAGGAGATTAAGGTACCACATCAAGTGGGGAGGCAAATTTTGACTGAATTATGAGGCCATTAAAGAACTCCAGGAACTCTGAGGAATGCGGAAGGAACAACAAGGAACGCTGAGTGATGAGGAGCGCGGCAGCTCCCCCTGGTGGCCACAGTTTGCCTCTGTTCGTTTATATGTTGTGTATGTGAAAAACAGCAGGAATTGTCTGCTAGTATGTGTACCTGTAATCTGCTCTGAGTCCCCCTCGGGGAGAGAAGAGCAGAATATAAATAAAGTAAATAAATAAAATAAATAAATGTATTTGTATTGTGTTATTGTTGATTTTTTTTTATTTTATTGTAATTTGTTGTTTGGGCTCGGCCTCATGTGAGCCGCCCCAAGTCCCAATTGGGGAGATGGTGGCGGGGTATAAATAAAGTTGTTTATTATTATCAAAGGCATAGAGTGCATTCGGAAGGCTTCACAGAAGAGTCTGGAGCAACAAGCACCTGAGGCAAAGCACCAAAATCAGTGTGTACACAGCTATCGTACTGTCTGTTCTCCTCTATGGTTCTGAAACATGGGTCACCTATCGCCAACACCTACGACTCCTCGAACACTTTCACCAGCGCTGTCTTCGCACAATCCTAAATATACACTGGACCAACTATGTGACGAATGTTGCTGTCCTTGAGCAAGCAGGGATCACCAGTGTTGAGGCCATGCTATTGAGAACACAGCGGTGGTCCACGTCTCTAGGATGGTGGACCACCGCCTCCCAAAGACACTACTCTATGGTGAAGAGAGGTCAGCGCAAGAGAGGTGCCCCCAAAAAGAGATATAAGGACTCCCTGAAACAACATCTCAGGCACGGCCAGATTGATCCCCAACAATGGTCCACCCTGGCCTCACATCGGGAGGCATGGAGACGCACGATCCACAATGCTGCGGCCTCCTTCGAATGGGTCTCAAAGAGAAACGACAACGCAGAAAGAACCGCAACTTAGAAAGAACATCACCCAAGGAGACTTTCTGCTGTGCTTTCTGCAACTGAACTTGCCTATCTCAGATTGCCCATTTTAGTCATCAACGCGCTTGTAAAAAGCGTGGGATGAGTCCTTCCTAAGAATCTTCGTTCGTGAAGTAATGCTGAGAGAGAGTTGTTATTATTATTAGACCTTGCAAAACCACATCTCCCATAATTCCGTAGAACAGCATTTCTCAACCTTCCTAATGCGGCGACCCCTTAATACAGTTCTTATGTTGTGATGACCCCCAAACATAACATTATTTTCATTGCTACTTCATAACTGTCATTTTGCTTTGTTGTTTATTTGCTTCCGACTCTTGGTGACCTCCTGAACCATCTCAGGCCAGAGCTCCCTGCCGGCCGTCACCTCCCCCAGGGTCTCCTTCAAGGTCAAGCCAGTCCCTTCAAGGATACCATCTATCCATCTTGCCCTTGGTCGGCCTCTCTTCCTTTAGAGCATTCTAAACTCCACCAACTGTGAAATCGAGCCAAACTTCCCACACAGAACTCCCTTGATCAACAGAAAATACTGGGAGGGTTTGATGGGCATTGACCTTGACTTTTAGAGATGTAGTGCACCTACATCCAGAGAGCATTGTGGACTCAGTGATGGATCTGGATCAAACTTGGCAGGGATACTCAATATGCCCAAATGTGAACACAGGTGGAGTTTGGGGAAAATAGACCGTGGCATTTGAAAGTTGTAGTTGCTGGGATTTATAGTTCACCTACAATCAAAGAGCATTCAGAACTCCACCATTGGTGGAATTGAGCCAACCTTGGCACACAGAACTCCCATGACCAACAGAAAATAATGGAAGGGTTTGATGGGCATTGACCTTGACTTTTAGAGATGTAGTTCACCTACATCCAGAGAGCATTGTGGACTCAAACAATGATGGATCTGGATCAAACTTGGCAGGGATACTCAGTATGCCCAAATGTGAACAGAGGTGGAGTTTGGGGAAAATAGACCTTGGCATGTGAAAGTTGTGGTTGCTGGGATTTATAGTTCACCTACAATCAAAGAGCATTCTGAACTCCACCAACGGTGGAATTAAGCTAATCTTGGCACACAGAACGCCCCTGACAACAGAAAATACTGGAAGGGTTTGGTGGGCATTGCCATCTTGAACCTCACATCCAAAGCACCCTGATCCTGAAACACAATCACAGGCTGAACGCCAACAGTACTGGAGTAGATACGGTAAGTGCCTTTCTCGCCGGAATGGGGCAAGAGTTCCCTGAGCTGTTTCCCAGGCTAAATCCTGGCTCGGATTCAGTGCAGCCTCATCTAGCTTGGAAATGGGAAATCTAAAGGCTCTCTTAATTCTGTGGAGGAAAAACCAAGGTTGACACTTGGGGTAAATTTGGAAGCGCTGGCGCATGAATAGCAGCAACGAAGGAGCTTGGGTTTCAGCCGAGAGCGGGTCTTTTCTCAAGCCAAAAGGTCTTGATTGCCATGTCATGATCAAGCTTGCATTACAATAACATTGGCTCACTGCAAGGGATTGCTTCTAGGAAGAGGGATGCTGGGGAGGAAGTGCAGGCAAGCGATGGGTGCATCTATGCTATTGATTGAATACAGTGCGATGCCACTTGAACTGCCATGTCTCAATGTTACGGCATCATGGGAGTTGTAGTTCAACAATGTCTTCAGCCTTTTGGTAGCCCAACAAACTACAACTCCCAGGAACGCACATCATTGAGCCGTGGCAGTTCAAGTTGAAGGCGAGCCCCAGAAAGAGCCCATCTTCATCCTAATTGGTTTTGACCTGCAGCAGGGAGTTCCAACGTTACTGCACATGTGGTCTGGCATTTCTAGCACCAAAGGCTGGGATTTGGCATCAAAAGACCTCCAGCCATTTCTACCTCTCTGTTTTCTTGCCTCACTTAACCTGAAGCCATGGCCTCTTTGTGCACGGAGTTGCATGTGGGCAGGCCAACAGGGGCAAGCCCTGAGCGGTTTGGGAGACATAGTTTTCCAAGGACTTCCATGTGTTTGGAACTTTTCTCTTATAGTTTTCCCCAAGGACACAGATGGACTTTCCCCAAAGCATATGGATTTGATGCTTTTCAAGATTATATGGACTTTCTTTCCACCCCTTGCATATGAAGTAATTATCAGATATTGGTGATATCCCCCTGAAACCCTCCTATGTAATTTTCCTGCATGTTTTTCCCCCTCCCCTTGTGTAAAATAATATGAAGAAATGCTACATGTTGGTGAAAGACCCAGCTGTTGTTTTGAGATCAGAATGAAACCACATTCCTGGCTGCACCCTTTAACCCAATCATTGGGGCAATTGGATTGACAGAGGACGCTTTCTGGTTTGGAGAAGGTTCTCTCCCTTCTCCCCATTTTTGAAAGATTCCTTTTATTTAATAAACGCTGGGCCCTCTGAGATTAGCCTCGTCCCACGTTTATAGAACGTATGGCATAACTATATTTCATATTTCATAACCGGCTGTCACTGTTGGCCTCGAAAACCAACACACTTTGGAATCACGCCCCCTTTAAGCCAACCTCTACCGCACCCCCCCCCCCACACACACACACATCCTTTCATCCGCTCGTCCCCTTTAGGGCCCCGCATCCAGCTCTCCCGGTGTGGCCCCACTAGGTCCACTACAGGAGTTTCCCTCTCGGAAGGCACTATGGATGCAGGCATGGGGGGAGGAGCCTCCTGTCCGATGCCGGGGCTTGAGGCACTTGGCTCCTACCCGGTATCGGGGATTGCGTATGCGTTGTAGTCAGCAGCTGTACCGATGCCACGCTTCTCCCTGATACCGGGGCTTTTTGTGTTGGGCTTCTCTCCTGTACTGGGGTTTGCGCATGTGCCGTAGCCGGCAGTTGCGCTTCTCTCTCCAGTAAGGAGGAGTCTCCTCCTTGTGTTGGAGGAGGAATACCAGCTTTCATGGTGTTAGGGCATGCGCAGACTGCGCAATGAAGTTTCGTGTACTTGCACTGAAGGAGCCAGCAAGTGGATGCTGTCGGCATCGAGGGACTTAATTGTTTCTCCTGTCGATGTCGACGCCAGTGTCGAGAGCCCCTGTGCATACACCGTTTGCACAACAATAGCAGAGTCAGGAGCTGGTATTCAGGAAGGGGCAGGGGCGCCGCCGAAGAGGAGGACCTCCGGTATCCTTCCTTCCTCATCTACATGCGCGTTGCGTTTTTATTTTATTCAACATTATTTTTAAATAAAATTTGGTCAGTGATCTGCGCCCCCCCCCCCCGGCTTGCACCCCTAGGCCATGGTTGGCCTTATGGGTAATCCTGGCCTGCCACAGTCCCGGTGCCCCTTCAGATCCTGCTGTTAATGAATCTCAGATTCTGGTGTCAAATGCTCAGATGATGCCAAGTGCAAGCAATGAAAAGAAACACCAGATTTCCCCACTGATGACATTACGTGTGTTTAGAAGAGGAATTAAACTGCAGTGGGGGGAAATTACAGGGAACCGATATCTCGGAGCCATCCTTAGGCTGACAAATCTCAGATTCACAATCAAAGGGGATGTTTATTTACGAGACAAACGTCATAATCCTTCAAGAGGGAGAGAAAATCGCAAGCAAACCTCTCCATCATCACCTTCTTCTTCTTTCCACTCCCTAGGAAAAAAATTATTCATTGCCTTTGAAAGTCTCCAAATCCTGAAGCCCTGGGTGCATCTCCACCTGGTTTATATCTTTTTAAAAATTATCTTGCATTATTTTATATTATTTAGTTTATTTTATGATTTATTTACCTTATCGTGTTGCTTTTTTGTGTTTTGTTTTATATAGTTTTATGGTAATGAACTGATGGGCTTGGCCTCATGGTAAGCCACCCCGAGTCCATCGTTGGGGAGATGGTGGCGGGGTATAAAGGAAGATTATTATTATTATTATTATTATTATTGACCTCATGTAAGCCGCCCCGAGTTCACTGTTGGGGAGATGGTGGCAGGGTATAAATAAAGTTTTATTATTATATTTGGCCCACTTCCATCATTGGTGGAGTTCAGAATGCTCTTTGATTGTAGGTGAACTATAAATCCCAGCAACTACAACTCCAAAGCTCAAGGTCAATGCCCACTAGACCCTTCCAATATTTTCTTTTAGTCATGGGAGTTCTGTGCGCCAAGTTTGGCCCACTTCCATCATTGGTGGAGTTCAGAATGCTCTTTTTTTGTAAGTGAACTATAAATCCCAGCAACTACAACTCCCAAATGTCAAGGTCTGTTTCCCGTAAACTCCATTAGTGTTCACATTTGAGCATATTGAATATTCATGCCAAGTTTGGTCCAGATCCATCATTGTCTGAGTCCACAGTTTTCTCTGAACTACAACTCCAAAACTCTAGGTCAGTGCCCCCAAATTCTCCTGAGCCTTCCAGCGCCTCCCTAGATCACCTCACCGCCCACCAGGGTGTGGTACCGCCCACTTTGGGAACCATGGTCTAAGAGGACACCTCCGCCACATACACACATATACACTTTTCACTTTTATTGTGTGTGTATAGAATATTTCTATTTGGTCCAAACTGACGTCTTAATGCGATTAAACTCTGGGATCTGTAGTTTGGTGAGGGCTTAACACTCTTGGGTAGAGAAGGTTCAAGACCTTGCAAAACTACAGCTCCCTTGGAGAACAGCTCCATGGTATAGAATGACGGGAGTTATAGTCTTGCACAGTCTTTAGGCTTCTCTGCCTAAGGGCCTCACCAAACTATAGATCCCAGGTTTCTATCATCTTGAGCCGTGGAGGTTAAAGTGATGTCAAAGTCCATCAATTCTATAGTGTAGAGATGCACTTATGCCTCACAGTGATTAATGAATGGGAAAATGCCATAGAGTTCAATTCTGGGAAGGTATGTTTATTACAGGTGAAGAAACGTGACACAAGCCCGCCCTCTGCTGGCTCAGGAATTTGCAAGTCCAATTTATTAATATATACATTTCCCCCTATACAGCTGTAGGTCATATAGCAAAACCCCTGAGTAAAAATCATTATTTTCCCCAAAGCTTTAGGGAATTCTTTCCCAACAGGAGGACACCTCGGAAGGAGAACCAATGCTTTGGCCTTTAAGGTTGATACTTCTATGGCTCTTCCATTAGGTTTCCTATAGGGAAAACTCCATCTTTTTGGGCCCCAAGGTGTGCTTTGAACCTCCTCAGAGCAAATGCACGGGGCGGGATGCTCGTTGGAGCAACCGCCAACTTTCTAAGCACACGCTTCTTTGGGAACGTTGCCTTCACCTTCGGTTTCCTAGGAGTACGAGATCCAGGATGAGATCCCATAGTTCTTAGCAAAGCTGCTGTTTTGACATGAATTGAGTGAGAAGACATAGAAGCAGCATGACGACTATGGGTACCAGAAGAGCTGGGCATGGGCCTTGCTTCCCCATAGATGGTTGAGTGTTCTTCTTCATCTCCAATGGAACTGGGATATGGCAATGGAGATGGGGATCTATTCCCTGTGTTGCTAGCTCCTTCTCTAGTTGTATCTCCAGAGACGTACACTCCGCTTTTCTGTATACAATCCTTCCCTTTCTCTTCCCTGAGTCCCTTTGTGGTTTTTGGTCCAGAAGTTGACCAAAGAGCCATCCCACCTTGATGGAGCTGTGGAGATGTGCCCACTGTTATGTGTTCTTCATGAAGCGCATGTCTGGAAGCTTCAGCAAAAGACATCATGTAGGTTGCAGTTGATGTTGCTCTGCTGGCATCGGCATCCTCTGTTGTCATTTCTCCAGAGGTTGACCAAATCCCACCTTGATGGAGCTGTGGAGATGTGTCCACAGCTATGTGTTCTTCATGAGGGCCTTGTCTGGAAGCTTCAGAAAAAGACTTGATGTAGGATGCAGTTGATGTTGCTCTGGTAGCATCGGCCTCCTCTGTTGCCATTTCTCCCCATCTCTTGACACCAACAATTGATGCCATTGTTGGACTCTTCCAGGTGTCTAAATGAGTAGCATTGGGCAAGTAAGTCACAAAAACCATCGCAGTGGCCAGCGCAAGGGCTTTCCCTGCAGACGTCGGGCTTTTCTTTGTGGGATGGCTTCCTATGGAGACCTCACCGAAGTTCTTGGGAGGCTCCACTGTTGTGCCCAGAAGTTGAGTTTCCCCTGCAAAAGAGACAGGAGGCAATGCTGTAGATGTCACTCCTATGGTAGGAGACCATGCACTACTCTGCCCATTTCTGGCAACCCAGTTCATCCTGTGGAGAACCATCTCTTCTGTTGCATTCACTGGTTCAGCGGAGATCGTTTCATGGGGATGAGAGGCAACCTGGCTTTTGGTGGCTGCTTCCAGAGATTGTGGAGACAGTCCTTCAGTATCTGTTGCTGTTCCCCATGAAACAGAAGAACTTTGGGGTCTTTTGCTAAGAACCAAGATGGAAGAGACACGGGGAACACTGGCATTCATTGTTTGAGGAGCTCCGTAACCAGGTGTCATGGTCTTCTCTAGAGTCCCCTTACGGAGCCATGTAGCGGACGTTTCCTCTTTACCAAGATCTATGTAGTTTTCTGTTCCATTTCCGTCTATGTTAGATTTACTCATCCAACTGTGGGGGGTACTTATTTCGCCCATGGATGGAGATTTTCCTTCCAAGGTGGAGCTATGTCCCTTGGTTTTCAGCCCTGGATTTTCTCCGCCAGTCGCTCCCAATTTGTGTCCCATGTCTGGAGGTGCCCCTCTCCTGCTTGGTTTGGTTGCAGAGAGAGTGTCAAAGATTTTCGACCCACAAAGTAGTTTCAAAGCTACTGTATTTGGATTCCTGGTTTGTACCTGAGCTTTCCCTTCTCCACAAATGGCACTTTCTACGGAAAGCGGTGGCCTGTGTGTGCCTGCCGGCTGCTTTCCAGGTTGAATGGGCATTTGTCTGCTAAAGGGTTCCCTAGAAAGGAGTCTCCACAGAGTTGCCCTTCCCTGGGTCTTGGCTTCCCCAGGAAATCCAGTTCCAAATTCTCCTCCAACCGTTTGCCCCATTGTCAGCCTTTCTGTTGATGTAGCAGAAGCGAAGTCAGATTCCCACTCTTTTTGCAGGACTCCAGATGGTGCCTGTTCCATAGCAAGAGCGCTGGATCCATATCCTTTGGTAGGACCCGATTGCAACCACAAAGCTCTGGTCCTCAGTTCAACTGTTCCGGGTAGATCAGCGCTCTCTGCAGGACTTGTAGCCCAATGGGTTTCTATTGCCAATGATCCCATTTCCCACACATTGAACTGGGCAGGAGTATGTTCCTCAGCCCCAATCCCAGTGAAGGATTCTGGAGGTGTGTTTCTGGAAAGCCTCTCCCATTTGGTCTTCTCCGTTCTCCTCTGATGAGTAGAAGGATATGAAAATGGTTCCCGTTCTCTAGGCTTGTTGTTGGAGTCAGTTCTATCTTTTGGCTGCTTTGTGACTGCAGACCAAGACCTGGAAGGGCTTCCAGCACCTGTCCAGCCCAGGTGAGCGTATGGAGCTCTTACACTTCCAAGAAGCTGCTTTGTGACTGCAGACCAAGACCCAGAAGGGCTTCCAGCACCTGTCCAGCCCAGGTGAGCATATGGAGCTCTTACACTTCCAGGAAGCAGGGCCTCCTGACTCGGGAATGTACCAAGTCCCAGGTTGTTTTCCCCATAATCTTTTCCACTTGGGTTGAACAATACATTCATTGTTGTGCTGTGCTCCTTGCTCTGGCGGCCTTCTACTTCCTTTCCCACATTCCCAGGAAGAGTGTCAGAACTTGCTGGGCTTCCTGCTTCAGGGCTCACGGTCGCTTCCTCACCAAATCCCATAACGTTGGAGGCTGAGAGCAGGCTGTACGAAGCAGTTGCTGCTTCAGTCTTGGCGCTTCCCATCTGCGGCGGAACACTTCTCTCATTTCCAAAGACGCCGATGGTCTGATAGGATGCTCCCTTGGGTTGTTCTCTCACTACAGAGAAACCTGGGCTTGGAGAACCTTTTGCATGCCCCAATCCAACTCTTTGTGTTGACGTCGTGCTCCTCGCCTCCATAGCTTCAGACAGGTCTTCAGTGGGCTTTCCTTGGGCCCCAAATTGCTCAGCACTAATCTCTTTTGGACCAGGCTTTGCCGTATCATCCAGGACCATCTCTGTTGAGATAGGAAGTGGACTTTTTGTCCAAACGGAAGAGGGAAACTCTCCTTCCATAGCCATGCTTTGCTCTTCAGGTAGGTAGAGCTTCTTGTCCCTTGGAGAGCTCCTTCCCGGCTCCTTGGTGCTACCGGTGGGGTTTTGCAACAGGATCTTCTGGGCAGTGCTGACCACATCCGCAACCTCCATTTCATGAGATAGGTTTTTGTATGGCGTCGCTGCTGTAGGTCCTAAGGATCCCCTGCCCTGTTCTGCTTTGCTAGAAGTCTCTGATGACTCCATGCTTTCCTTTGGCTCTTCTGCTCCCCATGGCCACCCTGTTTGTGTCTGGGCTTGTAGAGATGTTGCACCTTCATCAACAGTCCTGCTCAAAGACATGGCAACTCCGCCAGAAGCCTTAGTAGAAGGACTCCAGGCTGTGGAGGTCTCAACTTGGCTTTCATTGGCAAAAGGTTGAGTCTGCCCTGGAATGAAATCCATCATTTTCTTCTTGAAAGCTCTCCATGTTGACGTTTCTGGAAGGAAAGTGAGAACGGATTAGAATATTGGGGTGCACTGCTTGATCCCCCTTCTTAAGGCCCAAAAACCTCTGGGGTCTTGATCCCGTCAAACACTGGAAGCAAGGAGATCCTTCAACAGGTTTATTTGGCCAATGCACCCTGCCCGGTGAAGCATAGTAAAAATGCCACACCAAAACGGAGATGCAGCTTATTTATTTATTTATTTTACTTTGTTTCTATACCGCCCCTCTCAGCCCGAAGGCGACTCGAGGCGGTGTACATATGGCAAGGACTGCCCAAGGTAAACACATCAACAGTTACCAACACAATCACATCATATACAAATTAGCAATTAAAATGAAACACAATATCAGCGTCTCGTTATTAAATCGATTTCCAATTGCGGCGGCGTCGTTCCTTAGGTCTCAATTAATAATCATACTACATCTGCAAATGCTCCGTCAAACAGCCAGGTTCTTGCAAAATGTAAGGAGGGAGGGGGCTGATCTGATGTCACTAGGAAGGGCATTCCAAAGCCGAGGAGCCACTACTAAAAAGGCCCTGTCTCTCAACCCCACCAATCGCGCCTCTGAAGCACGCGGGACCAAGAGCAGGGCCTCTCCGGATGATCTTAAACATCTCGATGGTTCATAGGGAGAGATGCGTTCGGACATGTAAGTTGGACCAGAACCATTAAGGGCTTTAAAGGCTAAAGCCAGCATTTTGAATTGTGCCCGGTAGCAAACTGGTAGCCAGTGGAGCTGGCGCAACAGAGGAGTTGTGCGCTCCCTGAGTGCCGCTCCTGTTATCAACCTGGCTGCTGTCCGTTGAACCAGTTGAATCTTCCGAACAGTCTTCAAAGGCAGTCCCACGTAAAGGGCGTTGCAATAATCTATATGGCATGTAACCAGAGCATGGACTAACGTGGCCAAGTCAGACTTTCCAAGGTACGGGTGCAGTTGGCACACAAGTTTTAACTGTGTGAATGCTCCCCTGTCACCGCCGAAACCTGGGCTTCCAGGCTCAGCGATGAATCCAGGATCACACCCAAACTGCGAACCTGCGTCTTCAGGGGGAGTGTAACTCCGTCCAACACAGGCTGTAACCCTATGCCCTGTTCGGCCTTTCGACTGACCAGGAGTGCCTCTGTCTTGTCTGGATTCAATTTCAATTTGTTCACCCTCATCCAGTCCGACACAGCGGCCAAGCACCGGTTCAGGACCTCAACAGCCTATTAGCAGGTGGGAAGGAGTGACAGAGTTATCTTATCTCTATCTCTTTCTTCTGGCCTGGCTCTTACCTGTATTTCTGTGCTTGCTTTTCCTCAGCAGCCCAATTCCCCCTCCTGGGCCTGCTTGTTACTAGGCAATTCCTCATTGAACTTTCCCCTTGTTTTGGCTGGGAAATGTACACTCTAAGCCTCTCCCTTTGTCCTGGTTGGTATTTTTTCCACCTCCAGGCCCTTCCTTTTAAGAAGACCTTTCCAAACATGGATCCCAGCCACATGTCAGACTGAATGGAAGTTTTGCATCAGACGAAACATACATGAATATACCCACCAGCTCTTCACAGGTGGAAGCCCACTGAACTGCCAGAAGAAGTCCACCAATGGATTCTCCTTGAGATCTATTTAGATCTCTCTCTATCCAGCCAGATAACCCGTTGAGTGCAGGCCCAGATTATCCATAAGGCCACACTAGACCACGGCCTAGGGGCACAGCCATGGGGGGCGCCAGATCCAGACCCCCTCCCCAATTTTTTTTAAAAGGTCAATCTTTGGGTGCTTCTGCGCCTCCCTCTTTCTTTCTTTCTCATTCCTTCCTTCTCTTCTTCCCTCCCTTTTCTCTCTCTTTTTCCTTCCTTTCTCTCATTCCTTCCTTCTCTTCTTCTTTCCTTCCTCCCTCCCCAACTTTTCTTTCCTTCCCTCTTTCCTTTCTTCCTTCCTTCCTTTCTCTCATTCCTTCCTTCTCTTCTTCTTCCCTTCCTCCCTCCCCAACTTTGCTTTCCCTCCCTCTTTCCTTCCTTCCTTCCTTCCTTCCTTCCTTCCTTCCTTCCTTCCTTCCTTTCTCTCATTCCTTCCTTCTCTTCTTCCCTCCCTTTTCTCTCTCTTTTTCCTTCCTTTCTCTCATTCCTTCCTTCTCTTCTTCTTCCCTTCCTCCCTCCCCTAGGCCCTCTGATGCGGCTTCCCTCTGCATTTTCCTCACTCACGCCAGCCCCTCCTTCCTTCACTCAAGGAAGGAGGGGTGCCCGGCGCGATCGAGGAAGGCACGGAGAGAATCTGCATCAGAGGCCCTAGGGGCGGGGCTTCATTCTGCCTCTTCCTCGCTCGCACAGGGCGCCCCTCCTTCCTTGAGTGAAGGAAAGAGGGGCTGGCGCAAGTGAGGAAGAGGCGGAGCAAAGCCCCGCCCCTAGGGCCTCTGACACGGCTTCCCTCCGCCTCTTTTTCGCTCGCATCGGCCCCTCCTTCCTTCACTCAAGGAAGCAGGGGCACCCGGCGCGAGCGAGGAAAACGCGGAGGGAAGCCCCGCCCCTAGAGCCTCTGACGCGAATGCTCAGCATAGGCCCGGGGGCGTGGCTTTCAATGTGTGGCCTAGGGCGCCAAAAAGAGGTAATCCGGGCCTGGTTGAGTGCCCATGAGTAGATCACAATGGAAGAAATTATAATAATAATAGTAATAATAATAAGTAAAGGTTTTCCCCTGGCATGAAGTCTAGTTGTGACTGAATCTGGGGGTTGGTGCTCATCTCCATTTCTAAGCATTGTTTGTAGATGTCTCCAATGTCATGTGGCTGGCATGACTGCATGGAGTACCGTTACCTTTCCACCAGAGAGGTGCCTATTGATCTACTCACACTTGCATGTTTTCGAACTGCTAGGTTGGCAGAAGCTGGGGTTAATAGCAGGATCTCACACTCCTCCCCGGATTTGAACCGCTGGCCTTTCGGTCAGCAAGTTCAGAAGCTCAGTGGTTTAATCTGCTGCAGCACCAGGGGCTCACAATAACAACAACAACAATAAGAAGAATACTTTATTTATAACCTGCCCTCTCTCCCCGAAGGGACTCAGGGCGGTCTTCAAAAAATGGCAAACATTCAATGCCCAAAATTTAATAAACAATCACATGGCAAGCCTCCTCTGAACAAATCTGGCCAAGAAAACCCTGCAGTGGGTTCACTTTAAGATCGGCATTTGTCGGAAACGGCTTGAGAGCACACAGCAAAACATGGCTTCCAAAAGAGATTGCAGATGCCTGCCCTGTGTAAGTGGATCACCTCTGAAGATATCAATCTTTTTGTGTAGATTTGAAGTTTGTTGAACCTAGTTCCAAACCACTCTATAGCTCTCCACTCCAAATCTCCTCCTCCCAACCTGTTCAAGAACCGCATTTCAGAAGCAATGCCACGGCCGGTTGCTTACCTGGTTGAGCTGCAACCTGAGAACACCTGTAGAGCTTGTTGACCCTGGCGATGTCCGATCTGCTGAGATTCCACCTTTGGCCGAGGAAGACGTCGTGCCTGGAGAGGGGGATGATGGTGGGGAGACCGGTCATGCTGAAGGCAGTCCTGAAAGGAATAGAAACACGATCTGGCGGCAAAGTTAAATGCACTGGTGCTTCAGCAAGCAACTTGGGAAGGAGACAGATGAAGACACGAGGGTTGAATGAAAAGTAATGCCTCCACCTTGGTAACTCTTCAACAGATGGCAGAACTGGTATGCGGCAGGTACTGGCTTGTTCAGGAGACTCTCCTCTATAGTTCCATATTGGTGGGAAGCCTTAGCACAGTTTGGAGTAAGCCTAGTCGAGGGTTGAATGAAAAGTAATGCCTCCACCTTCGTAACTCCTCAACAGATGGCAGTACTGGAATGCGGCAGGTACTGGCTTGTTCAGGAGACTCTCCTCTACACTTCCATTTTGACGGGAATTCCTAGCATTGAATGGTTGTGTTGTTAAAGTGCAAATTATGGAATCCTGCACAGACGGTCGGTCAATGCGACTTGAGGAATGTGCAGTCATTGAATTCTTGACAGTAGAACGTGTCACCTCAAAGGAGATTCTTCATCAGAGAATGCAATCTGTTTGTGGGGATTGTGTTGGTGTGAGTCCTGTGCGTCGTTGAGTAAGTTTAAAGATGTTGAGGTGGGAAAATCTGACTTGTGTGACAAACAAAGAGTTGGACGTCTTGTGACAGCAACCACTGAGTTTCACAAGCAAAAGATTGACAGGTTGATTCATTACAATTGTTGTATCACTCAGAGAGAAATGTCAAGTATAATCGGCATTTCACAAGAACGTGTGGGTCACATTATTACTTTATTTATTTATTTATTTATTGTTTCGACTTGTATACCATCCTTCCAAAATGGCTCAGGACGGTTTACAGCATATCAACCAATAACAGTTAAAAATATCCAAGTACACAATAACAATTCAGACAGATTAGTAGCATTAGCTCAACCAGAGTGATTACTGGTTAAATGCCTGATGGAAAAGGGTTGTTTTACATGTTTTCCAAAAGGCGAGTAAGTCGGTAATTGCCCGGACTTCAGGTGGTAAGGAATTCCACAGACTCGGTTCGGCCACAGAGAATGCTCTTTGTCTTGTTGAAGACAGATGGATATTTCGAAGTGATGGAATCTGTACGAGGTCATGATCCTCTGATCGAAGCGATCTCTGGGGAACATATGGGAGTAGACGGTCCCTCAAGTACACTGGCCCTAGACCAGGGGTGCTCACACTTTTTCAGCCTGCGAGCTACTTATAAAACAATCAAGTCAAAATGATCTACCTACCCACTACAAAAATGTGAAACATATAATACGATATCTGCTTTGAACTGGGTTTTCTGAGTCCACCCTGCCATATAATCTGATTCAAAGCAGATAACATGGGATTTTATTCAACTGTGTGGAAAGGACCTCAGATAACCCAGGGCCGGCAGCACTTGGGCGGCGTCGGGAGCCTGCGGGGCAGGACTGAGCCTTCCTCCCACCCTGCCTGCGATCTACCAAGACGTCCTACGCGATCTACCAGTAGATCGTGATCTACCTAATGAGCACCCCTGCCCTAGACCATACAAGGCCTTAAAGGTCAAGACCAGCACTTTGAAGATAATCTGGTGCTCGATTGGTAGCCAGTGCAGTTGCTGCAGAGTTGGAGTGATATGACCCCTGGCCAGTACTCTCGCCAATTTATTTATTTTTTATTTAAAACTTTTGTACCCCGACCTTCTCACCTTGATCGAGGGACTCAGACCGGCATAACAGCAAAAATGCAATGCTATACAATTTAAAAACAACTACAACAACATATTAAAATACATAAAAACCCAGCATAAAACCACATCACCACTAAAACAAGTCCACTCAATCTGTAAACGTGGTCAATACATTCAGACAATAGCCAAGAGTCTCGCAGTAACATTCTGCACCAACTTAAGCCTCCGGGTGACCGACAAAGGAAGACCAATGTAAAGGGCGTTACAGTAGTCTAGCCTCGAGATGACCGTTGCCTGGATTACCGTGGCTAGGTCACGTTCAGTGAGATAAGGGGCCAGCCGCCTAGCCTGCCGTAGGTGAAAAAAGGCAGATCTACTGACAGTGGAGACCTGGGCCTCCATTGACAGTATGGGTCCAATTGCACCCCCAAGCTCTTAACCAAGGGTGACGGACGTAGTGTCTCGCCATCCAGTGTAGGCAGCCAACACCCCCCCCCCCCCAACCTGGGTGACCCAGCCAAAGGATCTCCGTCTTAGATTGGTTCACCCTCAACCAACTGGCTCGTAGTCAACCAGTCACAGCTTCAAGGCAAAGTTTGAAACAATCGGGTACAGAGTCTGGCCGGCCGTCCATCCTCAGCACAAGCTGGGTGTCATCAGTGTACTGATGACACTCCAGACCAAAACTTTGCACCAATTTGGCAAGTGGTCGCATGTAGATGTTAAATAATAAAGGGGAGAGAATGGCTCCCAGAGGGACCCCACTGTTTAGGGGGATCCTCTCGGAAACCACACCACCCCCTTCCACTCGCTGTCCCCGATTAAGGAGAAAGGAAGACACCCATTTAAGATCAGTCCCCCTAACCCCTGCCACGGCTAAGCGGTGAGTTAATGCGTGGTCTACTGTATCAAAAGCTGCCGTGAGGTCCAATAACACGAGCAGCGCTGATCCTCCTTGGTCCAATTGGCAGCGAAGCTGGTCTGTGATGGCGACCAGCACAGCCTCTGTCCCATTTTGCTTGGCTATCGGAAGATGTGTGCACAATGGGTACCCAGGATGCTGATGCCTGAAATGAAAGCACACAGACTTCTTCCGCGATGGCTTCAGAAAACTTGGTCATCGTTGGCAGAAATGTATCCAATTGTCTGGTGATTATGTGGAAAAGTGAATAGTGGTTGTTAAAGAGCACTTTCTAAGGATTCTTTCTGCATTTGATTTATTAAAATATTCCCACCCAAACCCAAGTAACGAAGGTGGAGGGCCAACACTTTGTGGGGATATCTCTGCCTGCAGAAGCATTGTGTGTGGACCGCTTACCTGCCGTAGTGCATCACAGAAGAATAGTCATAGTCCCCCAGCATATTGGTATTCCAGGACTTCAAAAAGTTCATCTCAAAACCTGAGAATAAGCAATTAGAAAGGTTAAGGTTTGCCCGTTAGGATCGCAGAGGAAAGCTCACCAAAGCAAGGCAGAGGCTAAAGGTATCGCACAGCTGGGACTGGCAAAGTTGAAGCCCCGGGAATTTTTAATTTGCAGGAACACCGCTTTTTGGATTCTCCCATTTCACCTGAATTTGGATGAAATTCCTGCCAAAGAACCACAGTGTTGGAAGTCGTCTACAAGCGACATCTGGTCCAACAAACGCACAGCCTAAAAGCAAAACTGAATGTATTGCTATGAAGTATTTCAGAGTTTTACCTGGTCTCGAGGCAGGCAGGCTCATTAGCTTTGCAAAAAAGACCATGAGAAATAATTGTGTAGTTTTTTGTCATATATATGTGTGTGTGTGTGTGTGTGTGTACACACATTCATTAAAATTTCAAAATTGATTCGGATTAATTCCGAAATTTCGGAATGGCTCCGTTAGTGGCGGACACGCATGTTTAACCCAGTTTGGAAGGGGATTTCTTCTTCTTCCCGTGGAGTGAAGAAATCGGCGTCAAACTGGCGTCCACTGGGGGGAAAAAATCAGACTCACCGCCAGCTCCCTCTCTGACAGCTGGTTCCCTGGATGTGGACACTGTACTTCTATGGATGCAGCCTAGAATCGCATAGGCCTTTTGAGCTGCCACATCACATTCTTGGCTCATGTTCAACTTATGGCCCACTAAGACGCCTAGATCCTTTTCACATCAACTTTGACTTCCTTTGGTCTCTAGATACTATCTTCCTATGGAAGCAGTCAAGAAGAGTTCCTTCTCCCACCCTGACATCATTCCACAGATATAAACACAGGCAGAATGAAAGCAGACAGACCTTTCAGCTGCAAGGCCATTCAATGCTGATCAATTTGGCCAATGGGACATTCAAAAATGCATCCAGACAAGAGTTCCTTCTCCCACCTTTGACATCATTCCACAGATATAAACAGGCAGAATGAAAGCATACAGACCTTTCAGCTGCAAGGCCATTCAGTGCTGATCAATGTGGCCAAGCAGACGAACTCCTCGCAGTCGCAGATGGCTTTGGCAGGAAATGGCTGCCAACGCCTTCTTGTTGTTGTCCTCCCTCGTGGCTCGTCTTCGCGCACCTCGCACGCTCTAAATGCGCATGTGCGGGCCTGGCACCCACCCCCTCCTTCCCTCTGCTGCCCTCCTTCTTCTCCCTCCTCCTCAGGCCACGCTGCGTCGGCACTGAGGATGGAGGCGGGGGAGTCGCCTCAGGGGCAGCCTGAGGAAGCCCTGAGGGAGATGCGCTATGCGCAGAGCAGAAGCACCCCTCTGAAGTTTGGCTGCGATCGACCAGTTCAGAGACCGCGATCGACTGGTCGATCACGATCGACGTTGTGAGCAGCCCTGAGCTCGGGAATAGCTAAGATAGTGACTGATAACAGAAAGCGAATGGCAGTAGGGAGAGTTTAAAGGACCAAACGGTCAGGATCTCTAGGTCAAGTTCAAGATAGTTAGAAATCAGTTGTCAAGTGTTATTCTACAAATCCTTTCGGAAAGAGGGAAAGGCTTGAATGAAACTTATGCTGAAATTTGTTTTGTAACGTCTTCCTAAGAAAATATACACATCTTTGTAACCAACAAGCCTTTATACTTTTTGCAACCATTACACAATGGTCACAAGAACAATACAAATAAACTAAGTTACTGTTTCACCTACAAGCAAGTCTCTCCTTCTCAATCTCTGGGAGATCTCTTCATATATGGTGGCAGCAAAAACATATAAAGGACCTTCCTCAGAGAAATTGGGGGATCCACAAGAGTAGAAATCGCCACACTAACAACCACAGCTCCACAATATTTCCTACTATTGATGTCAAGCTGGCTTGCAAGGAAAGGCCTGCACGTCGAGGAAGACCCTTGGACCATTGGGCAGCAAGCCGGAGCCGTATTTACCGGTCAAGATGTCGTTCCAGGAGATGCGGACGTACTTGTCGCGGTCGGCCCGGGAGTGTTCGTGCCAGAAGCCCAAGAGGTGCATGAGTTCGTGCAGAGCGACGCCTCTGCCTTTCCGCAGGCACACCGGGGCCAAAGACACCACTTGCATCCCTCCGATGCGTCCCACGCTGGAGAAGCAGCTGCAATGGCAGATAGTTTCATTACAAGCAGAAGCAAAGTCTTCTCCGCCGCTACAAGAGCCAATATTCGCAGGTGGCTTTCCTGCTTGGAGCGTTTCCTGCCGCTAAGCAGCCAACTCAGCCTTAAATATTAAAGAGGAGGGATGAGAAACAGGCATTTGGGAGGGAAAAGAGAAAGAGCTCGAAAGAGAAAGGCTTTTGCAGTTGACTCAGGGATGGATTCTCCTGGTATTATTGGTTTGCAACTCCCATCAGTAGGGGAAAATGCTCGGGTTGCCAACCAAACATTTTGTCCTTTGCACAATCCTAGGGTGCATCTACATGGTAGAATTAATCCACTTCGATGGCACTTTAACGACTATGGACTCATGTCCGGATTACCCATAAGAACATAAGAAGAGCCATGCTGAATCGGACCTCAGCCCATCTAGTCCAGCATTCTGTGTCACACAGTGGCCCACCAGTTGTACACCAGTTGTACACTAGCAGAAGGGAGGGCAAAACCCTGACCTGCTCCCGACCCCCACAACCAGTACCCAGGGAAATCCTGCCTACCTCAACCAACTCCGAGGTGGCACTTGGATGTCCTTTTCAGTAACTACCGATACACTTGGTATCCATGAATCTGTCTAATCCTGCCTTGAAGTTGTTCAGGCTGACAGCTGTCACAACCTCCTCTGGAAGCGAGTTCCATAACCCAATGACCCTTTCTCTGGGTGAAGAAATATTTCCCTTTATTAGTCCTAACTTTCTTACCTTTGAGCTTCAGGGAGTGCCCTCTAGTCCTAGTGTTTTGTGACAAAGAAAATATTTTTTCTTTATTCACCTTTTCTATCCCATGCATGATTTTATACACTTCGATCAAGTCGCCTCTTAAACGCCGTCTTTCAAGGCTGAAAAGACCAAGGCGTTGCAACCTGGTTTCATAAGGGAGCCGCTCCACCCCTTGGATCATTCTTGTTGCCCTTTTCTGTACCTTTTCCAGTTCCGTTATATCCTTCTTGAGGTGCGGAGACCAGAATTGTACACAGTACTCCAGATGTGGCCTTACCATCGATTTGTAGAGAGGCAATACAACATTTGCCGACCTACTTTCGATTCCCTTCCTGATCATGCCAAGCATAGAATTTGCTTTTTCGCTGCTGCAGCGCACTGGGTTGACATCTTCATTGAGCTGTCCACCAAAACCCCGAGATCCCTTTCCTGGTTTGTCTCGGAAAGCTTTGACCCCATCAATGTGTAGGTGTAGTTGGGGTTCTTTGCCCCGATGTGCATCACTTTACACTTGTTTAGGTTAAAATGCATTTGCCACTTTGTTGCCCATTCACTCAATTTCGAGAGATCTTTCTGGAGCTCTTTACAGTCAGTTTCATTTTTAACTACCCTGAACAATTTAGTGTCGTCTGCAAACTTTGCTACCTCACAATTCACTCCTACATCCAGGTCATTAATGAATAAATTAAAAAGTAACGGACCCAAAACTGAACCTTGGGGTACGCCACTTCTCACCTCTTTCCACCCAGAGAAATGTCCGTTTATTACCACCCTTTGTTTCCTACAGTTTAGCCAGGTTCCAATCCAGGACAAGACCTGTCCCCTGATTCCATGGCTGAAGAGCTTATTTAGGAGCCTTTGGTGAGGGACCCATAAGGCCAACGAGGCCATGACCTAGGGGCGCAAGCCGAGGGGGGGGGGGCGCAGATCACTGACCAAAAAAACCTTGTCTGGGCCCCTCTTTCCCCCTTTCTCATGCCTCTCCTTGCTCGTTCTCCGGCAATGTCTCTGCTCCATCCCCTCCGTCTCTCTCTCTCTCGCGCGTGCACCTGCGCTCTCTCTCCCTCTCTGTCTCTCCTGCGCGCTCTCTCTCTCTCCCGCGTGCACTCTCTCTCGTGCGCGCGCTTTCTCACTCTCTCTTGCTCTCTCTCTCTCGTGCACACACACGCTCTCTCTCTCTCTCTCTCTCTCTTTGGAGCGAGTTTGCACCCGCTGCGCTCTCCCCAAGCCTCCCGACTCCAGAGGAGACCTTCAGAGCACAGCGGAGCTTTCCGTCCGGTGGGAATGGGGACCTTGGAGGTGGCAGGAGGTTGGCATAATTCCAAAGTGTGGTCTAGGGCGCAAAAAAGTGTTAATCCGGGCCCGTATGGACTCCTGGGAGTTGTATTTCGCAAGGTTTCTCACTCTTCCTAGCCAAACTACCATTCACATTGGTTCAAGCATCTTCGCCCATTCTCAGGGCACGGATGAGGAATCCCAAGGCAAGAGCGGCGCCTTGGAAAATGATCTACGGTACTCCATTTCAGGGCAAACCGAGGCTGAAATGAATGGATTTTAAAATTTGTGGATTGGAAACTGCTCTGTTTTTGGTAGTGCTGGGAGCCCGTTCAACATAAAAGCTGGTATAATAAAAGAATTTGAACAAATTAATAAATAAATAATAATTAATAAAATGAATATTAATAATAATAAATACTTAATAATAATAAATACTTAATAATAATAAAATATGATAATAGATGATAGATAAGAGATAAAAGATAACAAGATAAAATTAATATTATTTATTTATTTATTTATTTATTTACATCATTTATATTCCTCCCTTCTCACCCCACAGGGGGCTCAGGGCGGAACACAATGCACATATATAGGCAAACATTCAATGCCATAGACATACAACATATATAGACAGACACTCAGAGGCAATCTAACATTTAACAGCTTCTGGCCACCAGGTGGAGCTGTCGCATTCCTTCATTCTTTTTCATACTTCCTGGAGATTTTATGGCCTCATAAATCAGTTAAATTAGCCTCTCCACAAAGTGGTACCTAAATTTCCTACTTGACAGATGCAACTGTCTTTCTGGTTCCAAAGGTCGACAACGAACTACACAATTTGGTAGAGAGCTTACCCTGACCAGGGCAGGCCTCGAACTCATGACCTTCTGGTCAGTAGAGATCTTATGCAGCTGACTCCCAGCCAGCTGCGCCACAGTCCCGGTGCACATTAATAAATAATAAATAAATTGTTAATAATTAATAATACTAAATATTAAATGTTAAAAAATAATAATAGATGATTTTTTCAAGTTATAATAAAATAACTTTAAAAAATAAATAGGAAATAATAAAAATAAAAATAAAAATACTAAATAATAAATAATAATAAGCCCCCTGGTGGCGCAGTGTGATAAACCACTGAGCTGCTGAACTTTTCCGACTCTGGGGTTGATGCTCATCTCATGTCTAAGCCAAAGAGCCGGCATTGTTCGTAGACACCTCCAAAGTCATGTAGCCATAGGCATGACTGCAAGGAGTGCCATTACCTTCCCGCAGAAGCGGTACCTATTGATCTATTACTTTTGCATGTTTTCGAACTGCTAGGTTGGCAGAAGCTGGGGCTAACAGAGGGAGCTCACCCTCGCTCCCTGGATTCAAACTACCAGCAAGTTCAGCATCTCAGTGGTTTAACCTGCTGCGCCACTGGGGGCACCATGTTGCTTGTTTAGATCCCGCTTTTCCTCCCCAGGTCGCACCCCTTCCCATTCCTTTCCCCATTGGATCCATTCACCTGGCCGTTCACTAACCCAGAAAGTGGAGCAATGGAGATGAAATCTCTCTGGTAGGAGTGAGGCACAAACCGGACGCAAGTGGACCTCGCAAACTCCTCAAAGGCTTCCTCAATGATCTTCAGGCTGGATCGATCTGAGATAAAGAAGACACATTAGCAAAAGACTCGGATACAATACAGTTGTGAGGGTTGGGGGCCTGGGACCCCCATGAAAGGGGGAAACCACAAATAAAGGCATTGCAAATCGCTTGGGAGAATGTAGGGATGCCTGTGGGTGATCTCTAGTGTTTTGGGCCTTTGGATTGTAGTTGGAGGTGACCCCCCCCTCCCCCCAGGACTCTGTAAAAGATAGTTCATAACCAGGGAGTTCATAGTTTTACCAAGGACTTTTGGGACTTTTGCCTACTTTTGAAGGACTTTCAGGAACTTTTTGAAAACTTTTCCTCTGCAAACCCCATGGACTCTGGTGGGTGGGATGGGTTGGTATGAGATTATATGGTTCCCATTTCCCTCCAATATGAATGTATTCCCTATATGCTTTCAAAGCCCCCAAAACACCCCCCCCGGTCTCTTGGACCTGAAGGCTTTCCACCTTTCACTCCTTTTACCGTATCTGTAGGAAATCACATATGGGATCCGGACAATTCCTCTCGTTTTCGGCCACCTTGGATTGGCAGAAGAAAACAGCCGGAAGGGACTCTGGGTGGAGGAGGAGAAGAAAAGAAGACAAAATAAGGAGAGAGAGAGAAAGGAAAGAAAGCAAAGAAGAGGAAGAAGAAAAGGATAGGAAGAAAAGGAAAAGAAGGAGAAAGGGAGAGAGAAAAAGGAGGAAGAAATACAGAGAAAGAAGAGAAGAGAAAAGGGAGCGAGAAAGGTGGAGAAAATGAAAAAGGAGAAAAAGAAAAGAAGGAGAGTAAAAAGGAGGGGGGAAAGGAAAGAAAGAAAAGACAAAAAGAGAGAGAGAAGAAGGTGAAGAAGAGGGGAAAAGAAAGTAAGATAAAAAATGAAAGGAGAGAAAAATAACTAAAAAGAAGGCAGAAAGAAAGAAAAGAAAGGAGAAAAGGAGAGAAAGTGAAGGAGGAAGAAAGGGGGAGAAAGAAAATAAGATGAATAAGAGAAAGAGAGAAGAAAAAGAAAAGGAGAGAAAGAAAATGAGAAGAAGAAAAAGAGGAGAAAAGGAGGAAGAAATTGAGAGAATAAATAAATAAAAAGAAGACAAAAATAAAAGAGAAAAGAAGGAGAAAAGGAAAGAAACGAGGAAGAAACGGAGAGAAAAGAAAAGAAGACAAAAAGAGAGATAAAGGAGGAGATAATGAGCAAGGAAAAGAAGAAGAAAATGAGAGAAAAGAAAAGAAGACAAAAAGAGAGATAAAGGAGGAGATAATGAGCAAGGAAAAGAAGAAGAAAATGAGAGAAAGAAAAGGAGAAAAGAAAAAAGGAGGAAGAAATGGAGAAAAATAAAAAGAAGGCAAAAAGAAGAAAGGAAAGGAAAGGAGAAAAGGAGGAAGAAATGGGAGAATAAGAGAGAAAGGGAGAGAAAGAAAATAAGATGAATAGAAGCGAAAAGGAGGAGAAAAGGAGAGAAAGAAAAGGAGAAAAGGAGGAAGAAAAGGGGGAAATACATAAATAAAAAGAAAACAAAAAAGAAAAGAAGGAGAAAATGAGAAAGAAGACAAAAAAGAGAGGAAGAAAGGAGAGAGAAAATAAGATAAAAAGAGAGAAAGAAAAGAAGAAGAGAAAGAGGAATGAAAACAAAACGTTTACTTTTTTTTTTTTACGATTCCCAATAACTATGCAAAAACTGCAACAATAACCATATGCGTTGTTGTATCTGCCCCAATGTTGTTTCTGGCTTATGGCACCCCGAAGGCAACTCTTGCAGCCACTCACCCTTTTGATGATGTCTCCTTCCAACAGGAAACTGCTTCCTGGCGCCTCTGGAAGAATCAGGCCTGGAAAACATGAAGGCCAAGACAGGGGTGAATGTGGGCGTGCGGTGCATGGTTTTACAATGTCCCATCTGTCCCATTTGGAAAGGGATCGCTATAGAACAGTGTTTCCCAACCGGTGTGCCGTGAGCAATCATCAGGTGTGCCGTGGGAAACTGGAACCTCCAATCCCCTTTCTTCCCCCTCCTGCCGAACACTTTTCCTTCTCCACTCGGGCTTCCTTCTTCCCAGCCTCGCTCTGCTCGCTTTGCCTCACTTTGCTCTGGGGCGAGTCTGCGCATTAGCGCCCACACGGGTCACGTCTTCCTCCCTCCCCCCTCCCCTCCTGAACACGCTCACGCTGCCCCCTCGGATCAAAATGGCAGCAGAAGCGGCAGTGTAGGAGAAAAAGTAAATGTTCGGCAGGAGGGGGAAGAAAGTGCGCGAAGGGGGAGGGGGAGGAAGGGGTCTCTGTCCAAAGCTGGCATGGGCACACTTGGACCTTCCGGGTGTTTTGGACTCCAACTCCCACCATTCCTAGCAGCCTCAGGCCCTTTCCTCCCCCCCCAGCCACTTAAGCAGGAAAGAGCCTCACGCTGTTAGGAATGGTGGGAGTTGGAGTCCAAAGCACCCAGAGGGCCGAAGTTTTCCCGTGCCTGTTTTAGGGACCTTAAAGTGGTGAGCCTCCTTCCAGCATTGTGATTCTGGATAGAAAACAAACAACAACACAACATTGTTTGAGTCCACAGTGCTCTCTGGGTGTAAGTGAACTACAACTTCCAAACTCAAGGTCAATTCCCAAGCAAAACCAAATGAAGAATCTGAACACAATGATTTCAAAGTGTTATCAATATATATTCTATCACTTCAACGACAACACATTAGACAAAATAAACATGCAATCCCCTGTCGGGTGTCTAACCCCCGCTGCTAAACCCGCCAAAGTAAAGTTGGAGTATAGTCCACTACAATATAGATGGTGAGTGGTTTAGCAAGAGAGGTGAGTTGTCGGAGAGTAGCCGCTACGAAGGTTTTGCAATTACAAATACCGATGGGTATTTGTAATCCATTAAAGGGAAATAGGAGCGAGGAGACTTGAGGCAGACACGCCGGTAGCCAAACTTAGAGGCTGGTCAGAGAGAACGCGGACTACGCCCAGCCACTGAACCCCAGCATTGGGGAAGCTACTCAGCCTCTAAGTTTGGCTACCGGCGTGTCTTATTTTGTCTAATGTGTTGCGGTTGAAGTGATAGAATATATATTGATAATACTTTGAAATCATTGTGTTCAGATTCTTCATTTGGATCTGCAGTGACCACACCCGTTGTGTTAGATTACAATTCCCAAGCAAACCCTTTGAGTACTTTCTGTTGGTAATGAGAGTTCAATATGCCAAGTTTGGTTCAATTCCATTGTTGCAAGAGTTCAGGATGCTCTTTGATTGTGTGTTAACTAGAAATCCCAGAAACTGGAACTCCCAAATGTCAAGGTCCCCAAAACTCCATCTGTGTTCATATTTGGGCATATTGAGTATTCATGCCAAGTTTGGTCCTGATCCAACATTGTTTGAGTCCACAGTGCTCTCTGGATATAGGTGAACTACAACTCCAAAACCCAAGGTCAATGCCCACCAAACTCTTATAGCATTTTCTCTTGGTTATGGGAGTTCTGTGTGGGAAGTTTGTGTCTTTCTGCCATTCCTGCCAGGATATCTATGTTGTGTTCATCGAAACAGGCCCAGGTTTCACACGGAGTGTATAAATACATTCAAAAACATATTACCTATATGTATTACTGTGTTAGAGTGTCATTTTGTGTCTTTTTGGTTGGTGGTGTGCCCAAGGATTTGGTAAATGTAAAAAATGTGCTGCGGCTCAAAGAAGGTTGAAAAACACTGCTGTAGAATAATGAGAGTTTTTGCAAAAGCTGACGGGATGCAAGATTCCATCCGATCAAGACTGTTAAAGTGGGGCCAAACCCCATCCATTTCCCACCCACCCACCCTGTTTAGATCCACAGATGGGATCCCCAAAGGCCATCTACTCCAATGTTTCTCAACCTTCTTAATGCCGCGACCCTTTAATCCAGTTCCTCACATTGTGGTGACCCCCAACCATAACATTATTTTCATTGCTCCCCCATCACTGTAATTCTGCTCCTGTTATGAATCGTCATGTAAATATCTGATAAGCAGGATGTGTTTTCATTCACTGGACCAAGTTTGGTACAAATACCCAATTTGCCCAAATTTGAATACTAGTGGGGTTGTGGGGGGATTAATTTTGTCATTTGGGAGTTGTAGTTGCTGGGATTTATAGTTGACCCACAACCAAAGAGCATTCCGAACTCCACCAATGATGGAATTGAACCAAACTTTGCACAGAGAACTCCCATGACCAACAGAAAATCCTGGAAGGGTTTGGTAGGCATTGGAGTTGTAGTTCATCTACATCCAGAGAGCCCAGTGGACTCAAACAATGATGGATCTGGACCAAACTTGGCATGAATTCTCAATATGCCCAAATGTGAAAACTGGTGGAGTTTGGGGAAAACACACTTTGGCATTTGGGAGTTGTAGTTGCTGGGATTTATAGTTCACGTACAATCAAAGATCATTCTGAAGCCCACCAATGATGGAATTGGACCAAACTTCCCACACAGAATCCCCATGACCAATGGAAAATACTGTATTTTCTGATTATCTTTGGCGACTGACCCCTCTGACACCCCCTTGTGACCCCCTCCCCCCCAGGGGTCCCAATCCCCAGGTTGAGAAACGCTGCTCTAGTCCAACTCTCCTTCTAGGCAGCAAAATACAATACAATCCCTCCATCTATTTACAAATGTCCAAAAGCAGGATGCTCCATTGGACTCGGAAGCGCTATCCCCTTATAACTGTTCCATACAATATATATATATATCATATAGCTTTGGTTGTGCCTTCTTGTCTGGCTGTTGGGTTTAGACTAGATGCCCTTTGGGGATCCCTTCCAACTCTAGTGAAGTATAGACCAGTGTTTTTCAACCTTTTTTGAGCCATGGCACATTTTTTACATTTAGAAAATCCTGGGGCACACCACGAACCAAAATGACACAAAATGACACTCTAACACAGTAATACATATAGTTAATACGTTTTTAAATGTATTTATATACTCAGTGTGAAACCTGGGCCTGTTTCGATGAACACAACATAGATATCCTGGCAGGAATGGCAGAAAGATACAAACTTCCCACACAGAACTCCCATAACCAAGAGAAAATGCTATAAGAGTTTGGTGGGCATTGACCTTGAGTTTTGGAGTTGTAGTTCACCTATATCCAGAGAGCACTGTGGACTCAAACAATGTTGGATCAGGACCAACTTGGCATGAATACTCAATATGCCCAAATGTGAACACAGATGGAGTTTGGGGAAAATAGACCTTGACATTTGGGAGTTACAGTTTCTGGGATTTATAGTTAATACACAATCAAAGAGCATCCTGAACTCTTGCAACAATGGAATTGAACCAAACTTGGCCTATTGAACTCTCATTACCAACAGAAAGTACTGAAAGGGTTTGCTTGGAAATTGACTTTGAGTTTGGAAGTTGTAGTTCACCTATAACCAGAGAGCACTGGGGACTCAAGCAATGTCATGTTATGTTGTTGTTTGTTTTCTATCCAGAATCACAATGTTGGAAGGGGGCTCACCACTTTAAGGTCCCTCAAACAGGCATGGGAAAATGGAGAAGAAAAAGTGTTCGGCAGGAGGGGGAAGAAAGGGTATTGGAGGTTCCAATTTCCCACAGCACACCTGATGATTGCTCATGGCACACTAGTGTGCCATGGCACACTGGTTGGGAAACACTGGTATAGACTACCTTGGAAATCCAATGGCGTTTCCTTTGAAGGTTTTTAAACCAAGGCTGGATGGCCATCTGTTGGGAAGGCTTTGACTGTGCTTTTGGCTGAAAGCGGATGGACTAGATCCCCTCTAGGAAGCCCTAGTACCAATGGGATGAACTCCCAATGGGTTTCTATGGCCGAATGACAACCGAACCTTGATCTCTGAGTCTCCTAGCTCAACACTCAAGGGATATATAATTTTTTCGGTCAGCCAAACATTACCCAGATTGATGTCCAGAATGTCGTCTGGTGGATCTGCAGCATCTTCTACTTGGTTTTCTTCAGAATGTGTGGCATGGAAGGTATCTCCACGGCCCTGGATAGAGGAGGCTGAAAAGGGACGCATAGTTTCCATAAGGGCACCATCCATCCTCCACCCAGGCTTTTTGACAAGATGGCTCAATGCAACAGAGTCTTGGGAGTTGTGGTTTCCTGCGGCATCAGCATGGTAGAGAAGACTGAAGACCTTATAAAACTACAACTCTCAGGGTCCCATAGCATTGCATTGAGCCCTGGCAGTTAAAGTGGGGCCAAACCACATCAAATCCACAGTGTACATGCACCCCTAGAGGTGGCACTGTGATATCGCTGGGTGTGAGATGATTCCATTTGCATTTAATTCATTTTTTGTCTTTATATATTATACCTCCAAAACTCCAAATATCTGTCTGACTGAATCCGGAAGTCCCAGAGGAGTTTGGCATGTTCATTCCCTGTAACTTTTTCTGGCTTGTGATCCCACCAGTTTTTTGTCACAGGCAGATGGTATTATTATTATTATTATTATTATTATTATTAGCTGGCCATAGAATACTATGAGCTTGCAATATAAGACTGAACACGAGATGGCACCAAAGGGCAACGCAATGAATGGCTGGCCATAGAAGACTATGAGCTTGCAATATAAGACTAAACACGAGATGGCACCAAAGAGCAACGCAATGAATAGCTGGCCATAGAAGACTATGAGCTTGCAATATAAGACTGAACACAAGGTGGCACCAAAGGGCAATGCAATCAATAGCTGGCCATAGAAGACTATGAGCTTGCAATATAAGACTGAACACAAGGTGGCACCAAAGGGCAATGCAATGAATAGCTGGCCATAGAAGACTATGAGCTTGCAATATAAGACTGAACACTAGGTGGCACCAAAGGGCAATGCAATGAATAGCTGGCCATAGAAGACTATGAGCTTGCAATATAAGACTGAACACGAGATGGCACCAAAGAGCAATGCAAGGAATAGCTGGCCATAGAAGACTATGAGCTTGGAATATAAGACTGAACACGAGATGGCACCAAAGAGCAACGCAATGAATAGCTGGCCATAGAAGACTATGAGCTTGCAATATAAGACTGAACACGAGATGGCACCAAAGAGCAATGCAAGGAATAGCTGGCCATAGAAGACTATGAGCTTGCAATATAAGACTGAACACGAGATGGCACCAAAGAGCAACGCAATGAATAGCTGGCCATAGAAGACTATGAGCTTGCAATATAAGACTGAACACGAGATGGCACCAAAGGGCAATGCAATCAATAGCTGGCCATAGAAGACTATGAGCTTGCAATATAAGACTGAACACGAGATGGCACCAAAGAGCAATGCAAGGAATAGCTGGCCATAGAAGACTATGAGCTTGCAATATAAGACTGAACACGAGATGGCACCAAAGGGCAATGCAATGAATATCTTGCCCTCTGATGGCGAAATCTCCCAAGACAAGAAGATAAATAAAGAATAAAAATAAAATAAATATTTTAAAAATAAAAAAAGTCTAGGATATAACTACATATACAGGTCCTTCTCAAAAAATTAGCATATAGTGCTAAAGTTCATTTTTTCCCCATAATGTAATGATAAAAATTAAACTTTCATATATTGCACACCAACTGAAATATTTCAGGTCTTTGTTTGTTTTGTACTGATGATTTTGGCATACAGCTCCTGAAAACCCAAAAATACTGTCTCAAAAAATTAGCATATTTGGTTGGATGGAATATGCTAATTTTTTGAGATATGTATGCCAAAATCATCAGTATTAAAACAAACAAAGACCTGAGATATTTCAGTTGGTGTGCAATGAATTGAAAATATATGAAAGTTTAATTTTTATCATTACATTATGGAAAATAATGAACTTTAGCACTATATGCTAATTTTCTGAGAAGGACCTGTACATACACAAACACACACACATATATACACACATACACATATAAATAAAATAAATATTAAATAAATAAAAGGCAAAACAGAAGAACAGCCTCCCTCAGGGGAGTGTGCTTGCTCCATCAATGTTCAGCATTTACACAAATGACCAGTCAAATGTCAGAAGGGACAGAGAGTTTCATCTATGCTGATGATCGTGCCACCACCGCTCAAGCAAGGAGCTTTCAAATGGATGAACAGAAGCTCTCTGAAGATTTAGGCACTCTTACTGTCTATTACAGGAGAAACCAGTTGATTCCTCATCCATCTAAAGTTCAGACATATGGTTTCCATCTTAAGAAGGGACAAGCACCTCAAGCTCTGAGGATGACCTGGGAAGGAATCCCTCTGGAGCATTGCAGTGCACCCAAATACCTGGGAGTCACTCTGGACTGTGCCCTGACCTACAAGAAGGACTGCTTGACTATCAATCAAAAAGTGGGTGCAAAAAATAATATCATACAAAAGCTGACTGGCACAACCTGGGGATCACAACCAGACACAGTGATTGCATCTTCCCTTGCGCTTTGCTACTCTGCCGCTGAAAACGCATGTCCAGTGTGGAATAAATCTCACCATGATAAAACAGTGGATGTGGCTCTTAATGAGACATGCCGCATCCTCACGGGGTGTCTGCGCCCTACACCGCTGGAGAAATTACACTGTTTAGCCGGTATTGCACCACCTGACGTACGCTGGCAAGTAGCAGCCAATAATCAAAGGAACAAGGCCATGACATCTCCGGCCCAACCCCTGTTCAGATATCAGCCAGCACATCAACGTCTTAAATCAAGAAACAGTTTCCTAAGATCTGCAGAGATACTCGCAGGAACACCTCAGCAAGCAAGAGTCCAAAGGTGGCAGGCTAAAAATCTGAAACCTCAATCAGTGGCTGAGACCAGATGAGAAACTCCTTCCTGGGCACATAGAAGAGTGGACAACCTGGAAGGCGCTGAACAGGCTGCGCTCCGGCACCACGAGATGCAGAGCCGACCTTAAGAAATGGGGCCACAAAGTGGAGTCCACGACATGCGAGTGCGGAAAAGAGCAAACCACCAACTACAATGCAACCTGAGCCCTGCTACATGCACAATGGAGGACCTTCTCGCAGCAACGCCAGAGGCACCCTAAGTGACAACCTTCTGGTCAAAGGAAATCTAGTATAATATCAAGTTTTTTTAAAAGTGGTTTTTCTATACATTGTAACTATATTCTCAATTCACTTCTGGCTCAATAAATAAAAGTATCCATTATACCTACTATCAGAGACATATAGACATATAAAAAGGTAAAGGTTTTCCCCTAACATTAAGTACAGTCATGTTTCACTTTGGGGGTTGCTGCTCATATCCATTTCTAAGCTGAAGAGCCGGTGTTGTCCATAGACACCTCCAAGGTCATGTGGCCATTGGCATGACTGTATGGAGCACCCTTACCTTCCCGCCGGAGCAGTACCTATTGATCTACTCACATTTGTATGTTTTCCAACTGCTAGGTTGGCAGAAGCTGGGGCTGACAGTTGAAGCTCACCCCGCTCCCCAGATTAGAGCCTGCAACCGCTCGGTCAACAAGCTCAGCAGCTCAGTGGTTTAACCCACTGCACCACCAGGGGCTCTATATGTTCTATTGACATATAGACTTACATATATGGGGTGGGATCTGTAATTCTCTCCCTTCTAAGCATTTCACTCTATTTCTCAATTATTATAATCTTGATGATGATATATTGTGATGAAAACTACAACTCCCTGGACTCTGTACTATAGCAATGAGCCAAAGTGATATCAAACTGCATTACTTCCACAGTGTAGACGCACTCACCCAAAGGATTGTGTGTCTCTCTTACTTACTTACCCAGAAGTAGTCCAAGAAGGCCCGTGACCACGCAGCACAAGGTCATGGTTTGGAATCCCTGGTTTAGTTACCAAATCAGTAGAGTTATTATTACCTATCTATCTATCTATGAAAGGAAGTGATGTTTTGGTTCCAAAGGAAATGGCCCTTTGGAGCCCTATATAAAGCTCAGGTGAAGCTGACACACCTGAATGAAGGTCTCCATTAGCAACTCAGTTTAACCCTTTCATCTTTGGCTCTTTGCTATTGAGCCGCTGTTTCGAGTTTGTGTGCCAGGTTTGGTCCAGATCCATCAATGTTTGGGTTCACAGTGCTCTCTGTATGTAGGTGAACTACAACTCCCACTATGGTGAGTCATTCCCCTCAAGCCCCTCCCGTAGGTTGAGTTCATCATGGGGACTCGGTGTGCCAAGTTTGGTCCACGTCCATCATCGGTGGAGGTCATAGTTTCTCTGGTTGTGGGTGAACTACAACTCCCAGAAAAGGTCAGTCATGTCCCCCCAACCCCTCCAGTAATCAAATTTTGGCATATCAGGTATGTGTGATAAGTGTGGTCCAGATGGATCTGTTTGGGTTCACAGTGCTCTCCGGATGTAGGTGAACTACAACTCCCACTATAGTGAGTCATTCCCCTCAAACCCCTCCAGTAGGTTGAGTTTGTCATGGGGTTCCATGTGCCAAGTTTGGTCCAGGTCCATCATCGGTAGAGGTCACAGTTTCTCTGGTTGTGGGTGAACTACAACTCCCAGAAAAGAAGGTCAGTTCCCCCCCCCCCCAAACCCCTCCAGTAATCGAATTTTGGCATATCAGGTATGTGTGATAATTGTGATACAGATCCATCGGTGTTTGGGTTCACAGTGCTCTCTGTATGTAGGTGAACTACAACTCCCACTATGGTGAGTCATTCCCCTCAAGCCCCTCCCGTAGGTTGAGTTCATCATGGGGACTCCATGTGTCAAGTTTGGTCCAGGTCCATCATCTGTGAAGGTCATAGTTTCTCTGGTTGTGGGTGAACTACAACTCCCAGAAAAAAAGGTCAGTTCCCTCCAAACCCCTCCAGTAATCAAATTTTGGCCTAAGTGTGGTCGAGATCCATCGGTGTTTGGGATCACAGTGCTCTTTGTATGTAGGTGAACTACAACTCCCCCAGATCAAGGTGAATGTCCTTCAAAGACCTCCAGTATTTTTTTTTGCCGCTCATGGGGGCTCTGTGTGCCAAATTTGGTCCAATTCCATCTTTGGTGGAGTTCAGAGTGCTCCTAGATTGCAAGTGAACTATACATCCCAGTGATATCGGAGGAGATCCCCCCCCCCCCCAGGACTCTGTAAAAGATAGTTCAAAACCAAGGAATTCGTAGTTTTACCAAGGACACCAGGCTGGAATGATCCCATAATCCCCCATCTCTCCCCCATGTGGGAACCTAAGGCTCTTCCCATGGCCCCACATGGCAATGCCCCTGGAACCCACACTCATGAACTTTCTTGAACCTTTATGAACTTTTGCCTACTTTTGAAGGTGTTATTGGGAGACACCTGCTCAACCCCTCAACCATTGTCTTGTGGGGTTCCTCAGGGTTCAATACTATCTCCCATGTTGTTTAACATCTACATGAAGCCGCTGGGGGAGGTCATCCGGAGTTTTGGGGTGCAATGTCACCTGTATGCAGATGACGTCCAACTCTTGTCACTCCTTCCCACCTGCTACTAAGGAGGCTGTTTTGGTCCTGAACCGGTGCTTGGCCGCTGTGTCGGACTGGATGAGGGCAAACAAATTGAAATTGAATCCAGACAAGACAGAGGCACTCCTGGTCAGTCGAAAGGCCGAACAGGGCATAGGGTTACAGCCTGTGTTGGACGGGGTTACACTCCCCCTGAAGACGCAGGTTCGCAGTTTGGGTGTGATCCTGGACTCATCGCTGAGCCTGGAGCCCCAGGTTTCGGTGGTGACCAGGGGAGCATTTGCCCAATTAAAACTTGTGCGCCAGCTGCGCCTGTACCTTGGGAAGTCTGACTTGGTCACGGTGGTCCACAATCTAGTTACATCCCGTACAGATTACTGCAATGCTCTCTACGTGGGGTTGCCCTTGAAGACTGTTCGGAAGCTGCAACTAGTCCAACGGACAGCAGCCAGGTTGATAACAGGAGCGGCATTCAGGGAGCGTACCACTCCCCTGTTGTGCCAGCTCCACTGGCTGCCAGTTTGCTACTGGGCACAATTCAAAGTGCTGGCTTTCAGTACTTCCTGTTGGTAATGAGAGTTCAATATGCCAAGGTTGGTTCAATTCCATTGTTGCAAGAGTTCAGGATGCTCTTTGATTGTGTGTTAACTATAAATCCCAGAAACTGTAACTCCCAAATGTCAAGGTCTATTTTCCCCAAACTCCATCTGTGTTCACATTTGAGCATATTGAGTATTCATGCCAAGTTTGGTCCTGATCCAACATTGTTTGAGTCCACAGTGCTCTCTGGATATAGGTGAACTGCAACTCCAAAACCCAAGGTCAATGCCCATGAAACTCTTATAGCATTTTCTCTTGGTTATGGGAGTTCTGTGTGGGAAGTTTGTGTCTTTCTGCCATTCCTGCCAGGATATGTATGTTGTGTTCATCGAAACAGGCCCAGGTTTCATACTGAGTGTATAAATACATTTAAAAACATATTAACTATATGTATGACTGTGTTAGAGTGTCATTTTCTGTCATTTTGGTTGGTGGTGTGCCCCAGGATTTTGCAAATGTAAAAAGTGTGCCACGGCTCAAAAATTGTTGAAAAACACTGCACTAATAGAAATCTAAATAATAATCTAATAATATCTAATAATTCTTATTTAATATATAAATAAAAATCTAATAATATCTAATAAATAAAATATCAAATAATTTTTAAAAAACAATAAAACAAATTTGGTATAAAAATCGGTCTCTTTATTGCCACAGGTGAGAATAATAAATATAAAGTGCAACAGAAGAAAGAGTGTCATTTTGAATCCAGAGAAGAGTTTCTCAAAACAGCACAAACATTGTATTGCTTCGGATCAGGAGACCGTGGCATCGGAGGGAGATCAGGAAATGGTCCCAATCCATGGGCAAGGAGTCCCACGGAAACCCACCAGCGAACGGGACCCTTGCAATAAAACAGAAGGCAGGCAACACCCCGGAGGAGAAACAAGGGTCCTTTGGCCACAAAAGAAGGGGCTGCCTCTTCTCAGTGCATTCAGGCAAAGGAGATTTCCATCCCGGGCAAGGAAGCACCCAAGACTTTCACAGCAGACAATATCACATGTTGGGATGGGACCGTTTCCTTTTGGAACCCCTGTAAGGCAATGGGGCCACAATCCTTAGGGCAGATCTCGCTTTCGCCTCTCTTGCTTTGCTCACAATAGGCGGATTCCCATTGCTTTCTGCCAAGATGAAGTGCCCAAGGTGGGCTCCCAAGTTAAACCCCATTGAGCTGCGTTGCATGGAGTCCACACTGCCATGTAGTGCAATTGGATTGCAATATAGGAGTCTACACTGCCGTATAATGCAGCTAAACTATACTGAGCTGCAATATTGGAGTCTGCACTGCCTTGTAATGCAATTGAGCTGCAATACACGAGTCTACACTGCCATATAATGCAGCTGAACGGCATTGATCTGCAATAGAGGGGTCTACACTGCCATATAATGCAGCTGAGTTGCAATATAGGCATCTACAATGCCATGTAATGCAATTGAGCTGCAAGAGATGAGTCTACACTGCCATGGAATGCAGCTGAACTGCATTGATCTGCAATAGAGGAGTTTACCCTGTCATATAATGCAATCGGGTGGCAATATAGGCATCTACAATGCCATGTAATGCAATTGAGCTGCAATATATGCATCTACACTGCCTTCTAATGCAATTGAGTTGCAATATAGGCATATACACTGCCATGTAATGCAGTTGAGCTCCAATATATGAGTCTATGTTGCAGTGTAATGCAATTGAGCTGCAACATATGTGTCTACACTGTCATATAATGCAATTAAATTGCATTGAGCTGCAATATACGAGTCTAAACCACCATATAATGCCATTGAGCTGCAATATGAGTCTGCACTGCCATGTCATGCAATTGAGCTGCAACATATGGGTCCACCCTGCCATCTAATATGGTTTAACTGCATTGAGCTGCAATATAGGAGTCTACACTGTCATGTAATGCAATAAAACTGCATTGAGCTGCAATATAAGAGTTGAGACTGCCATGTAATGCAATTGAGCTGCAATATTAGTCCAGCTTGCCCTCTTACTGCATTGAGCTGCAATAGAAGAGTCTGCACTGTCATATATTGCAATTAAACTGCATTGAGCTGCAATATACGAGTCCGCCTTGCCATCTTACTGCATTGAGCTGCAATATAAGAGTCTACACTGTCATATAATGCAATCAAACTGCATTGAACTGCAGGATAGAAGTCAACACTGCCATGTAATGTAATTGTGCTGCAATAGAGGAGTCCACCCTGCAATAGACTGCAAGGTAGATGGGGCCTGAGAGTGGATCTGAACCCAAGTCTCAGTCCAACACTCAAAATTATAATGCCAGTAGTTCAATAGGTTTGGAAATCCCTGCTAGAAAAGTCCAGGGACATGCCACCTACAGCTATGTCCACACTGCAGAGTTATATAGCAGTTTGGTGCTGCGATCACAATCTGGGCCAGGTATGGGCCAACTTGGGCTCATCCACCCTCCAGGTGTTTTGGACTACAACTCCCACAATTCCTAACAGCCGGGCCCCCTCGGCTGTTAGGAATTGTGGGAGTTGCAGTCCAAAACACCTGGAGGGTGGATGAGCCCAAGTTGGCCCATGCCTGACCTGGACCTTCCAGGATTTCCGACACCATCAATTGGTTCACATTGTAAACAGGCACACTTGTCCGAGTCTCTCTGTGTTCGGAAGAGTTCTGGGCACCGACGGCCACCTAGTGACACAGGACCTCCGTCTCGAACTGGAGGAGCTGCCCCATGAAGCTGAAGTTGGGGGAGATGACCCCTCGGCGCTGCTTGACGAAGTCGAACGCCTCCTCCAGCCGGACGCGGCGGCTCTGGATCAAGTAAGCCAGGCAGATGGTGGCCGAGCGAGAGATGCCTGCCTGGCAGTGGACCAGCACCCGCCCTCCGTTGCTCTTCACCGAATCTGCAGCCAAAGAAGAAGCAGGAAAGGGTCAGCAACAAACATTGGACTCTACTGTACAAACAGTCCCCGAGTTACAAATATCCAACTTGAGGCAGCAAACAATCAAGTGCCAGTTTACACCTCCCTAACAGAGGATACCTCCAGGCAACAACACCCAGGCTACCTCCACAAAAATGCCCTCACTGATCCGACTTTGCAGCTGCAAGGCTCCTCAATGCTATTCAAGCTTGTTAATTGCAACATTCACTCTTGAGGTATCTTCCAATTCTATTGTTATATGACTAGCTTGGAGACCCGGCGCTGCCTGGGTTATTTGAGAAAAGCATTGTTTATCTGTGCTCCAAGTTTAGTCTAGATAAATGTCAGATGGGTTCAGTGGATGTGGGTGAACTACAGCTTCCATATCAGAGTCCAATAGTCCATTCTCCTCCAAACTGCACCTGGATGCATAGTGGGTCATGGGTACTCTGTGTGCCAAGTTTGGGCATGGTCTGCAATTTGTAGGGGCTGCAATGTTCTGTGGGAAATGAATTGGGTGAAGGTACTGCAAATCCCATCATTTGTGAGCCATCCTGCGGTAAACCACACCAGGTGTGTAAAGTGGGCCATTGGGCCTCTGTGTGCCAAGTTTGGTCCCGATTTGTCATTGGTGTGGGCCACAGTGCTCTAAGGAAGTGACTTAAAGTACTGCAAGTCCCATCATCCATGGTCCATCCTCCCTCAAACTGCACCAGGATGTAGGGTGCATCTTGGGGGTCTGTGTGCCAAGTTTGGCCTTGTTCTGTCATTGTTGGAGGCCTAGTCAGGAAAATCAAGTTGAGGAAGCCTAACAGTATCCCATGAGCTGAGGCCTAGTCAGGAAAATCAAGTTAAGGAAGCCTTGCTGTCAATTTTGGGCCTTGCCTGTGATTTTTAGGGGCTACAGTGTTGTTTGGGAAGTGAATGAGGTGAAGGTACTGCAAATCCCATCATTCGTGGCCCATCCTGCCCTAAACCACACCAGGTTGTGAAGTGGGCCATTGGGCCCCTGTGTGCCAAGTTTGGTCCTGATCCATCATTGCTGTGGGCTGCAGTGACTGACTGCCTGAGGCCTTTCCTTTTCCCTCTGTGTCACCTTAGAATGTTGGAATGTAGATGGCCATTCTGAGTCCTTTATGCAAATACTCCCTCACTGGCAACCAATCCCCTCTGTCTGGTGCCTTAGAATGTTGGAGTGCTGAGCCTGGCCAATCAGAGTCCTTTATGCAAATCATCCCACTGTGGCAACCAATCAAAACACTGCCACATATTCCTCCACACCTCCCGCCGCAAACACTGACTTTTATTATATACATAGATAGATTAGTATTAAGTAGAGGCTGGATGGCCATCTGTTGGGAGGGCTTTGATGGTGTCCTCATGCCAGACAGACTGGGGTTGGATTATACAGTCCTTGAGATCTCTTCCAATTATATGATTGTAAAGTATTATCATTATTATTAAGTAGAGATTGGATGGCCATCTGTTGGGAGGGCTTTGATGGAGTCCTCATGCCAGGCAGAGGTTGGATTATATGGCTTTTGAGGTTCCTTCCAATTATATAATTCTATATTATTATTATTAGTAGTAGTAGTAGTAGTAGTATGATTATTATTAAGTAGAGGCTGGATGGCCATCTGTCAGGAGGGCTTTGATGGTGTCCTCATGCCAGGCAGATTGGGTTTGGATGTCCCACAAATTTGAGCAGTTGGATAAACTTTTCCCACATGGTTATGATAGACCCAATGAGGAAATGACATTGAGAACTCAGGAACATAGTGTAAGGATGGAGGTACCATGCAAGGTACCAACATAAAGTCCAAGCTCTGCACCCTATATGCAGGGTTTGGACTCTATGTCCCATGAGGCTCTTTGGCTCACCTATGAAATTGATGGCCTCCTGGAACCAGGCGCTGATCTCGGCCATGTGGTTGTCCTCCACGGGGATGCTCTTGTACTGGAACTGCTCCTCAAAGTAGTTGGGGCAGCTGGAGGAGACGTTGAGGACGGCCGTGATGCCCAGGGACTGCAGCACCTCCCGGTTGGAGGAGTGGAAGGAGCTGCCCAGGAAGAGGAAGGGCAAGATCTCCACCGGACCGCCCTGCAGGGAGGGAGGAAGAACACAACAAAACTCATCAGCCATTGACCGCTATGCGTCTCTTGCAATGCAACTACATCTAATCCCAGCCATCATCCCCCCCAAGTAGGGCTTGTCACAATGGCTCAGACCTTGAGGTTGGCTAGCGGTTGCATGGAAATTGAAGATTACGCTTAAAAGGATGGATTAAATTAATCAAGCTTTTTTTGGGAGGGGGATTTTGACAGTAATTTGATAATGCCAGGGCTAATGCCATCTGCCTTTGGATTAAAAGATCAAAGCGGCGGATGGGGCCAACATTGATCCATGCCAGGCTACATGATCGTATGGAGAGACCTTTTTGGGTGCAGTGTTTCCCATAAAAGTGTAGCGGCAGCACCCCAAAGGTAATCTAGTCCAACCACATGCCATGCCCTTTTAATAATAATAATAATAATAATATCCTTTAAAAAAACAGGGAAGAATAACCCCCCAGAAACAATACTAATATTGTGCTATGCTAATAATTAAATATATTGTTTTACACATAATAATATTAAAATGAAATACAATATAATACAAATAATACAATATTATATATTACATGTAATATTCCTAATAATATTGCGGTATAATGGTGTAGTTACAATCTAGTCATAAAAATACTAATATTGTGCTATGCTAATAATATAATATATTGTATGTACATATAATATTGATCATAATATTGTAATACAATATAATACTAATAATAATGCTATATAATTATATATTACATGTAATATTACTAATATTGCAGTGTAGTACAATATAGTAATATGTAATACTAATATTGTGCTATGCTAATAATATAATATATTGTATGTACATATAATATTGATCATAATATTGTAATACAATATAATACTAATAATAATGCAATATAATTATATATTATATGTAACATTACTAATATTGCAGTTTAGTACAATATAGTAATATGTAATACTAATATTGTGCTATGCTAATAATCCAATATATTGTATGTACATATTACTTGTAGGATACTCTAAGTCCCCTTTGGAGTGAGAAGGGTGGGATATAAATGTTATAAATACATTTTTAAATGGGGGGGTGTAAACTATGGCCCCATCCACACAGCCCTATATCCCAGAATATCAAGGCAGAAAATCCCACAATATCTCTGCTAGGTCTTATTTTCAAGGGAGGTCTTATTTTGGGGGAAACGGGGTAAGGCTGCGTGGAAGGGCCCATAGTCAACCCGAAATATGTTTTAGGCCCCTGAAAATATAATAATTATGGCATCAAGAGTGCAAAGGTGGCACAGAATGAACACATTGCAGACTATTTGATATTGTTTAATGAACTCCCGTACGATCTTTGGTATTCCCCTTCAGGCACCCCCAGTGACGTCCTGGTTATATGCAATTATTTTTATATATATTCACATACATTATATGTTTGGGAAAAGTGGATTAAAATTGAGTCACCTAAAAATCCCGGCTCTGGCACATAGACCAAAGCCTCAGGGACGGGAGCTGCCGAATGCAGGCTCCTTCCTTCTGCCCTCCCTGTCGCGCCAGCACTCGTTTTGCACAATTAGCCCTGCCGCAAAGTCTAGACGGTTCAATTAAAAAGGATGGCCTTTTAACTAAGAGCAATATGGGAGGCTTATGGGCATACCAAGGGGGTTCCCAGTTCACATTCCTGGGCACAACAAGAGGGCTTTCGGTCCCTTGTAAACGTGGGACCTAATCTGTCTTGGATGTATCGATATGGGCATCTGAGGACGGTTTTCATCTCCTTGCCAACTTGGTGCTGAAGCTATATTGAGTTTTAGCACTTTGCCAACTTGGTGCCAAATCCTGTTTGGGTTTATTCATCTTAAGAGGGTTTCCAGCTCCTTGCCAACCTGATATTGAATTCATCTTGGGTTTGTGGGCATGTTAAGAGGGTGTCTAGCACTTTGCCACCTTGGTGCCAAATCCCATTTGTGTTTATTCATCTTAAGAGGGTTTCCAGCTCCTTGCCAACCTGATATTGAATTCATCTTGGGTTTGTGGGCATGTTAAGAGGGTGTCTAGCACTTTGCCACCTTGGTGCCAAATCCCATTTGTGTTTATTCATCTTAAGAGGGTTTCCAGCTCCTTGCCAACCTGATATTGAATTCATCTTGGGTTTGTGGGCATGTTAAGAGGGTGTCTAGCACTTTGCCACCTTGGTGCCAAATCCCATTTGTTTCTAAAACTTTGCCAACTTGGTGTCAAATACCATTTAGGTTTATGGGCCCTTTAAGAGGGTTTCCAGCTCCTTGCCAACCTGGCGCCCAATTCATCTTGGGTTTGTGGGCATGTTAAGGGGGTTTCCAGCACTTTGCCACCTTGATGTCAAATCCCATTTGGGTTTATGGGCCTCTTAAGAGGGTTTCCAACTCCTTGCCAACTTGGTGTTGAATCCGTATTAAGTTTATGGGCATGTTAAGAGGGTTTCTAGCACTTTACCAACTTGGTGCCAAATCCCATTTGGGTTTATGGGCCTCTTAAGAGGGTTTCCAGCTCCTTGCCAACTTGGTGGCCAATTCATCGTAGGTTTGTGGACATGTTGAGAGGGTTTCTAGCACTTTGACAACTTGGTGCCAAATTTAGTTTGGATTTATGGGCATGTCTACTTGGTGCCAAATCCATACGGGGTCAATAAGCACATCAAAAGGGTTTTGAGCACCTTGGCAACATGGTGCCCTATTCCTATATTATTATTATTAATTAGACACACAACAAGATGAGTACACAGCAAACAAAATCACTGTGCTGAAACAGGCCAGGTGAGCCACCTACCTGGTCATAGGAGGGGGTCTTGGCGCTGCCTTCGGGACTCGGCAGAAGCGGAGAAGGAGAAGCAGGCGGTCCTGTTGTCATCAGCGGTGTGGGGGCCACCGTGCACAATTCGGGGAAATTTGCTTGGAAGTTTTCAAACCCACCTAGAGAAACAAGACACGTAGAAGGAGACATTTTAGCACGCAATGGTTGGAAGCAAAAGCGTAATGCTAAATGGTCTAAATGGGAAACATCCAGACATTTGGAAATGCTGAGAGGGGGAGGACCCTAGATTTCTCCCATTTGGCCCCCACTTTAACTGCTGTGGCTCAATGGGAGTTGTAGCTTTGATGAAACCCCAGTGGGGAAGGCTCAATATCATGTGAAACTACAGATCCCATTACTTCATAGCATTAAGCAGCAGCAGTTTAAGTGCTGCCATTCATTCTACATTCAAGGTTAATGCATTAAGAGCTTAAAAAGACATTGCTCTGAGATAAGAGTGAAGGCCGGGGTCAGGAAGGCACTGCCATATTGCCCCCTGCACTGTGCATATAATATATTGTATATACATATAATATTGATAATATAATAATGTAATAAAATATAATACTACTAATAATAATATATTATAATTATATATTTTATATTACATGCAATATTACTAATAATATTACAGTATAATGTTATAGCACAATGTAATATACAGTATAATATGAATATTGTGCTATGGCAATCATATAATATATTGTATTTACATTTTACTTGTAAGCCCCTCTGAGCCCCCTTCGGGGTGAGAAGGGCGGTATATACATGTCGTAAATAAATACATAAAAATAAAAAAATAGGAAGAGAGAGATAGGTGGGTAGCTAGTAGATAGAGAGGGAAATAGGAGAGATGGCAGAAATGGAAAGAAGGAAGGAAGGGAGGGAGAATGCAAGAGATAGAAGAGAGAGATTGGAATATAGAAGAGAGAATCAATGGAATAGATCGGAAGAGAGATAGGTAAATAATAGATGGCAGGTAGAGAGGGAGATAGATAGAATAGATAGCGTGTGAGAGAGAGGAGGGAGATAAACATACAGATAGAAGAGAGAGAGAGAGAGAGAGAGATATATTATTATCCTGCCTTCTCTCTCCATAAGGAGACTCAAAGCAGCTAGATAGATAGAATACAGAGAGGGGGGAGATAGCTAGACATATAAGGTAGAATAGGAAGGAAGGGAGCAAGGAAGGGAGGAAGCAAGGGAGGGAGGAAGCCAGGAAGGGAGGAAGGAAGCCAGGAAGGGAGGAAGGAAGCCAGGAAGGGAGGAAGGAAGCCAGGAAGGGAGGAAGGAAGCCAGGAAGGGAGGAAGGAAGCCAGGAAGGGAGGAAGGAAGCCAGGAAGGAAAGAAGCGAGGAAGGAAGAAAGCGAGGAAGGAAGGAAGAAAGCGAGGAAGGAAGCCAGGAAGGGAGGAAGGAAGCCAGGAAGGAGGAAGGAAGGAAGCGAGGAAGGAAGGAAGCAAGGAAGGAAGGAAGGAAGGAAGCGAGGAAGGAAGGAAGCGAGGAAGGAAGGAAGCGAGGAAGGGAAGGAAGGAAGCGAGGAAGGAAGAAAGCGAGGAAGGAAGAAAGCGAGGAAGGAAGAAAGCGAGGAAGGAAGAAAGCGAGGAAGGAAGAAGGAAGGAAGGAGGAAGGAAGGAAGGAAGGAGGAAGGAAGGAAGGAAGGAGGAAGGAAGGAAGCGAGGAAGGAAGGAAGGGAGGAAGGAAGCCAGGAAGGGAGGAAGGAAGGAAGGAAGGAAGGGAGGAAGGAAGCCAGGAAGGGAGGAAGGAAGGGAGGAAGGAAGCCAGGAAGGAAGGAAGCGAGGAAGGAAGGAAGCGAGGAAGGAAGGAAGGAAGGAAGGAAGGAAGGAAGGAAGGAAGCGAGGAAGGAAGGAAGGAAGGGAAGCGAGGAAGGAAGCGAGGAAGGAAGGAAGGAAGGAAGAAGGAAGCGAGGAAGGAAGGAAGGAAGGAAGGAAGGGAGGAAGGAAGAAAGTGAGGAAGGAAGAAAGCGAGGGAGGAAGAAAGAGAGGGAGGAAGGAAGCGAGGAAGGAAGGAAGGAAGGAGGAAGGAAGGAAGGAGGAAGGAAGCGAGGAAGGAAGGAAGCGAGGAAGGAAGGAAGGAAGGAAGGAAGGTAGGAAGGAGGAAGGAAGGAAGCGAGGAAGGAAGCGAGGAAGGAAGGAAGGAAGGAGGAAGGAAGGGAGGAAGGAAGGAAGCGAGGAAGGAAGGAAGGAAGGGAGGAAGGAAGGAAGGGAAGGAAGGAAGGAAAGGAAGGAAGGAAGGAAGGAAGGAAGCGAGGAAGGAAGGAAGGGAGGAAGGAAGGAAGGAAGGAAGGAAGAAGGAAGGAAGGAAGGAAGGGAGGAAGGAAGGAAGGAAGGAAGGAAGGGGAAGGAAGGAAGCAAGCAAGGAAGAAGGAAGGAAGGAAGGAGGCAAGAAAGAGAAAGGAAGGAGGAAGGAAGAGATAGATAAAATAAAGAGAGAAGGAGGGAGATAGAGACAGACAGACAGAGGGAGGGAGGGAGAGATAGTTAAAATAGAAAGAGAGGGAGGGGCAGATAGATAGATGGAAATACAAAGAGAGGGGGAAGGAGATAGAGGGAGACAGACAGACAGACATAGACAGACATAGATAGAGGGAGAGATGGAGGGAGGGAGGGAGATAGACAGAGATAGTTAACATAGATAGAAAGAGGAAGGGGCAGATAGATAAATGGAAATACAAAGAGAGGGGGAAGGAGATAGACAGACAGACAGACAGATAGATAGAAAGAGAGGGAGGCCGATAGATAGAAAGAAACATAGACAGAGAGAGGGAGGGGAGGGAGATAGACAGGTGGAAATAGAAAGAAAGAGAGGGAGGGGAGAGGGAGGGAGGAAGGGAGGGAGATGGACGGATAGAGATAGTTAAAATAGATAGAAAGAGAGGGAGAAGGGGAGATAGATACAGATAGATAGATAAGATAGGGAGGGAGGGAGAAGCAGATAGGCCTAGATAGATGGAAATACAAAGGGAGAGAGAGGGAAGGAGACAGACAGACGAACAGAGGGATAGAAAGAGCGGGGGAAGGGGAGAGATAGAGACGGACAGACAGGCAGACAGACTGATAGGGGAAGTGCCAGGCAGGCGGAGAGAGATGCCAACAGAAGAGTGGGATCAGAATGGTGGGAGTGGGAGTCCCCGACACGTGTCGGGAGGGAGGAGGGCCGCCCTATGCCGTACCTCGGAGGAGGTAGAGGAGGGTCCTCTTGGGCCCGCCGGCGCGCCCGGGCTCTTCCTCGGCGAGGAGGGCGGCGAGGAGGCTCCTGGCGGGGAGTCCGGGCGGAGGGCGTCGAGGCGGGGCTGCCCTGGTCCAGGGCCACCAGGTGGGCCACTTCACCCCTGCGCAGGCGGCCCAGCAGCGCCCGGTCCGGCAGCAGGCCCTCCAGGCCCACCAGCAGGGAGCCCCGGCCCCGCCTGCTGCCCCGCCTGTCCTCCCCCGGGAGCGCCGCCGGAGCATCCCGTTCCAGTGCACGGGCCGCGAGTCCCGGACGTGGGCCTGGCAGAAGGCCAGGAAGGGCCGGCAGTCCAGCACCAGCGTCCGCCCGCTCTCCGCCGGGTCCCGCAGCAGCCGCGCCAGGCCCGAGCACTCCAGCATCGACACTTCCTCCATCACCATCGCGGAAAAAGGATTCACACGTGCAGCACGACGCGCGTCTCAGAACTCAGCCGCAACCAAGGTTCACAAGCTTCGCTCAGCCGTCGAGCGGCGAAGGTTTATATACTCAGCCAATCCGCGCCCACTCTGTCTCAAGCCACGCCCACTGCTCCGCAAAGCCACGCCCCCGGCGAGCCTTATTAGGTGATTCTGCGTCACAGGCGGGGAGAGTCCCCTCTTTGGAGCCACGCCCACTCCCTTGTTAGTGGGCGGGGACTAGGGAACGGGGAAGACACGTGCCTCCTTCTTTGGGGAATTGACATTCCAGGCTCCTCTATTACTAATAATAATAGCTAATTATGATATAATATATTATACTATATATTATAAAATATATATCATATATAAAGTATATATATATATATATAGTATAGTATATACATAATATAAATAAATAATTTCTATATCATATATATTATATATGATGTAGTATATAATATTTTAGATATACTATATAATATATAAGATATCTAATATATATTATATCTATTCTACTATATATATATATATAATAGCATGTTAAAATGTAATATACTTTATATTACTAATATATATCATATTATGTACATATGATATAGTATATACATAATATAAATAAATAATATATCATATATATACTACTAGCTGACCCGGCCATGCGTTGCTGTGGGATGTTTGTAACTTGGGGACTGTGTGTGCAGTTATGTATATGTGTATGCGTGTATGCGTGTATATGTGTGTACTTATGTATATGTGTGTTTGTATATGTACAGTATATGCATGTATGAGTGTGTGTGTTCCTTTCTTCTCCCTTCTTTCCTTCCTTCCTTCCTTCCCTCCATCCTTCTATCCTTTCCTTCCTTTTCCCTCCCCTCTTTCCTTCCTCCCATCCATCCTTCCTCCTATCCTTTCCTTTCTTCTCTCCTCCTTCCTTCCATCTATTCATGTATGTGTGCATGGCTTTATGTATATGTGTGTTCTTATGTTTGTTTGTATATGTATATTGTGTATGTGTGTTATGTATATGCATGTTTGTATATGCGTGTATATGTGTAGATTTGTGTAAGTACAGATGTGTGTATGTGTATATTTGTATATTTCTGTGCATGTATATGTGTGTGTGTATGTGTGTATGTGTTCCTTTCTTCTCCCCTCCTTCCTTCCTTCCTTCCTCCCTTCCCTCCATCCTTCTATCCTTTCCTTCCTTTCCCCTCCTCTCCTTCCCATCCTTCCTTTTTTTCTTTCTTTCTCTCCTACCTCTTTCCTTCTGTCCTTTTCTCTTTCTCCCCCCCCCCCTCCTATCTTCCTTTCTGTCTTTCTCCCTTTCCTCCCGGGCTGCTTACCTTTGTGGCGGGGGGTGGGGGTGGGGAGAGGTGTGTTGTGGACGCGCCCTTCCTCCTCCTTTTTGGTCTTTTACGGTCCGGCTTCCGGAGGCTAAAAGGAAGAGCTAAAAGGAAGAGGAAGGGCCGGGGCCGCGGAGGGCTCCGTACGCCGGCCAGGCACACCAGGTGAGGCCCCGGCTTCGGCGAACACACCGACCCTTCCTCTTCCTTTTAGCTCTTCATCAGCCAGCGCCGCCACAGGGAAATGGATGGGTTCGAGGCCACGGAGGCCCGCTGCCAGCGATTCCCCCGCTGGCCACAGGAGAGAGGTAAGATGGCGGGCCTTCTCATTTTCTCAGTGGGGGGGGGGGAGGAGGGGAAACCATTTGGCGCAAGCAGGAGTTGTTTTCGTGCATGCGCTGTGCTGCAGTAGCGTGCGGGATCATGGGAGTTGTAGTTTTGGGGGGGAGTTGGTATTTTTGGCCTTGTTTAATTTTTTTTTTAAAAAAATTGGGTGGCAAACATACCTCGTAGGGTTTTCTGGGTATGTGAGCTGTTTTTGTGTGTCTGCCTTGTGTGGTTTTGCTGTCTATAGGCTACTTTGGACAACAGCTCCCTTTACTTATATATATACTAGCTGAACCCGACACGCGTTGCTGTGCCCTATGTAGGTGATGTGAGGAAGTCTGGGTATTGTATTGTTGGGAATGATGTGATTATGTGTTTTGTGTGTTTTTATATGTGTATGTTTGTGTGTATATATGTGCGTGGTGATTTGTGTGTGTGTGTATGTATGTGTGGGTTTCCATGCGGCGCCTGGAAGGTAAGTGAACTACACCTCCCAGAAGGCTCTGCGCCGCTCGCTGGGAAACGGGTCGGCGCAGAGCCTTGTGGGAGGTGTAGTTCACTTACCTTCCAGGCGCCGCATGGAGCCGGGTCGCGCGGACGCCTTTCCCGCTGCGTCCTCGGCCTCTCTCGCCGGCTGCCTTCCTGTTTGGAACCCGGGCCGCGCCGCCACCTCCTTGGCCTTCTGCCCCTCTCCTCGGCCGTTGGCCAGCCGGTTCTGGCCCGGGCCGCATGTGGCGAAACGGGCAAGGTGTCTTCTGCGCGGCCCGGGTCAGGGACCGGGGAAGAGGCGTCGGAGAAGGTCGAGGATGCGATGGCGTGGGTCGGGTCCCAAAGAGGCTGGCAGCCGCTGCGGAAGGCCAAGGATGCGGCGGAGAAGGCGGGGCGTGGATGCGGCGGGTAAGGAGCCGGGGGGCATGGAGTCGGATGTTGCGCATGCTTGGTATTGTGATGTGGTTATGGTGGCCATTTTGTGTGTCTGGGGTGGTTTGCGCATGCGTTGTAATGTTGTGTTTTGGGGGATGTTTTGGGGGTGTTGTGTTGTGTTTTGGGGTGTTTCAGTGGGTGGGTGATGTACCTCGGGGTGTGGATTAGTGGCCCTGTGTTTTTTGTGTGTGTGGGAAATGTAGTTCTGGCGTGCATTTGCCCCGTTGCACGACCACTTCCCTTTTATATATATATATATATAGAGAGAGAGAGAGAGAGAGAGAGAGAGAGAGAGAGAGAGAATATATATATATGATATAGTATATCTATAATATTATAGATATACTATATAATATATATAACTATTACATATACATATCCTATATGCAGTCATTGCTGGCCACATGAACCAGGAGGTGTCTATGGACAATGCCAGTTCTTCGGCTTAGAACTGGAGATAAGCACCAACCCCCAGAATTGGACTCAGCTAGACTTAATGTCAGAGAGAAACTTAATAACAGACAAAAACAGTCAAAGATAAAACATGAATGACCCGTACAAAGATAAACACATAGTATAAATTTATCGCTAGCCAAAAAATATATTTAGAAACTAATAACAAAAACCTTATAGAGAGGAGGTGATTTGCAGCAACGAACAGGCTGATGTCAATTCCAGTGTCTAGACAAGGTTTGATATATCTTATGCTTATAATATAATATAATATTATAATATTATAATAGTATAATATTATAATATTATAATATAAAATATTGTATATATAATATTATAATTTAATACAATATAATACTACTAATAATAATATGATAGTATAGTTATATATATATATATTATGTTACTAATAATATTACAGTATAATGTTATAGTACAATGTAATATATAATATTAATATTGTGCTATGGCAATAATATAATATATTATATTTACATTTTACATGTAAGCCGCTCTGAGTCCCCTTCGGGGTGAGAAGGGCGGCATATAAATGTCGTAAATAAATAAATAAATATCTAGGCGAGGATGTAAGTCAAGACATGTTTCATCTTCCTCCTCTCCATATGCCAGGGTGAAGAGATGGGTTTTTAGCAATTTATTTTTGAAGGCAAGGGGAGATTTTACTTCTTTTGGGAGTGAGTTCCAGAGGCGGGAGGCGACCATGGAGAAGGCCTCCTCTCTCATTCCCACCAGCCGTGCTTGAGATGGGGGTGGAACTGAGAGGAGGGCCTCCTCCGCATGAGCTGGTTTGTATATGGAGGTGCGATCTTTCAAATAGTCTGGGCCTGAACCGTTTAGGGTTTATAGGTAACAACCAGTATTTAGGTCGGAAAGCAGATCGATAGACAGTAGATCTGCTGTAGCATGGGGGTCATACTCTAGCGATATGGTGCTCCGATTAGTAACCTGGCCACCAATCTCTGAACTAGTTGCAGCTTCCAAACTGTCTTCAAAGGCAGCCCCATGTAGGGAACGTTGCAGTAGTCCAAACAGGAAGTCACAGCCACAACCGACACTGATGTCCCAGGGTCAGCAGTGAGTCCAGGTTCACCCCCAGACATGTGGCTTTAGAGGGACTTGTTGGAAATCAGCCTGTGTTGGTGTTCCAGGATCATGGTGCTTCTGATGTGGAAAACAATGTGGGAAACGATGTGGGGGAATGATTGCACCGAGGTGCAAGATGGAGATGGTTTGGTCAATGATTTCTATACAGAGAATGACAGAGAGGCGCCAGTTCAAAGGGCAAGTTTCTCATGAGAATGTTCCCGCAGGGTATAGGGAAGATGACTCTGCGAGCTCTCAAGATTTGGGGTTTGAAAACAATCTGACACCTGGAAATTTTAATGAGCAGCCAAATAGTAAGCCCAGGGACAGGCGGTTGGAGTTCAGCCAAGATCGGCAATTAACTCAAGAGTTACGTCGCTCCTCCAGACTTCGAGAAATAAGGGATATTGTTTTGCATCTTGCTGACTCCTGTTTTGGAATAAATCTGCCTTTGGATTGCCTTTGTAAACTCTTTGGACATTTATGATTTATTTATTTCATTTCTAACCCACCCTTCTCTAACCCCTTGGCTTTTGCTGAACTGTTTACCTTTTTATTTATTTATTTATTTATTATTTCAATTTGTATACTGTCCTTTCCAATTGGCTCAGGACGGTTTACAGCATATCGAACTACAACATCGGAACAATAAAACAGCAGATATCAGAACATTAAAAAAGTGTCAAACTACAACCAAGGGTGACTAAAGATCAAAAGCCTGGCGGAAAAGAGCTGTTTTACAAGCTTTCCGGAAAGCCGGCAGCTCACTAATTGCAAGGACTTCAGGCGGCAGAGGGTTCCACAGGCTCAATGCCACAAGAGTGAAAGCCCTCTGTCTACTTGAAGATAGATGGACAGTTCGTAGGGAAGGGATCTGCAAGAGGTTGTGATCCTCAGATCGAAGTGATCTCTGGGGAACATATGGGAGTAGACGGTCCCTCAAGTACACCGGCCCCAGACCATGCAAGGACTTAAAGGTCAAGACCAGCACTTTGAAGATAATCTGGTGCTCAATTGGCAACCAGTGCAGTCACTGCAGAGTTGGAGTAATATGGGCCCTGGCAGGCACCCCAGCCAGGAGTCTCGCTGCCACGTTCTGCACCAGTTTAAGCTTCCGGATGACCGACAAAGGAAGACCAATGTAAAGGGCATTACAGTAGTCTAGCCTCGAGATGACCGTCACCTGGACCACCGTGGCCAGGTCATTTCTGGTGAGATAGGGTGCCAGCCGCCTAGCCTGTCGCAGGTGGAAAAAAGCTGATCTGCTAACAGCAGAGACCTGAGCCTCTATTGTCAGCAGCGGGTCCAACTGGACCCCCAGGTTCTTTACTAAAGATGACGGGCATAGTGCCTCGCCGTCCAGAGTAGGTAGCCGGAACCCACACCCACCTGGGTGACCCAGCCAAAGGATTTCTGTTTTCGATGGATTCACTCTCAACCGACTGGCTCATAGCCAGCCAGTCACGGCTTCAAGACATAGTTGGAAACAATTGGGTACAGAGTCCGGCCGGCCGTCCATCCTCAGCACCAGCTGGGTGACATCCACGTACTGGTGACCCTCCAGACCAAAGCTCCGCACCAATTTGGCAAGTGGCCGCATATAGATGTTACATAATAAAGGGGAGAGAATGGCTCCCTGAGGGACCCCACAACTTAAGGGGAGCCTCTCGGAAACCATACCTCCCCTCTTCACTTGGTGTCCCCGCCCGATTTAGGAGGAAAGAGGAAGCTTTTGAAACTTCTCTATTTTCTTAAAAACATTTTTTTAACTGGATTTTAAAAATTAAGCTTCAATAAAAAAAAGGATTGTTTTCTGCTCAACGTGTAATGTGATTGAAGTCAGAGGGCTTTTTCTGTCCTGGAGTGCAACAGGGCTGAGACCCCATCCAACACAGGCTGTAATCCCACACCACCTTACTCACCTTACTCTCACTACTGACCAGGAGTACCTCTGTTTTGTCTGGATTTACCTTCAACTTACTAGCCCTCCTCCAATCCATTACAGGCACCGGTTTAGGGGCAGGACAGCATCCTTGGCTTTAGGTGTAAAGGAGTAATAGAGTTGGGTGTCACCTGCATAAATTTGACACTGTGAACTCCAAAACTCTGCATGATTTGTCCCAGCAGTTTTATGTAAATGTTAAACAGCATGGATGTTGTATCTCTGAGCAGGAATATCTCTGTCCTTAAACACCACACCAGTTTAGTAAAACCAGAAAGCAGTTTATTGGAGAATGTATGTAAGCAAAGCAATCAAAATGGCAAAAACAGTCTAGTCCAGTGGTTCCCAAACTTTTTTGGCCTACTGCCCACTTTCCAGAAAAAAAATTGACTCACCGCCCCCCTAGAAATATTTTTTAAAAAATTTAATAGCAATTAAACAGAAAGATATATGTATATATATGCAGTGGTTCTCAACCTTTCTAATGCCGTGACCCCTAAATAAGGTTCCTAATGTTGTGGTGACCCCGAACCATATTTTCGTTGCTACTTCATAAATAATTTTGCTACTCTTATGAATTCTAATGCAAATATCTAATATGCAGGACATATTTTCATTGTTACAAATGGAACATAATTAAAGCATAGGGATTAATCACAAAAACAGTATGTTTGGGGGAGTATGGACAACGGATGATGGGCTCCGTCGGAGGACATGGAGGCCTTTGCACTGCAGCCTTTGCTCTGCACTGTGTGTGGGGGTCAAGACGAAGGGGGCAGGGCCAAAGAAGAGGGCCACGCGACCCCTCCTAAATGGGCAATTGTTCACCGCCCCCTTAAAGGGGTTCACCGCCCCCTTGGATTGCCTCACCACCCACCAGGGGGTGGTACCGCCCACTTTGAGAATCAGTGATCTAGTCTAAAACAGTAGAGTTCAAAGATAAGAGACAGTCCATGACCTTCAAGGTACAAAGGTAAAAACACACGATCCAAGGATGCAAAATCCAGACAACAAGACAACATGGAAATCCAATACACAGAACAGGAACTTGGCCAAACTTGAAACATGAAATTAGAAATCCACTTGGAAACAAGACTGTCGTGAAAATCCAACATTGATGAGACTGAGCTAAAATCCTTCCCTTGCTTCAATATAAAGCATTTCCTGTCCCCCGAACCGAAAGGAAAGCATTCCACTTGCCCTCACAACCAGAGAAGGGTTTATTATTATCTCTCTTTTCCTGCAAATGAAATGACCTTCGTTGTGTCTGAGAACTTTGTCTCTGTTTACAAAAGTCTTGTTTTCTATCTTCACACTCATGAAATTCTGCACCTGACCAATCATCCGCAGAAGACGGTTCCTCAGAAAAAGACTGCTATGGGTCTCTCCCAGGAATGTGACCTTGGGAATCTGCAGGAGAAGCACTCAGTTCAGGAGAGACTTCGGGCCTCTCAGCAAGGCCTGGGCTTGATTCAGGGCCAGAAAAACCCTAATCCCCATTGACATCAGACACGGGCCCAGAAAACCCTTAATCCCCATTGACGTCACAGGCTGAACTACAACACTGGGGGCGGGGCAGAATTGAGCCCTGAGGGACCTCACAGCCCACTGGCCAGGGAGTCGAACATGAGTGCTCCAGCTCCACTACCAGGAAGGACCGGAGCCACTGCAAGATAGTGCCTTCCAGTTTCATGTCAGTGAGCTAGCCCAGAAAGACACCATGGTATCAAAAGCCACTGAGAGGTCCAGGAGAACCAGCAGGGACACCCTCCCCTTGTCATGAAAATCCAACATTGATGAGACTGAGCTAAAATCCTTCCCTTGTTTCAATAGAAAGCATTTCCTGTCCCCCGAACTGAAAGGAAAGCATTCCACTTGCCCTCACAACCAGAGAAGGGTTTGTTATTATCTTCATCCCAGCTGTGTGTGTGTTAGAGAGAGCCATTAGATCATGAAGAGCAGGTCAACCACTGGAGGGTGCTCCAAATACCCAGTGGAGCAGATAGATAGAGCTATAATATATCAAGGCAGGTAATCCTACAGGTGTGCCTTTGACTCACCTGTCGACTTTACGGCCACCCCACGAACTTTGAAAGGTTCTCTTAGGCAAGGAAACGGCATCTTCCACACCTGGGATTTGTTGGTGGCTTCACGTTAACTGCCTTGGCCCAGTGCTATGGAGTCATAGGAGATGCCGTTTGCCTTCTCTGCCAAAGGGTGCCGATGCCGCATTCAGACTTTGTATTCCTTGCTGGCCACCCATCCAATTCCTAATCAGGGATATCACTGCTTAGCTTTCCAAGTTCAGACACAATGCAGTATTTTTAGGCATTTGGGCAAACCTATCTATTTATCTGTCAACAGATAATATGGATTATATGGCACTGTAGACTCATATAATCCAATTCAAGGCAGATAATGTGGATTATATGGCAGTGTAGTCTCATATGATCCAGTTCAAGGCAGATAATGTGGATTATATGGCACTGTAGATTCATATAATCCCATTCAAGGCAGATAATGTGGATTATATGGCAGTATAGATTCATATGATCCAGTTCAAGGCGGATAATGTGGATTATATGGCAGTGTAGACTCATATGATCCAGTTCAAGGCGGATAATGTGGATTATATGGCAGTGTAGACTCATATGATCCAGTTCAAGACGGATGATGTGGATTATATGGCAGTGTAGATTAATATAATCCAATTCAAGGCAGATTATGTATTTATTTATTGCTTCAAACTTGTATACCGCCACTCCCCGGAGGCTCGGAGCGGTTTACAGCAGTTTGAGTCACAACATACAGCAATAAACACACAAAAGAAAAGGGCCTAGCAAGAGGGGGGAGGCGGGGGCGGGGGCGGGAGAGAACACAAGGGAAGGGGTGAATGGTCAGAGGCGGCGATATCCTATTAGGGCCCCATCTTGCCATCAAAAGAGGAAAGATTAGGGAGATAATGTGGATTATATGGCAGTGTAGATTCATATGATCCAGTACTGGGTGGATAATGTGGAATATATGGCAGTGTAGACTCATATAATCCAATTCAAAGCAGTGGTGGTTTGGCCAGTTCCTTCCTTGAAACAGAGCACCCTTTTGGATTCAGTGCGTTGGCACACCGTTGCTTTGGCCAAGGCACCTTTGTGGTCAATTCCTTTGGAAGACATTCACCTTTTGATCCCACACTCAAGGGGCTGAGGAAGCCATTCATTGCGGTCATGAGAAAGCACATGAATGCCGCATGATGTCAGTGGCTGGAAACCACGCATCCCATGATGACGCCTCGTCTGGGGGAAGCTGAAGTTTGCCTTCTCTTGGCACCTGTGTTTTGCTGTTCCCCTTTGCAACTTCCCTCCCACCACCACCTTCTTCCGACCACAACTTGCACATCAAACCACCCTTGTGAATGCCAAAGGTCTCTCTCTTCCTTTGTGCCATATTCAGCACTTCAAAGGAAGAATGGCGCAAGATGACAAACGAGGGGTGCATTGATGTGTGGGATGGAGGCAGCTTGAGTTGTAGTTTGACAAGGACTGAAGCCTTCTCTGCCCATCATGCTGAATGTAACACAAGCTGGGTGGATGCAGGGGATGCCATGAATGGAGCGGACCTGGGTTTCAGGAAGGCCTTCCTTCGACAAGGTCCCCCATGACCTTCTGGCAAGGAAACTAGTCCAATGTGGGTCCGGCAAAACTATGGTTAGCTGGATCTGGAATTGGTTAAGTGAACGAACCCAGAGGGTGCTTCTCCCCAGTGCTTCATCCTCTTCATCCTGGAAAGAAGCGACGAGCAGAGTGCCATCAGCAGGGTTATGGGCCCGGTCCTGTTCAGGATCTTGATTAATGACTTAGATGAAGGCTTAGAAGGAAAGATCATCATGATATCGAGCAAGAATTTGGGAGTCTAGCGCCGTGAAGGCAGACCAGTCAGACCCACCAAAGGGGATCCGAGATAGCCCTGGCGAGATAGGAAGCAGCCAATCCAATTCTCCCTGAATTCCCACAAATAAAGATCTCACCAAGTTGAAGAAACGCCACTAAGTTGTTTATTTCATTCCAGCTCAGGCCCGGATTACCCATAAGGCCAGGCTAGGCCATGGCCTAGGGGCACACACCGAGGGGTGCGCAGATCACGCCCCGCCCCCCAATAAAATGTTGAATGAAATAAAAACGCAATGGCGTATGGAGATGAGGAAGGAAGCCGCTTTTCCTGGGCTGCCTCCACCTCATGCCGCCCTCTCCCGCCGCCAGCTGGGGCTCCAACCTGTTCGTGGAGGTCACTCTTGTGCCGCCGGCAGCCTGAGGCTTTCCCGCCTCGCCTCCTCCGCGTAGCAGCGTCTGAGGGGCTCACCCACGGGGGGGGGGAGGAGAAGAAGACGACGACAAGGAGTAGCCGGAGCTCCACAGCCACACACACCCCCAGGCAGAGCCCCGGAGGGATTTACTTGGGGTGCAACAGGAGCTGAGGGGAAAATGTACCTTGACCCAGAGGCCACCAAAGGTAAGCCGGGCATCTTCACTGCCCCCTGTTGGAGCGAGCGGGCTCCAAAACCACCTTCTTAGGTTTAGGGCGCGATGCGAAGGGAGGGGGAAGGGGAGGCCGAAGCCTGATTGTGCAGTAGGGAGGGAAGGGGAGAGGAGCGCGTCCTGAGGGTGGGTCGCCAGGAGTGGCGGGAGGCTGCTAAAGAGGGCTCAGTCTCGGTTTCTCGGCTCTCAAGGTGGAGGTTACGAGGCGAAAGGGTCGTGGATTGAGCTTGGGGCAAGAGGAGGGGGACCAGGCAGTGCTTCCCTGCGTGTTGTGCTCCCAACAGCCAACCTCTGCCGCTGCTTTTTTCTTCGGCTACTTTCTCTGTTTTTTAAAGAAAACAGCACCTGCTTTTGGTTTCAAGAGGAAGACAAAACATACATCTCAACTTGCCAATAAAACCTCTTGATAGTTCACTTCAGGATTAGGGGGCCCAAGAGAGGGAGGGAGGGAGGGAGGGGCAGGAGGGAGCACAACACGCGGGGGCGTAATTCCAAAGTGTGGCCTAGGGCACAAAATTGTGTTAATCCGGGCCTGCTCCATCTGGAGCGGATGCCAAGCTGAAATGATTGGCTGATGTCATCAGCTGGCAGGGAGGCGCAGCTGGCTTTGCCGCGCCTCAGCAAATCAGGAAGCCAGCGCTGCTTCGGTCTCTCGTCCAATGAGAGAGAAGGAGGCAGTCTAAGCGGGGAACGATGAACCGGGAGGGACTGATGAATGGATTAAATGACTAATATTGGTCCATATGCCGGCGATTACTTTTAAAAGTCCTCTTATATTGTCCAAGTGGAGGAAATAAACGTTTTTGGTCTGGCACGGATGCCAGACCCCAGTAGTCCTTAATCTAGATATGGATCTATTGATGGTATCTTGCCATTGGTTTCGGCCAAGGGGAATTAAAACAATGAGTGAGTCAGAGGGGACATCCAAAGCTTTCCAAATGTAGGATGTCCCTTTTTGTAAGAAGTGACAAAATCACCAGGGGGCACGTCTCCCAGATGGCCATGCTCTGAAACCTGAAAGCGCATAACCAAGGGACATTTTCCCCAAAAGGGCCAACTCTGAGGTTTGAGGAAACGCCCATTGTTATTGTCAGGCCCGGATTAACAACTTTTTGCACCCTGGGCCACACTTTGGAATTGTGCCCCCTTTAAGCCAACCTCTACCGCCCCCCCCCAATCCTTTCATCCGCTCATCCCCCTTAGGGCCCCACATCCAGCTCTCCCAGTGTGGCCCCACTAGGTCCGCCACAGGAGTTTCCCTCTCGGCAGGCACCATGGATGCAGGCATGGGGGGAGAAGCCTCCTCTCCTCCCCGAAGCCGGGGCTTGAGGCACTTGGCTTCTGCCCGGTATCGAGGATTGCGCATGCGTTGTAGTCAGCAGCTGTTCCGATGCTGCGCTTCTCCCCGATACCGGGGCTTGTCACGTTGGGCTTCTCTCCTGTACTGGGGTTTGCGCATGTTCCGTAGCCTGCAGTTGCACTTCTCTCTCCAGTAAGGAGGAGTCTCCTCCTTGTGTTGGAGGAGGAATACCAGCTTTCATGGTGTTAGGGCATGCGCAGACTGCGCAATGGAGTTTCCTGTACTTGCACTGAAGGAGCCAGCAAGTGGATGCTGTCGGCACCGAGGGAGTTCCTTCTGACAATGTCGACACCAGTGTCGAGAGCCCCTGCGCATACGCCGTTTGCGCAACAATAGCAGAGGCTAGAGCTGGTATTCAGGAAGGGGCAGGGGCAGGGGCGGTGCTGAAAAGGAGGACCTCCGGTATCCTTCCTTCCTCATCTCCATGCACGTTGCATTTTTATTTGTTTCAACATTTTTATTTTTTTATTTTTTGGTCCATGATCTGTGCTGCCCCCCTCCTGGCTTGCACCCCTAGGCCATGGCCTAGGTTGGCCGTATGGGTAATAACTTATTGTCCATGCAAGTGCTCTTTGTTAAGTCCGTTCTTTGTTTAGGGATTACTAGCCCAGGAGATTACTGAGCCTTGGCATGCTGGGGTCACGAAAAGGCGGCATTTCATATTTTTATATAGGAACACATGAAAGGCGAAAACATATAGGGAATACATTCATATAGGGGGGAATGGGAACCATATCAACTCATATCAGCCCATCCCACTCACCAGAGTCCATTAGGAGTCATGAGAAAGGTCCATGGGGTTTTCAGAGGAAAGGGTTCCCAAAATATTCCTAAAAGTCCTTTAAAAGTAGGCAAAAGTCCCATAAAAGTTGGGGGGGGTGTCACATCGAATATCAATGGGACAATGGCTTCAAACGACAGGAAAGGAAGGAGAGTCCACCTGAACATGAGGAAGAACTTCCTGGCTGTGAGAGAGAGAGCTGTTCAGCAGTGGAACTCTCTACCTCTGCCCCGGAGTGTGGTCAAGACTCCTTCTTTGGAGGCTTTTAAGCAGAAGCTGTCGGAGGTGCTTTGAATGCAATTTTCCCGCTTCTTGGCACAATGGGGTCAGGCCTGGATTAACCCCTTTTGGCGCTCTAGGCCACACTTTAGAATTACACCCCCAAACCAACCTCTACTGCACCCCCCCCCCACACACACACACACACACATTCCTTCTTTCCTCTGCCCGCGCTTTGCCCCCAAAAAGGAAAAAGGAGCAAGGAGAATCCTGGCCTAATTCCACCCCTGCTTCTCCTTGTGTTTCCCCGCAGGCGCCGAGCCCTTCTTCCCACGCTCATGTGACCTTTCGGCGTGAAGGCTGCTTGCTGCGTGGCGGCAACTGCGCCGGGATTCAAGCCGCCTCTGCCTCCTCCGCCATGTTCCTGGGTGCCGCGCATGCCTGGCAGCAGGGGTGGGGCTTCCCTCCGCCTCCTCCTCCTTGAGAGAGAGAGCTGTTCAGGAAGCTCAGGAAGCTCTCAAGGAAGGAGGGCGCGAGGAGGAGGAGGAAGGAAGGGAAGCCCCCGGGTCGCTGCCAGGCATGTGCGGCAGGAGGGCGCAAGCGCCTCTGCCTCCTCCACCATGTTCCTGGGTGCTGCGCATATTCAGCAGCGGCCCCGGGGGCTTCCCTCCGCCTCCTCCTCCTTGTGCCCTCCTTCCTTGACAAGGGGGTGGGGGCGATGGTGAGGGGGGCACCATTCCCTCCTTCCCCGCCCCCTCGCAGTGCTCTCCCCCCGCCCTCCCCCAGGCCTGGATCAGGCCCTTTTGGCTCCCAAGGCCAAAGGCTCTGAGTCTGCCCCTGCCCCCGGCTCCTCCCCGCCCCGCCCTCCCCAGCTCCCCGCCCGCCCGGCCCCGCCTGCTGCCCCCTCCGCCCCCGCCGGCTCCGTCCCCACGAGAAGCGCGGAAACACAGGCTGTGGGTGCAAGAGAGAGAGAGAGAGAGAGAGAGGCAGGGAAACACAAACACACAGAGTGACTGAGGTGCGCCAGCCGGACAAGGGAGGCAGGGAAACAGACTGGACACGTGAGGAGGCGTGGGCAGAGCTGGGGGTGGGGCAGAGCCGAGGGCGGGGGCAGAGCTGAGGAGAGCAGAGCTGGGGGGGGGGCCATGCACCCTCTTTTTTATTTTTTATTTTTTGGAAAAAAAAATTGAATTTTTAAAAAACTTTTTTTGGGGGGTCCGGATCGGCTGCCCCTCAAAATGTGCTGCCCTTGGCCATGGCCTAGGGTGACCTTATGGGTAATCTGGGCCTGCCTCCCCCGAGAGAGAGAGAGAGAGAGAGTCATCTCCATGCCGTGCGGTGTGGTTTTGTTTCAACATTTGTTTTGGTCCGTGAACTGTTCCCCCCACGGCTTGCGCTCCTAGGCCATGGCCTAGAGTGGCATTATGGGTAATCCGGGCCTGAATGGGGTTGGACTGGATGGCCCACCGGGTCTCTTCCAACTCTAAGATTCTATGATTTTATGAAAAGTGGATGTTTTGCTAGGTCACTCTATCCGATTGTTTTTACAGCTCATGCCTTCTCGGAATCTGCATCGCAACAGAGATTGGGATTCTCTTTTTCTAAATTAGGAACCCAGTTGTTGTCTGATTTAGTGTACTCTTTGTTGTTTGTTGTTCCTTATTCTGTTCACATTTGCATGTTCTTGAACTGCTAGGTTGGCAGAAGCTGGGGCTAACAGTGGGAGCTCACCCTGCTTATCCGGATTCGAACCTCCAACCTTTCGGTCAGCATGTTTGGCAGCTCAGCAGTTTAACCTGCTGCACCACTGGAGGCTATGGTCCTTTAAGGCCCTTCCACACAGCCATATAAGACAGAATATCAAGGCAGATAACCCACAATATCTGCTTTGAACTGGAATATCTGAGTCCACACTGCCATATAATCCAGTTCAATGTGGATCTTAAACAGCTGTGTGGAAGGGGCCTTTAACTCTGAGACTAAGGGTGCTTCCAGACAGGCCCTTTATCCCAGGATCTGATCCCAGTTTTTCTGCTTTAATCTGGATTATATGAGTCCCCACTGCCAGATAATCTGGGATAAACAGAAAACTTGGGATCAGATCCTGGGATATAGGGCCTGCCTCGAAGAGTCCTTTGTGATTATAAGCATATGGTTGGAATTATTATGATGCAATCCATGACAAGAGGTACATAATGTATGGAAGAAGTACATAAGGAAGCTTCATGCAACAACATATGTATCTGCTTGTGGCCCCTTGACATTGGCTTTGCTGTCGCCGCTGTGGGTTTGAGAAGACTCCAGTCCTTGTCAAACTACACCTCTTGCTGTTCCAAAACATTGAGCCACACATGGCAGTGCAGTCCTCGCAGGGTTGGCCCATAGCTATGCCTTTCCCCTTTCCTCAGCTCCATGTGCAACGCCATGCGCACTTCCCCTCGCCGCCCCTGTAATTGCACTGGAATGCGCTGCTTTCCAATTTGGCAGTGACAGCAGGAGGGAGGAGGCCGGCGCCTGGCTGGCACCACTTTGGCCACAGGTGCCTATTACTCTGTGGGCTTGGGCCCTGCCTCCTTGTGCCTCACGTGGAACCGAGCACGGGCTTGCATTTGCACATCCCAAGCCCTGAAAGCACCTCTGGGTGCATCTACACTGTGCAATTGATGCGGTTGGAGCTCACTTTGACCACTGTGGCTCTGCAATGGAATCCTTTAGCCTTCCATGCCCAAGGGCGCCACCAAACGACATCTGAGAGCATTCAATCACATTGCGTCATTGGCAAATGGTGCCAAACTGCATCAATTCTGCAGTGTAGATGCCCCTCAAGTCTCTGGAGCAGTGAAAAACAACCCAGAAGGTTATTGGAGTGCAAGTGGTGCCAAACTGCATCAATTCTGCAGTGTAGATGCCCCTTGAGTCTCTGGAGCAGCGGAAAACAACCCAAAAGGTCATTGAAGTTCAAGTGGTGCCAAACTGCATGCATTTTGCAGTGCAGATGCCACTTGAGTCTCTGGAGAAACAGAAAAGTACCCAGAAGGTCATTGGAAGTGCAAGTGGTGCCAAACTGCATCAATTCTGCAGTGTAGATGCACCTTGAGTCTCTGGAGCAGCGGAAAACGTCTGTGATAATCTGGGTTATATCTACACTTGCCTATACCCCAGCAGTGTCCGCTTTGAACTGGAATGTATGAGTCTACACTGCCAGATAATCTGTTATAAGGCAATAGATCTATATAAGGCACTGTGCCAACTAAGCCCCTACACTGCCATATAATCAGGCTTATCTGATCCCAGATTATCCACTGCCAGATAATCTGGTATAAGCAGAACTGGGAAATGTATAAAGCAGTGTAGATTCAGCCTAGTCTACACTGCCAGATAATCTGTTATAAGAAGACAATCTAGGATCCGATCCTGGGATATAAGGCAGTGTAGATCCAGCCTAAGGTCCCTTCTACACTGCCATATAATCCAGATTAACAAAACAGATAATCCACATTACCTGGTATTCTGAATTGCAACAGAGTTTTGCGTCATGGTTCAAATAAAGCTGCCATGGCTTAATGGAATGCTGGGAGTTGTAGTTTCCCAAGTTCTTCGGCCCTCCTCTGCCCAAGAGGGCTGGAAAATCTCTGCATTCCATCCCATTGAGCTGTGGCAGATGCACCCTGGGGGCCTTCCACACAGCCATATAATCCAGAATATCAAGGCAGAAAATCCCACAATATGTGCTTTGAACTGGGTTCTCTGAGTCCACACTGCCATATATTCCAGTTCAAAGCAGAACATGTGGGATTTTAGTGAGCTGTGTGGAAGGGCACTTGGACAATTTTCATGCAGCTCTTTGAACTGGTTCAGGTGGTTCAGCACCTTGGACAGCGCCTTTCAAGCATGAACTAGATCAGTGGTTCTCAACCTTCCAAATGCCGTGACCCCTTGATACATGTTGTGGTGACCCCAAACACTTTTTGTTGTTGTTGCTACTTCATAACTGTCATTTTGCTCCTGTTATGAGTCGTCATGTAAATATCTGATACCCAGGGTGTATTTTCATTCACTGAACCAAATTTGGCACAAATACACAATACACCCAAATTTGTATACTGGTGGGGTGGGGGACTGATTTTGTCTTGTGGGAGTTGTAGTTTCTGGCATCTATAGTTCACCTACAACCAAAGAGCATTCTGAACTCCACCAAGGATGGCATTGAACCAAACTTGGCACACAGAACTCCCATGACGGACAGAAAATCCTGGAAGGGTTTGGTGAACATTGACCTTGAGTTTGGGAGTTGTAGTTCACCTACATCCAGAGAGCACTGTGGACTCAAACAATGATAGACCTGGAACAAACTTGGCACGAATACTCAATATGTCCAAATGTGAACACTGGTGGAGTTTGGTGAAAATAGACCTTGACATCTGGGAGTTGTAGTTGCTGGGATTTATAGTTTACCTACAATCAAAGAGCATTCTGAACTTCACTAACAATTGCACTGAACCAAATTTGGCACACAGAACTTCCATGACCGACAGAAAATCCTGGAAGGGTTTGGTGGGGATTGACCTTGAGTTTGGGAGTTGTAGTTCACCTACATCCAGAGAGCACTGTGGATTCAAACAATGATGGATCTGGATCAGACTTGGCAGGAATACTCAATATGCCCAAATGTGAACACTGGTCGAGTTTGGGGACAATAGACCTTGACATTAGGGAGTTGTAGTTGCTGGGATTTATAGTTCACCTACAATCAAAGAACATTCTGAACTCCAGCATTTATGGAATTGGGCCAAACTTCCCACATGGAAGCCCCTGCCTTGAAGGGACTTGCAGGCGTGAGCGTCCCTCCAGCCTTGCATGCTCTCCCTTGTCCCAACCCCCAGGTTTAGAAACACTGAACTAGATGTCTCCGAAGAAGCCAATGTATTCGCCATCCATGAATGGACCAAGCAGCCGCCACTGGTATTATGAATACTAGCATTTTAAAGTGGTGTCAAAGTGCATTAATTCTGCAATGTAGATGCACCCATGGACTAGTCTAGCAATAATAGCACATTTGCACATGGATGCTTGAAAACAGTGCCCACAACACATGGCAACCCAGCACCATATCAGTTAAAGGCTCGCCTTTGCCGTCCGAATTGCACAACCCCGGCTTGGAGGCGATAATTATACAGAGGCAGTGAAAATGCCTTGCTTATATAATTGCTTTTCACGTTGCTGCAAACAAGCCACCTGGCAGGTAATTGCAGAAACCAAAGGGAGCTAATGAGAGGAGTTGGGGACCAGAAAGGGAGCCTGGCCTGCGATAATCGCAAGGGGAATGCGGCTGTGTCGGAACAATTGCTGCAGGACCGGCCACAATCTTGAGGACATGCGGGCGCATCCTCTGGAAGGGCCAGGTAAACTTTCCAAAGTGAGTTCCCTGCAGGATTCTGCAGGGAAACATAGGTTTCGGATGCCTTTTTGGGCTTTTGCAGGCATGCACATATCACAGTGTTACAGAGATGTAACACAGTGCTGGACTAAATGGATTGTTATTATTATTATTGGATTATTATTACTATTGTATTTATATGATTTTTTCATTTTTATTATTATTATTATTTCATTTTCTATCTTCTGATGGATGCAGGTATGCATCTAAATTATCATCTTTTAATAATACTATCAAGAGTATATGCAGACATGCACAAATGCATATTCTGCAGCGCAGCAAACAAAGCTCTGGAGGAGATTAGTGTTGGTTGGGAAATTAACCTTTCTCCCTCTTTGTCCAAATCGAGATTAGTGCGCAGTTTTCGGCTGCGTCTGTTAAGCTTCTGCAGACAGGCACTTACTTTTCGGCATAGATCCACATCCACTCTTGCAAGCATGTTTTCTGCATGTCGGTGCATGCTTCAGAGTTTCCATCGGTGATGTATTTTTGTCCGTGCAAAGCATGCATGCTTAGAGGTGCATTTAAAGACGGGGCATTGCATTGGTGCATCTATTTATGCGTTGTGCACAGATGTATCTGATATACGTAGCAACAAATGTTAAGCTTAGACAGGCATTTACTTTTCGGCATAGAACCATGTCTATCCTTCCACGCATGTTTTCTGCATGTCGGTGCATGCTTCAGAGTTTCCATCGGTGATGTATTTTTGTCCGTGCAAAGCATGCATGCTTAGAGGTGCATTTAAAGACGGGGCATTGCATTGGTGCATCTATTTGTGCGTTGTGCACAGATGTAGAACCTGATATACGCATGTCGGTGCATGCAACAAATGTTATTTTTGCTTCTGCTTAGGTCAGGCATTTACTATTTATTTAGCGCATAGAACCATGTCTATCCTTCCACGCATGTTTTCTGCATGTCGGTGCATGCTTCAGAGTTTCCATCGGTGATGTAGTTTTGTCCGTGCAAAGCATGCATGCTTAGAGGTGCATTTAAAGATGGGGCATTGCATTGGTGCATCTATTTATGCATTGTGCGGAGATGTATCTGATATACATAGCAACAAATGTTAAGCTTCCGCAGACAGGCGCTTATTTTTCGGCATAGAACCATGTCTATTATTCCATGCATGTTTTCTGCATGTCGGTGCATGCTTCAGAGTTTCCATCGGTGATGTATTTTTGTCCGTGCAAAACATGCATGCTTAGAGGTGCATTTAAAGATGGGGCATTGCATTGGTGCATCTATTTATGTGTTGTGCACAGATGTATCTGATATACGTAGCAACAAATGTTAAGCTTCCGCAGACAGGCGCTTATTTTCTGCATGTCTATTCTTCCACGCATGTTTTCTGCATATTGGTGCATGCTTCGGTGTTTCCACCGCTTATGTATTTTTGTCCGTGCAAAATTTGCATGCTTAGAGATGCAGTTAAAGAGGGGCACATTGGTGCATCTATTTATGCATTGTGCACAGATGAATCTGATATACATCGTGACACATGTGCTTTCTGCAGTTTAAACACATTACTTATATGCATTTGTTTGGGGTGGAATTAAAAATGTCTGTATGCTGTTTGAAAATCCCAATATCATTCATGTTACGGTGGGTTTTGCACATGCACATACATGTGCAAAGTGTGCGAAACCTAACAAAGCACTCATCCCATGCTTTGCCAATCTCAATGTTTGCAAGCTTTGCCAATCTAGATATTTACACAAGTGTGCTTCCCAGCTTCTACATTCATGGATCTAAGTATGGATTTGTGTGCGCTTCTGCAATTGGTCGCCTTTGCATGTGCAGCCACACATAGATGGCTTCGGTATGTGCGCATGGGTCTTTGTGCTCTGTCAGTGCATGCATGTGTTTTGTAATTTCATGGAGGATAGGTTTGCACATAGACAGAAGTGTGAGAATAAACCATACTTCGGGCTAGAGATTGTGGGCTTTGTGCGCATGAACATTATTGCAATAGATATTGATTGGTGTACAAAACATCTAAGAGCGTGCATTTTGTGCCTCTTGCAGAGTACACACTCCATTCCTTGCGCGAACTATCTCTCTCTTGATTTGCCCATGATATGCCTGGCTAGGCTCACATCCCTCATTATAACCGTCCATTTCACTTCTGCTTTAGTCACAGATGTGGGATCTTGTGCAACCCAGAGATCCGGTTGTGCTGCTTTCAGATACCTTCTCTCCGTTGCTGTTGTTGCAGAGGCGCTGGGAAGCTTCCTACACAACCTTGTTGGGAGTACAAGTTCCATCATGCCATCAAAGAGTAGAGTTTAACACCCAATGTGCTCAGATGGAAATCCAAATGGAAGCCCACTTGGAGGAGTCGCACTCTCTCCGCACCAGAAAACCCCATAATAGGGTCGCCATAAGTCAAAAACGACTTGAAGATAAACAACAAATGCAACTCAAAGCATGGTGGGTGGACTGGTGCCAATCCATCTGCATGTCCATATTATTACTATTATTACTATTATTATTTGAAACACAACAAGATGAGTCCACAGCAGACAAGATCACTTTGCTGTTGTATTGGATCACACGTCAGACACTTCCCAAGAGTGTGATATATTGGCGAATAATGCCTGCAGATCCCAGTAAGGTGGCCTTCTGCAGCTGGCAGGTGGGAATTTTGTCAGCACCGATTGTGTTTAAGTGCAGGCCAAGGTCTTGAGGCGCTGCACCCAGTGTGCCGATCACTACTGGGACCCCTTTGACTGGCTTGTGCCAGAGTCTTTGCAGTTCGATCTTTAAATCCTCGTATCGTGTCAGTTTTTCCTGTTGTTTCTCTTCAATCCTGCTGTCACCTGGGATTGCGACATCCACGATCCATACTTTGTTTTTTAACACGATTGTGAGGTCAGAAGTCTTGTGTTCCAAAACTCTGTCAGACTGAATCCAGAAGTCCCAGAGAAGTTTGACGTGTTCATTTTCTGTACCTTTTTCCGGCTTGTGATCCCACCCGTTCTTTGTCACAGGCAGATGGTGTTTGTGGCACACGTTCGAATGAGCAAGGGTGTTGTGCCTCTGCTTGTAGTCTGTCTGTGTGATCTTCTGGCAGCAGCTGAGGATGGGATCTATCGTTTCGCCTGCATCCTTGCAGAGTCTACACTTGGGATCTGTCGTCGACTTTCCAATTCCAGCTTTGATGGCCTTGGTTCTAATGGCTTGTTCTTGGGCTGCCAGAATCAGGCCCTGCTTTGTCTCCTTTTTCCAAGTCCCATTGGTGAGCCACTGCCCAGCTGCTCATTGGAGGGAAGGAGATTAGAGGCAAAGAGGAAGTACTTTGGCCACATCATGAGAAGACAGGAAAGCTTAGAGAGAACAATGATGCTGGGGAAAAAGGAAGGAAAAAGGAAGAGGGGCCGACCAAATTTATTTATTTATTTATTTATTTATTTATTTATATGCCGCCATTCTCACCCTGAAGGTAACTTAGAGTGGCTTTATATATATATATAGGCATGGTTTAGAACCCAAAAATGGCAATTCTAAAATCAAATGGGGGGATTTTTTAATTAGTAATAGAAAGACTAAAAAGTTCCAAAAAGTTCTAAAATGTAACGTAATTACTAACGAAATTCTAAATTGGTTCTAAAGTCTGAGAAGCAGGGAAACAGGACTGACACTGTTTTAAGCACAGGCAAATCAAGGGGCAACATTTCCCTTGGTTTCCTTGCAGGGAGATATAAAGAATTAACATATTATTATTATTATTATTAAATAAAATAGTCAATGCTTGCTTCTCCAGAGCATTTATTAGAATTAAATAATAAATTCTAATAGTAAGAATGTAGTAAGGGTGATAGTGACCTGGAGGGTATGAGGAACGTGCTCTTGGTAAACTAGAACAGGGCTGTCCAACTGGCCTGGGTCGGGTTATATCTTAGCGGGGAAAGGGCTGCCATGCGGGCGGCCCCTTCCCCACTAAGAAATAACTCGACCCAAGCCTGGAATCGGCTTATATCTCAGCCATGAAGACGCTGGCCGTGGCCAGCCTCTTCTTGGCTAAGATATCAGCCGACTGAAGCCCAACCTGTGTTCCCTTAACACGGGTTGGATTGTGAGCTTCGCAGGGAAGGGTGGCATCGATGTCTCCTTCCCCTGCCAGGTCAGAATCCAACCCGTATTAAGGGGAACACGGGTTGATTGGGACCTCACAGGAGCAAAGGGTGGCATCGATGCCTCCCTTAACCCCTGCAAGTTCCCAATCGGAGGAATTTCCTCCTGTTCTCCAGGCTCTCCCTCGCTTCTGAGAGACAGCCTGGGAAACAGGAGGAAATTACTCGAATCAAACCGAGCTGCTTCCAAGCGCTTTGGAAGCAGCCCGGGCCGAGTTTCCTCCTTGTCCCAGGCCTGGGTCGGGTTATTTCTTAGTGGGGAAGGGGCCGCCCGCACGGCAGCCCTTTCCCCGATAAGATATAAGCCGACCCAGGGGCCCACACGGCCCCTTTCCTGCTAAGATATAACCCGACCCGGGCTTGGGTCGGCATATAACTTAGCGGGAAAGGGCTGCTGTGCGATGGCCCCTTCCCCGCTAAGAAATAACCCGACCCGGGCTTGGGTCGGCTTATATCTTAGCGGGGAAAGCTACCGTGTGGGCGACCCCTTTCCCGCTAAGATATAAGCCGACCCAGCGTGGGTCGGGTTATTTCTTAGCGGGGAAGGGCCACCCGCACGGCAGCCCTTTCCAGGCTCCTTTCCCTGCAGTTTAAAGTGTTTTTTCCTGAGTCCTCCAGCCGCCCTAGGACTTCCGGTTTCGATCTCTCTATGGTTCTGGCTGGTTTTCTCTTCCTGGAGGCAAGGCTTTTCAGTTAAAGTAGGCCTCGAGCATGGAAAGGCCCCATCTGACTGTGAGTAATGTCTGGGATTTTGGATTTTGGATTTTGGAGGGGGTAATAGGGAGCCTTCCGAAATATTTAGAATTCTAACGAAATTTTGGGCCCAGGGGGTTCGAAAGAAAGTCCACTTCCGGGATTGGCCTTGCGATCCGTAAAAGCTCAAAAAATCCCATTACATACGAATCACTTACTACTTCTATTAATTTCCGTTTGATTTTTTCTCATGCCATATATATATATATATATATATATATATATATATATAGACACACACACACACACACACACACACACACACAATAGATCAGTGTTTTTCAACCTTTCGAGCCGCAGCACATTTTTTACATTTACAAAATCCTGGGGCACACCACCAACCAAAATGACACAAAATGACACTCTAACACAGTCATACATATAGTTAATATGTTTCTAAATGTATTTATACACTCAGTGTGAAACCTGGGCCTGTTTCAATGAACACAACATAGATATCCTGGCAGGAATGGCAGAAAGACACACACGAAGGTCTTGCTCAACAGCTGTCAGTCATGGGAAAACTTTGGCCCTCTGGGTGCTTTGGACTCCAACTCCCACCATTCCTAACAGACTGAGGCCCTTTCCTGCTTAAGTGGCTGAGGGGGGGGGGGAGGAAAAGGGCCTGAGGCTGCTAGGAATGGTGGGAGTTAGAGTCCAAAACACCTGGAAGGTCCAAGTTTGCCCATGCCAGCTTTCGATTCCATCGCCACATCTATCTTCAGCCTCTGGCAGTTTGAATATATGTGATTATCTACGTGATTTTCTACCTTGTCGCTATGCTTCTTTAAATTGTCCGCAAACTGTCTGTGTTATTGTGCGGATCCCGGAACTGACATTGGATAACATCATGAGGATACACTTTGTTTTTTGCACTAACTTCCGTGATTTCATCAAATATCGCAAGTTTTCCGTAGAGGAGCGCTCCGTGAACTCGCTACTTCCTGGTTCGCAACTCCTCCGCTCTCTGTGGCGACCACGCCGAACTACCTTATGTAAGACTTTTGATTTTCTCCAGCAGGATTGGGTACTTTGAATGTGTTTTTGCGTATGATTATGTATGATTACTTGTGCATTTTGTACTGTGGCGAAGCGGCGCTCCTTTAATAAGCAAGGGTATTGGAGGCTCCAATTTCCCACGGAACACCTGATGATCGCTCACGGCACACTAGTGTGCCGCGGCACACTGGTTGGGAAACACTGCAATAGATTATATTATTAGCATAGCACAATATCAGTATTATATATTACTATATTGTACTATACCATTATATTGTTAGTAATATTACTGTACATGTAATATAAAATTTATAATTATCATATTGTATTACATTATAATATTGTAACTATTCTATGAATATACAATATATTTTATTATTGAATATAATTAATCTTATTTATTTATCTGTACATTGCCAATACAGACAGACACGAGTAGAGCCTGCAAGCCTAACCATTAACACATTTTAATGTTTTCTCTTCTGCTCTGGATTGTGTGTATATATTGATAAAAGGCAAGGTGGGTGGATGGTATCCTTGAAGGGACTGGGTTGACCCTGAAGGAGACCCTGGGGTGGCCACGGTCGACAGGGAGCTCTGGCCTGGGATGGTCCAGGAGGTCATCAAGAGTTGGAAGCAACTGAACGAATAAACAACAACTGCATGGAGCTGCATTGAATGTGTCTACGCTAAGCTTCAAGCTGCATTATGTGGCCTTGTAGGTGCAGGTGGACTCTCCCGAGAACGGGAGGACCACAAACGGAGCGCATCTGCTTTGCTGCGTGGAAGGTGATGATTAGCGGAGGCATCTCATATGTCCAAGAAACAATGCTTAATTGCCTCCCCCTTCTCTCCATCCCAGCTGGGCAAAACAAAGCCATTCCTTTGAGAGGCAGGTTACATAATCTCTGGTCACAACAGGTGTGTCCCGAGAAAAGAAAAAGGTCTTCCCGAGACACCCAGCAATGTGGCAACCTCCAGGAATGCATCCCTTTTCACAGGTGTCCTGTAATGCGCTTCTGCGTGGAACTCAAGCCTTCCTCCTCCTCCTTTGCTCCTGACATCCATCCAGTCCTTTATGAGGAATGGACCAGGAAAGGAGCCACAACCGAGGGCCCGTCTTCTTTGGGAGAGATAAGGTAGAGGTCAAGGTATTCCCCTGACGTTAAGTCCAGTCATGCCCGACTCTGGGACTCTGGTGCTTATCTCCCTTTCGAAGCCAAAGAGTTGGCGTTGTCCATAGACACCTCCAAGGTCATATGGCCAGCATAACTACATGGAACGCTATTACCTTCCCACCAGAACAGTACCTATTGATCTACTCACATTTGCATGTTTTCGAACTTCTAGGTTGGCAGAAGCTGGGGCTAACAGCAGGAGCTCACCCCACTCCCTGTATTTGAACCACTGACCTTATCATCCACAGGCTCAGCAGCTCAGTGGTTTAACCCATTGCGTGTTTTTGAACTGCTAGGTTGGCCGAAGCTGGGGTTAACAGGGGGAGCTCACTCCACTCCCCTTATTTGAACCACTGACCTTTTGATCAACAAGCTCACCAGCTCAGTGGTTTAACCCATTGCCGGCATTGTCCATAGACACCTCCAAGGTCATATGGCCGGCATGACTACATGGAGCGCTGTTACCTTCCCACCAGAGCAGTACCTATTGATCTACTCACATTTGCATGTTTTCGAACTGCTCCATTGGCACAAGCTAGGGCTAACAGGCAGAGCTCACCCCACTCCCTGTATTTGAGCCGCTGACCTTTCGGTCAGCAGCTCAGCGGTTTAACCCATTGTGCCACCGGGGACTCCAGGGAGAGATAAAATGGGGTATAAATGTAGTAGTAATAATAATAATAGTAAGGCTGACACGATTCGAGGATTTAGAGATCGTACTGCAAAGACTCTGGCACAAGGCAGTAAAGGTGGTCCCCCAATGGGGATCGGCACATTGGGTGCAGTACCTAAAGACTTTGGCCTGCACTTAAAACCAATTGGCGCTGACAAAATTACCACCTGCCAGTTGCATAAGGCCACCCTACTTGGATCTGCACGCATTATTCGCTGATACATCACACAGTCCTAAGCACTTGGAGATTCCACCAGACACCGAATCCAAGAGTTGGAAGAGGTACCCAAAGGTCATCCAGTCCAACCCACTTTTGCCATGTCAAAGGATACAAACTAAGCATTCCTGATAGATGGCCATCCCAGCCTTTGCTTGAAAATGTCCAGAGAAGGACACCAAATCCTACAGTTGGAAGGGGCACCCAAAGGCCATCTAGTCCAACCACTTCTGCCATGTCGGAAGATACATACTAAGCACTCCTGGTAGATGACCATCTAGCCCTTATTTGAAAACCTCCATAGAAGGATGTATTATCAGACACTGAATCCAAGAGTTGGAAGGGGTTCCCAAAGGTCATCTAGTCCAGTGTTTTTCAACCTTTTCTGAGCCGCGGCACATTTTTTACATTTACAAAATCCTGGGGCACACCACCAACCAAAATGGCACAAAATGACACTCTAACACAGCAATACATATAGTTAATATGTTTTTAAATGTATTTATACGCTCAGTGTGAAACCTGGGCCTGTTTCGATTAACACAACGTAGATATCCTGGCAGGAATGGCAGAAAGACACACACGAAGGTCTTGCTCAACAGCTGTCGGTCATGGGAAAACTTCGGCCCTCTGGGTGCTTTGGACTTCAACTCCCACCATTCCTAACAGCCTGAGGCCCTTTCCTGCTGAAATGGCTGAGGGGGAAAAAAGAAAAGGGTCTGAGGCTGCTACGGTAGGAATGGTGGAAGTTGGAGTCCAAAACACCTGGAAGGTCCAAGTTTGCCCATGCCAGCTTTCGACAGTGACGTAGCGGCACTCCTTTAATAAGTAAGGGTATTGGAGGTTCCAATTTCCCACGGCACACCTGATGGTCGCTCACGGCACACTAGTGTGCCCCAGCACACTGGTTGGGAGACACTGATCTAGTCCAACCCTTTTTGCCATGTAGGAACATACAATCTAAATGCTCCTGGTAGATGGCCATCTAGCCTTTGCTTGAAAATGTCCAGAGAAGGAAGTTCCACCAGACACTGAATCCTATCGTTGGAAGGGGCACCCAAAGGGCATCTCGTCCAGTGTTTTTCAACCTTTTTTGAGCCGTGGCACATTTTTTACATTCACAAAATCCTGGGGCACACCACCAACCAAAATGACACAAAATGACACCCTAACACAGTAATACATATAGTTAATATGTTTTTAAATGTATTTATACACTCAGTGTGAAACCTGGGCCTGTTTCGATGAACACAACATAGATATCCTGGCAGGAATGGCAGAGAGACACAAACTTTCCACACAGAACTCCCATAACCAAGAGAAAATGCTGTAAGAGTTTGGTGGGCATTGACCTTGAGTTTTGGAGTTGTAGTTCACCTATATCCAGAGAGCATTGTGGACTCAAACAATGTTGGATCTGGACCAAACTTGGCATGAATACTCAATATGCCCAAATGTGAACACAGATGGAGTTCAGGGGAAATATTTGGGAGTTGTAGTTGCTGGGATTTATAGTTCTCCTACAATCAAAGAGCATCCACCAATGATAGAACTGGGCCAAACGTCCCACACAGAACCCTGAGGTGGCTCCCTTCCTGAATGGCTCTCTCCCTCTTCCACACCAGAAGGGAAGGCACTCACTCGGTCCGCGGTTGCCTTCCTTCTTTCCTGAGGCTTGAAAGAAGAAGCCGGTGGGCCTGCCTCAGACTGCGCTCCTCACTTCCGCTTTCATTCCCTGCCCTCCCTCGATTGGAGGCTGGCTGGGGAAACGGCCGAAGGAGGCGGCGTCCCGGCCCCTTATTCTTCGCCGCCCGTCCCTTCCTCCTCCTCCTTCTCCTCCCCCCCCCCCCCAAGTAGCAGCAGCAGGAGTTTAGCAGGAGGGGGAAGAAAGGGGGGAAGAGAGGTTTTTCCGCGGCACACCAGGTGATCGCTCGCAGCACACCAGGTAATCGCTCACGACACACTAGTGTGCCGCGGAACAGCGGTTGGGAAACATTGATCTAGTCCAACCCACTTTTGACATGTAGAAAGATACAATCTAAGCAATCCTGCTAGATGGCCACCTAGCCTTTGTTTGAAAACCTCCAGAGAAGGAGTTTCCACCAGACAATGAATCTTAGAATGGAAAGGGGCACCCAAAGGGCATCTAGTGCAACCCACAAATGTGGAAATACTTTTAGCATCAAGGCCCTTCCACTTGTAGCACCAATGTGATCAGCTTTGCAAACATTCCACGCAATGAAACATAGGATTCCTGACCTTCTCCCTCATATCTATATATCTATATCTATATCTATATCTAAAGGAACTGTCGTAAACAAAGGAACCAATGAACGGAATCACACCAAACTTGGCAACATAACATCTCACAATGCAAGGTGTGATCAACAATAATAGAAAACAAAAAAACACAACTAAACATAAGTTACAAATCCTAAAATTCCACTGTGCAAGCATACTGGGATGTAGGGGAGGTGGAATGAAGGAGGGAAAGGAGGAAGGAAGGAAAGATAGAAGGAAGGAGGGAAAGAAAGAGGGAAGGAAAGATAGAAAGAGGTACCAAAGGAAGGAAGGAAATAAAAAGTGAATGAAGGAAGGAAACAGGGAAGGAAGGAGACAAAGGAAGAAGTAGAGAAAGGGGGAGGGAAGGAAGGAAAGAGAGAAGGAAGGATGGAAGCAAAGAGCGTAGGTACCTCTCTTTCATAATAGTCTCTCTCTCTCTCTCTCTCTCTCTCTCTCTCTCTCTCTCTCTCTATATATATATATATATATATATATATATATATATAGCTAGTTTCTGATGAGAATTTAGGTTTTGCAGTAAACATTCAGTCTAATGTTGCCCCATTCCTTTATGCAATGTTTCAAGATGTTGGCAATGGCATTGTGCGTGAAGCAAACAGGATGTGAGATGACTTTTGACATCATTTGCTCCCAAAGTTCCTCACACCTTGCTACACAGCATCTTGAGATCATACAAGAAGGCCTCAAAAACCCACCTGGGGCCTTTTAGTAATGCAGAAATAGAGGACAGGAGGCACTTGGCTGGACCACAGTCCATGGGAAAGGACAAAAAACTAATCTAGCACTAGGGATCTGCTATCACCCTCCCAACCAAACTCCAGAGGCAGACTGCTACCTGGAAAATGAAATTAAACAGGCTTCAAAAAGCAATAAATTAGTCATAATGGGGGACTTCAACTATCCCCGAATAGATTGGCTAAATTCTTGTTCTACGCATGAAAGAGAGACAAGGTTCCTCGACATGCTAGCTGATTATTCCCTTGAGCAGATGGTCATGGAACCAACCAGGGGAAAGGGGATCCTGGACTTGGTGCTAACTAATGAACAAGATCTCGTTCAAGATGTCCTTGTAACTGAGCCCATAGGTACCAGTGACCACAACACAATAACCTTCAACTTAAGTTTGGATAGCAAACTGTCAGTGAAAACTAACACAGAGACCTTAAATTTTCAAAAAAGGGAATTTCACCAAAATGAGAAAAATAGTAAAGAACAAACTAAAAGGAACAGTAAAAAAAATCAAATCCCTCCAAAATGCTTGGAAACTGTTTAAAAATACTTTAAAACAAGCCGAACTAAAATGCATTCCTAAAATAAGAAAGAGGCCGGGAAAGTCCAAGAGGACATCGGCATGGCTTACAAATGAAGTAAAAGATGTGATTGGAAAGAAGAAAAACTCATTTAAGAAATGGAAGGCTCTTCCTACTGAGGAGAACAGAAAGGAACACAAGCTCTGGCAAACTAAATGCAAAGGAACCGTCAGGAAAGCCAAGAGAGATTTTGAGGCACATATAGCTAAGAATATTAAAAAATAGCAAAAACTTCTTTAAGTACATCAGAAGTAGAAACCCAACTAGAAAAGCAGTTGGGCCACTTGACGAAAATGGTAAGAAAGGGACAATAAGTGAAGACAAGGAGATTGCTGAGCGGCTAAACGACTTCTTTGCCTCCATTTTCACACAGGAGGACAGACAACATATGCCTGCAGCTGAGTCAGTTTTTTCAGGGAGGGAATTAAATGAATTAAACCAGATAGAGATAAACAAGGAAGATGTTCTCACATGCCTTACTAAACTAAATGTCAACAAATCACCAGGGCCAGATGGCATCCACCCCAGAGTTCTTAAGGAACTCAAGTGTGAAATTGCTGAAATTCTAGCCAAAATATATAACCTTTCTCTAAGATCAGGCACTGTACCCGAGGACTGGAGGGAGGCAAATGTAACTCCGATCTTCAAGAAAGGATCAGGGGTGATCCAGGAAATTATAGGCCAGTTAGTCTAACCTCAGTTCCAGGCAAAGTGATGGAAACCATTATTAAAGAAAAAATTACTAAGCACATAGAAGAACAGGCATTGCTGAAGGAAAATCAACATGGTTTCTGCAAAGGCAAATCATGTCTTACTAACTTGTTAGAATTCTTTGAGGGTGTAAATAAACACATAGATAAAGGGGACCCAGTCGATATAGTTTACCTTGACTTTCAAAAGGCTTTTGACAAAGTCCCTCACCAAAGGCTCTAAATAAGCTCTTCAGCCATGGAATCAGGGGACAGGTCTTGTCCTGGATTGGAACCTGGCTAAACTGTAGGAAACAAAGGGTGGTAATAAACGGACATTTCTCTGGGTGGAAAGAGGTGAGAAGTGGCGTACCCCAAGGTTCAGTTTTGGGTCTGTTACTTTTTAATTTATTCATTAATGACCTGGATGTAGGAGTAAATTCTGAGGTAGCAAAGTTTGCAGACGACACTAAATTGTTCAGGGTAGTTAAAAATGAAACTGATTGTAAAGAGCTCCAGAAAGATCTCTCGAAATTGAGTGAATGGGCAACAAAGTGGCAAATGCATTTTAACCTAAACAAGTGTAAAGTCATGCACATCGGGGCAAAGAACCCCAAATACACCTACCAATTGATGGGGTCAAAGCTTTCCGAGACAAATACATATATACACTCTGTGTAAGGGATGCTCTTGGGGTTTTGGTGGACAGCTCAATGAAGATGTCAACCCAGTGCGCAGCAGCAGTGAAAAAAGCAAATTCTGTGCTTGGCATGATCAGGAAGGGAATCGAAAATAGGTCGGCAAATGTTGTATTGCCTCTCTACAAATCTATGGTGAGGCCACATCTGGAGTACTGTGTACAATTCTGGTCACCGCACCTCAAGAAGGACATAACGGAACTGGAAAAGGTACAAAGAAGGGCAACAAGAATGATCCAAGGGATGGAGCAGCTCCCTTACAAAATCAGGTTGCAACGCCTTGGTCTTTTCAGCCTTGAAAGACGGCGTTTAAGAGGTGACTTGATCGAAGTGTATAAAATCATGCATGGGATAGAAAAGGTGAATAAAGAAAAATATTTTCTCTGTCACACAACACTAGGACTAGGGGCACTCCCTGAAGCTCCAAGGTAGGAAAGTTAGGACTAATAAAGGGAAATATTTCTTCACCCAGAGGGTCATTGGGTTATGGAACTCACTTCCAGAGGAGGTTGTGACAGCGGTCAGCCTGGACAGCTTCAAGGCAGGATTAGACAGATTCATGGATACCAAGGGAATCAGTAGTTACTGAAATGGACATCCAAGTGCCACCTCTGTGTTGATGGAGGCAGGCAGGATTTCCCTGGGTACTGGTTGTGGGGGGTCGGGAGCAGGTCAGGGTTTTGCCCTCCCTTCTGCTCGAGATCCCCGTGTACAACTGGGGGCCACTGTGTGACACAGAATGCTGGACTAGATGGGCTGAGGCCTGATTCAGCATGGCTCTTCTTATGTTCTTATGTTCTTATGGTCCACAAGCAGAACATGAGCCAAGAGTGCAATGCGGCAGCCAAAAAGGCCAATGCAATTCTGGGCTGCGCCAATAGTGTGGAGATTGGGGGAAGTCATGGGCCCACTCTATTCTGCTTTGGCCATCTGTTGGGTGGGTTTGAGTTGTGTATTCCTGTCTGGGTTAGGCTGGATGGCCTTTCGGGGACCCTTCCAATTATTTTACATGTGTGGATATATATGTGTGTGTATGAATACATACACATACTCTGGATAGGCGATAGGGGATGCTCAGCTTTCATAGGTGTGTGTGTGTCTGGTAAGGAATGCTCAACTTTTATATGTGTGTATGTGTGTATACACACACACACACATACATATATACACTCTGTGTAAGGGATGCTCAACTTTCTTATGTGTGGTTAGGGGATGCTCCGTTTTCATATATGTGGATTTGTGTGTGTGTGTGTGTATACACATACATACATATTCTGGGTAAGAGATGCTCAACTTGTTGTGTGTGTGTGTGTATGTATATGTATACATATATACATACAGACATATACTTTGGGTAAGGGATGCTCAACTTTCATATGTGTGGGTTTGTGTGCGTATGTGTGTATATATACACACACATACACTCTGTGTAAGGGATGCTCAACTTTCATATGTGTAGATACGGGATGCTCAGTTTTCATATGTTTGGGTTTGTGTGTATATATATCTATATCTATCTGTCTGTCTGTCTGTCTATATTATTCTGGAATCCCCAATGGTTTCATTGGGGATCCTTGTATCAGTTCCTTACAGATTTGTGAGGAACAGCATCCCAAAGTCCAGTATGGTGACGGGAAAGAACTGGTTTCCTCTCAACACAACTGTCGAATAGTAAGTTGACATACAAGCCAATGGGAGCAACTATAGTGCAGTATGGATGCAGTTTGACCCCACTTGAACGGCTATAGCAGTTCAATGCCATGGAGTTATCGTTTGGGGAAGTATCAGCCTTCCTTGGCAGAGAAGGTGGAAAACTTTGCAAAACTGCAACTCTCTGGGTGTAGTAGCCTTGAGCTACAGGGCAGTGTAAGTGGTTTCAAACGGCACTAACTCAACCATGTGGCTGCATGAGATTCAATGGCACGTGACACCCGGGTCTAGCTCAGGCAGAGCCTTTTGCAGAGCTCTGGGTCTTTTGCAAGCCGACAGATGCGCTCTCCTTCCTGCCCCTCCTCCCTCCCTTCCTTCCCCATCTGGGTCACCTCTGGCTCTGTGCATGGCAGGTCCTGTGTCGGGTGCATGTGCCCACCACAGCTTAAGGGCTCATGAGACAAAGCCTGGCCTGCCCTCTCTCTGCTCCAAAGCCCACGGTTCCCCAATCGCCCTCCCTGGCTTTTGCTCCAGGGACAGGCTGCTGGGTTAATTGACTTGGGAAGGGACATAATACACCGAGGATTTAGGAGGGGCACTAATCAAAAATTAAAGCGAATACCCCAAACAAACAAAACAAATCATGTCCCAAAAGGGATGAGCGTGCAACGACAGACGGGAGAGCGGGGGCATCCGGGAGCTAAGCTTTGGGGCTTAGCCAAAGCTTTTGCAGGAACCCAATGAGAGATCAGTAGGAAGTGGGTAAGTTGGAGTCTAGGGAATAGATAAAGACTATTATATGGAATGAGGATTGAAAGATGGACAAACGAAGAAGGCCGATAGGAAGGAAATCAACCCATTTGAGATATGGATCTGGAGAAATGATCTGTGGGCATCACAGATGGCTACAAGGCCAATAAATAGGTCCAAGGGCATACCAAACTCAAAGTGAGGGTTGAAAGATGGACATACACACACACACACACACATATTCTAGGTAAGGGATGCTCAACTTTTATATGTGTGGGCTTGTATGTGCGTGTGTATATATAGGTATATGTGTATATTTGTGTGTGTGTGTACACTGGGTAAGGGATGCTCAACTTTTATATGTGTGGGTTTGTATGTGTGTGTATCTATCTATCTATGTCTATCTACTGTATGTATATAATAAATGTCAGTGTTTGCAGGCGGTGGTGCGGTGGGAGGAATATATGCCAGCGTTTCGATTGGCTGCCACTGTGGGATTATTTGCATAAAGGGCTCTTGGCCAGCCTCAGAACTCCAACATTCTATGGTTCCAGAGGGGATTGGTTGCCACTAAAATGGTATTTGCATAAAGGACTCCGATTGGCCAACCACATTCCAACATTCTAAAGTGACTCAGAGGGAAAAGGAAAGGCCTCAGGCAGTCAGCCACTGCGGCCCACAGCAATGACGGATCAGGACCACACCTGGCACACAGGGGCCCACTTCACAACCTGGTGTGGTTTAGGGCAGGATGGGCCACGAATTATGGGATTTGCAGTACCTTCACATCATTCACTTCCCAAACAACACTGTAGCCCCTATAAATCACAGACTAGGCCCAAAATTGACAGCAAGGTTTCCTTAACTTGATTTTCCTGACTAGGCCTCTGCTCATGGGATATTGTTAGGCTTCCTCAACTTGATTTTCCTGACTAGGCCCCCAACAATGACAGAACAAAACCAAACTTGGCACACAGACCCCCCCCCCCAGGTGCACCCTACATCCTGGTGCAGTTTGAGGGAGGATGGACCATGGATGATGGGACTCGCAGTACCTTCACTAAGTTCCTGAGACCACTGCACGCCACATAAACATCTAATAGGAACCAACCTTGGCACACAATGCCTTCTTCAAATAACCCGGGCACCGCCGGATCCCCAAGCTAATATATATATACATACATACATACATACATACAGAGAGAGAGAGAGAGAGAGAGAGAGAGAGAGAGAAAGAGAGAGAGAGGTGTGTGTACCCACACACTGGGTAAGGGATGCTCAACATGGAACAAAACAGCACAAATTGCTCAGGCCTCTCTTCTGAACTTAACTCCGACCTGGGCAAACCCAGATCCTCAGGCCCATCATCAGGAACATCATCCCCATTGCCATTATGCACATCAACCTGAACATCATCATGAGCATCATTCCCATCAGACACAATCACAGGCCGAACAGCCTGATATACAATTTGCTCTATATGTTGGTCTTTTGGACATTCCGTCGCATCCGCCGAACTCTTATATGGGATGTCCCGTATTTTTGCTCTGAATTTTATGTCCCGTATTATCAGCTCCTGTCCTGTATTGAGGGGGGAATTGCCATTCATTTTGGGAGTTGCAGTTCACCCGCACCCAGAGAAACTATGAGTTTCCGCAACAACGGACAGGACTTAGACTTGGCACAGAGAACCCTCATGACCAATTGAGCATACTGGAGGAGTTTGGGAAGGAACTGAGCTTGATTTTTGGGATTTGTAGTTCCCCCTCATACAGAGAAACGGTGACAAAAGAGAGAGAGAGAGATTGAAGGGCCTGGCTTGGTTGTCCTGCCACTCCCAGAATGCAAGGCCAGGCCTGCCATCTCCCCTTCCCCCGCATTATGGTGCATAACATGGCTTCTCCTTCCCCCGCCCCCGGCACTCACATCGCCACGCCACGCCTCTCCCCACCCCCTCCAGCAGGGCCCTGCCCCCATCAGGCCACCTCCACGTGAAGCCAAGGAGTTCCTTCTCCATGGTAGACCCCCCCCACTGCTTGCCTGCCCACCCCGGGATCCACCACACCTGCTCAGCTTTGAAGTGGGCAACAGGTAAGGCCAGGTGGGCTCCCATCGTCCACTCCCAAGGCGCCCCCGCCCCCCTCCTTCCTTCCGGCCTTTGCCTTTCTCACCCGAGCAGCCACGCGGAAGGATGTGCCCCTTATTCAGGGGCGGATCTTAGTGGAGGCAAAGTAAGCGGTCGTCTCAGGGCGCCATGTGGCCAAGGGCACATCCGGCCGTGGCCACCAGGTTCGGCGCATCATGCCGTGCCATTGCTGTGGGCGCGCGGCGCGCAGGAGGCTCCGCCCCGGCTGCAAAATGTTCACTGGCTTGTCCTTTTCATCTTCTTGGGAGAGCTCTGTTTTAATAGCGCATGTGCGAAACTTTCACGGATGCGCTATTGGGACCGAGCGCTTCTGGTGGAGGGAGTTGCTAAACGCACTCCCAAGAGGCCGAAAAGGACAAGCCAGGGAACATTTTGCAGCCGGAGGCGGGAGGCTCTGCCCCGGCTGCAAAATGTTCCCCCGTCCTTTTCATCCAGAAGCGCTCGGTCCCAATAGCGCATGCGTGAAACTAGCTGTTTGCGCACATGCGTGCTCCGGTGCACGCGTGCCATCATCACCACACTGAAGACCCAGAGGGCTCCAAAAAAAGGTTGGCTTACTATAATTTTTTACCTTCGTCCAGTCCTGCCCTTATTTTTGTGTAAAATCCCGTATTTTTAGGTAAATGTCCCTTATTTCTTATATCAAAAATAATCATTTCCACAGGTGTTCAACTAAAGCCAAGGGCAGAACGAGCTTACTCTTAAAGCTGCTGAATCAACGGCAACCGGGCTCCCTTGTTCCCCTTCTGAAAGTTTACAATCACAAAATCTCCCCGCTGCTTCTTTATGGTTCTGAAATCTGGGGTGCAAGTGATACTCCCTCCTGGATAAGGCCCAAGCTCAATATCTGAAGTGGTTTTAGGGGTCGATAGAAGCTCCCGGCAGCGGCAGTTAGGGCGGAGTTGGGAATGTTCTCTATTAGCACACAATCTAAGATCAGAGCCTTTAACTACTGGCTCAAGGTCATGGAGATGGAGGCGTCTCGCCTCCCAAAATTATGTTTGCTGGAACAATCTAGCAGTTCTTATAAATCGGGGGCTGACCATTTGTTTGATTACATCAGAAGGTGAGGCATTCAGGTAATATTCCCAGTCCACCTATCTGGTCAAGAGTTAAGTAAGCACTTCAAAGAAGTGCGTCAACGAATTAATGACATTGCGGCCCAAACCGATATAGACTCTTTGGGTTCTACCGTTTCCCTGAGATGGTTGAGTGGTTTTAAGAAATCCTTCCAACTAACCACTTACTTACAGCAAGGAAGGTTACACCACCTAAGGAAAATTTTCACTAGAGCCAGGTTTGAGCAATTAGATTCAATGGTGAGATATGGGAGGTTCAAGAAAATTCCCTATGAAGAGCGTATCTGTATTTGTGGTGCCCCTGAGATCGAAGATCTAACTCATCTTCTGCTTTATTGCAAAATCTATCAAATAGAGAGAAAACAACTGCTAGAGATATTTCTTGTGGGAAAAAATCATTGGGACCCTCTAGCAAAAGTCTCACTTCTGCTGGCCGGCTCCAACAAGCTGATAACAGATGCTACTGCTCGTTTTCTCTGTAAAGCCATGAAACTAAGATCTGATTACATAGATGCAATTGGAATAAATTGTGTTGGAGATGAGGACCTGTGAATTGTTACCACCTCCCTCAGAATTCCTCCTGCCGGGCAAAACAGGGGTTTAATTGATGCACTGGTCTAGAATTCTCCTCAGATTGTTTTAGAATCATTGCAATGTGTCTGTGTTCTGTGTGTATTTGATATGGCTTCTGGCTAATCAATAAAATTGTTGTTGTTGTTGTTGTTGTTATATCAAAAGTGGCAACCCTATCAACAACATCTCAAAGGGGTTGGTTTCCTCCCTATTTGCTTTCTTTCTTTGTCGAACGGCGTGAACCTTTCATTGTAGGTGGGAGAGAAGGGCGAAGGCAACACAAACAGGGCATCAACAATGTGCCCGAACTGGATTTCTGTGCCGAAAGAAACCATGTCCCTCCTTGTTGGTCTCCCCTCCTGCCCGAAGCCAGTGATTAGCCACTACCCTCGGGACTCCCAGGAGGAAGGCAACCAACACATTGCCATTGTTGCGTGGTGTCTTTTTTCCTCCGAAAAGCCAGTAACGCAAGATGCCTTGCTGATCTCTCTCGCAAGATAGCGGCGAGGGCGAAGGGGAGGTTGCAGAAAAGGTGGATAATCCTGCATTTTTTCCTCCTGGAACAGGCTCCGCCGCCTGACTCAGGCCTGAGCCAAAAGGTCTAAAAGTCAAAGGAGAAAACTGGTAAACAACGCCCATATCCACTGGGGACACGCTTCTGATCTGCGCCTGAATGCACCCAACCGTGGATAATACATAGCGAACCCAATTGAAATGGAGGACTCTCCATCCAACAATAACATAAAGATGCAGTGGAGGACCTAGAAAATGCCTAGGGGACAAAACTTATCAGATGTGGATAAATGAAACCTGCCCTTCATAAATGTGCACTTCAAACAAAGGACGTCACAGAAAACCTATTGTATTTATTTACTCGCTCGGGTACCTGGTGATGCCAGGGTTATATGAACCCTGATTTGCTCTTGATCACATCACCAGTTGGGTTGAGTGTGCTCTCTGGCTGTAGGGTCAACTACAACTCCCACGATGGCGAGTCATTCCCCTCAAGCCCCTCCTGTAGGTTGAGTTCGTCATGGGGTTCCTTGTGCCAAGTTTGGTCCAGGTCCATCATTGGGGAAGGTCACAGTTTCTCTGGTTGTGGGTGAACTACAACTCCCAGAAAAGAAGGTCAGTCATGTCCTCCCAACCCCTCCAGTAATCAAATTTTGGCATATCAGGTATGTGTGATAAGTGTGGTCCAGATCCATCTGTTTGGGTTCACAGTGCTCTCCGGATGTAGGTGAACTACAACTCTCACTATGGTGAGTCATTCCCCTCAAACCCCTCCAGTAGGTTGAGTTTGTCATGGGGTTCCATGTGCCAAGTTTGGTCCAGGTCCATCATCGGTGGAGGTCACAGTTTCTCTGGTTGTGGGTGAACTACAACTCCCAGAAAAGAAGGTCAGTTCCCCCCCCCCCAAAAACCCCTCCAGTAATCAAATTTTGGCATATCAGGTATGTGTGATAATTGTGATACAGATCCATCGGTGTTTAGGTTCACAGTGCTCTCTGGATGTAGGTGAACTACAATTCCCACTATGGTGAATAATTCCCCTCAAGCACCTCCCGTAGGTTGAGTTCATCATGGGGACTCGGTGTGCCAAGTTTGGTCCACGTCCATCATCGGTGGAGGTCATAGTTTCTCTGGTTGTGGGTGAACTACAACTCCCAGAAAAGAAGGTAAGTTCCCTCCAAACCCATTCAGTAATCAAATTTCGGCATAAGTGTGGTCCAGATCCATCAGTTTTTGGGGTTCACGGTGCTCTCCGGATGTAGGTGAACCACAACTCCCCCAAATCAAGGTAAATCCCCCCCCTCCCAAAAAACCTCTAGTAGTTTTTGCTGGTCATAGAGGATCTGTGTGTGAAGTGTGGTCCAATTCCATCTTTGGTGGAGTTCAGAGTGCTCATTGATTGCAGGTCAACTATAAATCCCAAGACCTACAACTCCAAAATGTCTAGGGCTAGGCCAATTCCCCTCAAAACCCACCAGGATTCAAATTTGGGCATAGCAGGCATGCATTCCAAGTTTGGTCCAGATCTGCCATTATTTGGGTTCACAGTGCTCTCTGGATGTAGGTGAACTACAATTTCCCCAAATCAAGGTGAATTTCCTCCAAATACCTCCAGTATGTTTTGTTGGTCATGTGGGTTCTGTGTGCCAAGTTAGTTCCATGTCTATCATTGGTGGGGTCCAGAGTGCTCTTTGACTGCAGGTGAACTATACATCCCAGTACCTACAACTCCTATAAATCAAGGTGAATTCTCCCCAAACCTCTTTAGTATGTTTTGTGGCTGATCAGTGATGCCATGGAAGACTTAGCCATTTTCTCGATACCTGGCAATTATAATTAGCGACAGAACCTAATTGCCGCCTTTCTGCTCCGTCTTCTCTCTGCATCTATAATTAGGAGATAGGAAACCGAGAGGAGCAGAAATCTAGTTTCACCTTTCGAAAGTCCACCGGCCAGGAGACAGGTGAGAGGTCAGTGCCCGGCCATGTCATCCGACAGACGTCTCCTCCTCTTCTCAAGGTTTGGGAAGAAGCCACGGGTCCACGGAGATCCCATGGTGGCCTCCATATCAGGTTGGAAGTGAACTCATTGGAGCCATGCATTCAAGCAGGACCCCATCTCCTATTGGTATACAATGCACTCCTATTGGGATACATATACAATGTGTTCCTATTGATATACTATGCACTCCCATTGGTATACATATACATTGTACTCCTATTGGTATACTATACACTCCCCTTGGTATGCAATACACTCCTGTTGGTATACAATACACTCCTATAGATATGCTATGCACTCTTATTGATATACATATATAGTGACCTCCTATTGGTATACTATACACTCCTATTGGTATGCAATACACGTCTATTGGTATACAATACACTCCTAAGGATATACTATGCACACTTATACATATACAGTGTACTCCTATTGGTATACAATACACTCCTGTTGGTGTACAATACACTTCTATTGGTATACAATACTCTTCTATTGTTATACAATACACTCCTATTGCTATACTATGCACTCCTTTTGGAATACAATACACTCCTATTGGTATACTATACACTCATATTGGCATACAATACACTTCTATTGGTATACAATGCACTCCTATTGAGATACTATGCACTCCTATTGGTATTCATATACAGTGTATATGAATACCAATAGGAGTGCATAGTATCTCAATAGGAAGCTGGGGGGAGGGGGCGGGGCATGGTGCGGCCTGGCTCCGCCCCCTCCCCGGCTTTGGCACTCCCAGCAGCTTCTCCAGCCTTGAGGGGACAGTGCGAAGCCACTATTGTCCTGGCTCTGGCACCGCTGGCTTGGCTATGCCCCCCCTCAAGGCTGGAGCAGCTACTGGGAGAGGTGAAGACAGGGGGAGGGGCGGGGCATGGCACGGCCTGGCTCCGCCCTCCCTGGCTTTGGCACTCCCAGCAGCTGCTCCCAGCAGGCCACCATCCCCCAGCCGTTCTTTACAGTGTTAGAGTGTCATTTTGTGTCATTTTGGTTGGTGGTGTGCCCCCGGATTTTTTTAATGTTAAAAGTGTGCCGCGGCTCAAAAAAGGTTGGGAAACACTGGTATACAGTACAATCTTATTGGCATACAATACAGTCCGATTGATGTCCAACATCCTCCTGTTGGTATACAATGCAATCGTCTTGGTATACAGTCCCATCCTACTGGTATACAATACATCCCTATTGCATGGTTTCTTGGCTCCTTAATTGGGAAAAAGGCAGACGGACGGAAGAAGCCGAGGGAAACATATGAAAGCAGGTTCGCCGAAAGGAGAAGGAGGCGGGAGTGGAAAAGGAAACAGAAGGGAAAGGATTACAGAGAAATAACCCAGCAAATCCCCCCAGTAATCGGATCTGCAACTTCCTCTGTGGTTAAAGTGCCTTTTTTGCTGACCACAGGATCTCCCCGTGAGCCATTGCAGGCGGTTATGCTGTCCTGAGATTTGTAGTTTAGCAAGGCCTTGCGCCTTCTCTTCCACAGAGCTGAAATGTACTTTAGGTTATGACCTTACACCTACAGTGTAGAATGAATGCAGTCTGGCCCCACTTGGACTCCGTGTACTTTGGCTCCAGACTTTGGGAAACTACATTTCCCAGGATCGTATACAATGGCGTCATGACAGTAAAAGCGGCGGCAAACTGTATTCATTCTACGAGGGTTGAATGAAAAGTAATGCCTCCACCTTCCTGGACTCAGCGCTGAGCCTGGAACCCCAGGTCTCAGCGGTGGCCAGGGGAGCTTTTGCACAGTTGAGACTCGTGCGCCAGCTGCGCCCGTACCTTGGGAAGTCTGATCTGGCTACGGTCGTCCACGCTCTGGTCACATCCCGAATAGATTACTGCAACGCACTCTACGTGGGGCTGCCTTTGAAGACAGTTCGGAAATTGCAATTAGTCCAGCGGGCGGCAGCCAGACTACTAACGGGAGCTACATACAGGGAGCACACTACCCCCCTGCTGTGTCAGCTCCACTGGCTGCCTGTCCAATTCCGGGCTCAATTCAAAGTGCTGGTTTTGACCTTTAAAGCTCTATACGGTTCTGGCCCAGCTTACTTGTCCGAACGCATCGGCCGCTACGTCCCATCCCGTAACCTAAGATCATCCGGGAGGCCCTGCTCTCGCTCCCGCCGACCTCTCAGATGCGGTTGGTGGGGACGAGGACAGGGCCTTCTCGGTGGTGGCCCCGCCTGTGGAATGCGCTCCCTACGGAGATACGGTCCACCTCATCCCTCCTGACATTCAGGAAGAAGGTGAAATCCTGGCTCTGGGATCAGGCATTCCCTCACCAGCACTAGGCAGCATGTGAGACGGAATTTTAATGGGAGGGAGGAAGAGGGTCAATGTTTCTAGGGTTGAATACTGTTTTAATTGGAATGATTGTAGATGTGTTGAGGGATTGTATTTTAATGCCTTAATGTTTTAATGGGTTGTGGGGTTTGGGGTTTTACGCTGTTGATGTGGCATCGAATTGTGCCTGCTGTAAGCCGCTCTGAGTCCCCCCTCGGGGGTTGAGAAGAGCGGGGTAAAATCCTGAAATAATAAATAATAAATAAATAACTCCTCAACAGATGGCGGTACTGGTATGCGGCAGGTACTGGCTTGTTCAGTAGACACTCCTCTACATTTCCATTTTGGTGGGAAGCCTTAGCATTGAACAGTTGTGTCGTTTAAGTGCGAAGTAGGGAACCCTGCGCAGACGGTCGGTCAATGCGACTTAAGCAACGTGCCGTCATTGAACTCTTGACAGCAGAAGGTATCACCCCAAAGGAGATCCATCAGAGCAGTGTTTCCCAACCAGTGTGCCGGGGCACACTAGTGTGCCGTGAGCGATCATCAGGTGTGCCGTGGGAAATTGGCACTCTTCCCCCTCCTAGCAACTCTTTCTCCCTCTTTTCTTCCCCAAAGATCCTCTCCGAGGCAAAGAAAGGGCTCCGCTGAATGCCAGGGCCAGGCCCGCCTTGAAGAAGCCTTCAAGAGCCTCGACTCAGCATGGGTCCATACTCTATACCAGGGGTGCTCACACTTTTTCAGCATGGGAGCTACTGATTAAAAAACCAAGTCCCAAAGATCACCTACCCAGAAATGTAAAACGTATAACTATTTTCTTATTTATTTATTTATATTTATTATTCATTTTTATGTGCCGCTCCTTCCAGCAGGCTCGGGGCAGTTTACATAAAATGAAGTTATAAAACATCAACATTTCAATTTAATAACAACAATATAAAACAGAGCATAAAAATACATCAAACCACCCCATTTCTCCAACGCTGCCATATTGCCACACATATTATCAGCCAGAAAGTAAGAAGAGAGGCTTTTGAACTGCAAGGCCATTTAATACTCAGCAAGGTAAACAAAGGGGCATGCAAAAATACATCCAACCACCCCATTTCTCCCACATTTCCATATTCCCCAACATATATTTCTCAAGGAACGAAGCAAGCAGAGAGGCTTTGGAGCTAAAATGCCATTTTTAAACATTAAAAATAAACAAAGAGACATGCCACAGAACAATCAAGCACCCACCCCAAAGTAAAAAGACCGACCTTTGAAATGCGGTAAAGAAATTACCCCAAAGCATCCTTCTTCTTCTCCTCTGTCGTTGCTCCTATTTCCACGCCGCCAGCATGCGTGCCATCTCCAAGAGCTCACGAGAAGTCCGAGAGGCAGAATGGGCACTTCTGCGCATGTGCGCGGGGCCAGCCATGCATCGCGTCATCCAGGCCCGCCCCCTTTGGTCTCCTATGACTCTGAGTGGCTGGAGAAGGACGGAGGGAGGAGGAGGAATCCAAAAGAGGGGGCCCATTCTGCCTCTTGGACTCTGGAGCTTTTGGAGGCGGCGCGCGAGCAGGGAGCGGGGAGGCGCAACGACAGAGGACTTCTTTGCAGCGTGCAGGGGCGCATGAAGAGGACCAACAGCAAAAAACCTGGTCAGGGGTCTGAAGATCACCAGGATGAGGCCCGAAGATCACCCTGGTGATCGAGATCACCATTCTGAGCACCCCTGCTCTATACGTTTAATAGATCTGTGTGGCCTCTTTTGCTGCCTCCCTCCTCCCTCCGCAAAAGCAGAGCACTGGGCGAAAGGGATTGAGTTGGCGTTTTCGTGTTGACTTGGATTTCGTGTGAGAACAGCCAAAGCCGGAAGCTCCACGTCGGTGAATTGGGCAGTGACCGAACCTGGGAGCATCGGGAGGTTGAAGCATTTACAGGTTTCCAAGAAACAAATTGAGCTTCTGTGCTTGGAAATTTTTTTGGGGTTTTTTTTACTATTTTACTGGATTTTTTGAGAGTTGCACTCCCCCCCCCCCCAAAGGAACTGTTTCTAACAGCTTCATGACATCCATAGTTAACTGGAAGCAAGTTTAACTCAGGGTGAAATATCACAAGGGTCTGGAGAACAAGCCCTATGAGGAGTGGCTTGAAGAGCTGGGCATGTTTAGCCTGAAGAAGAGAAGGCTGAGAGAAGACATGATAGCCATGTATAAGTATGTGAGAGGAAGTTGTGTTCATCGAAACAGGTCCAGGTTTCACACTGAGTGTATAAAGACTTTTAGATCCTCTTTAACTATATGTATGACTGTGTTAGAGTGTCATTTTGTGTCATTTTGGTTGGTGGTGTGCCCCAGGATTTTGCAAAGGTAAAAAGTGTGCCGCGGCTCAAAAAAAAAGGTTGAAAAACACTGATCTAGGAGACGTAATGATATTTTTTATTATTGTTATGGTTTTAATCAATATGCTAATGTTTTTAATTGTTTTAAATGTTTGTTTCTTTTATGATGTTGTTGGCATTGAATTGTTGCCTTGTGAACCGCCCCGAGTCGCCTTCGGGCTGAGAATACGTACTAAATAATAAAAAAATAAAATAAAATAAATAAGTGAATAGTGGTAGTTAAAGAGCACATCCTAAGGATTATTTCTGCGTTTGATTTATTAAAATATTCCCATCCAAACCCAACTAACAAAGGCGGAGGCATTACTTTTCATTCAACCCTTGTCTAACTGTTAACTCGTCATTTTGACAGAACCTTCAAAACTACAGCTCTCGTGCATCCATAGCACTGATTCCACGGCAGCCAAAGCGAAGCGTGTGAGGCTTGGAGGTGGGACTCTGGGCTGAAACCGATGTAGTTATTAGGAGGCGCAACCCGTTTTTGGGGTGTCGACCGCGGGATCTTAATGATGCCGTGGCCTCATTCCTTGCCGTCAATGATGCTCCTGGCTTCCTCTCTTAAAAAGCCACCGTCTCCAAGCAGGCCACCCCAGTGCAAAGCTCTTGATTATTGCTTCTCTGAGCACAATGATGCCTTGGAAAGGAAGTCATTCATTCATGCACATGAAACAGGTCTGCGTGCACGCGCATGACCCATTCGAATCAAGTGCAAAATCAAGAAAGACCGATTTGGTGCATCTATGTGTAGAATGAATGCAGATTGGCACCTTTCAGTCAGTCAGTCAGTCAGTCAGTAGCCTTTATTTCGGTCAACAAACCATTGGCACCTTTCAACCACAATGCTTCCATGCGATGGGAGTGCTGGGAGTTGTAGTTTTGCCAAGGCTTCAACCTCCTCTGCCAAATCATGGAATCTGTTGTTGTCTTGGAGTCCTTTGGGGTCTCCTAGTTTCTCTCTAGATGTTTTTAAGCAGAGGCAAGATGGCCATCCGTCGGGAGGGCTTAGATGATGTTCATACCTGGCAGAAGGGGTGGACTCAGGCATGTAGCCAGGGGGCTAAGGGGCTTCAGCCCCCCGAAATTCTCAGGGTGGTCCGCGAAAAGGCCTTACTGGTACATTATTTAAACTGTTATGCTAATTCATATCATGATCTGATCATCATGCTCATTATATCCCACATTAATGGGGTTATTGGGATAACAATACCAAAGGTTTGCTAGGGTAGACCCTCTTCCACCCAGTCTCAGCCCCCCCGAACCAAACTCAGCCCCCCCCCAAATCAAAATCCTGGCTACGGCCCTGGGTGGACTGGATGGTCTTTGGGGGTCTCTTCCGATTCTAGTGGAAGATAGACTGCCTCCGTATGATGGATTTTCTGTGTCTGGAGGCTTTTCAGCAGAGGCCGAATGACCATCCCTCAGGAGTGCTTGCAAGGACGTCTCCGTTGGAAGAAAGAGGCCGATACACAGGACTGCGCCATGGGCGGGGTTGACGAGAGGAAGGTGGCATGCGCTGCAGTTTCCACGGGAACCCCTGCCCGGGGATTCCAACTCACAGGGACACAGTTGCAAGCGCGCGATCTCTGGGCAGGTTTTGCTGTTTGATCCAGATCTGTCATTCATGGGGATCTTAGTGGTCTGTGGAAGTCAGAGCTGAATTGGCTGAAGGTACTGCAAATCCCATCATCCGTTGCTCATACTCCCCCAGACATATTGTTTTTGTGATTATTTCTGGAATTCAATGTTTGTAATTTACACCTTTACTTACTATATTTTACAAAAAAGAGGTAGAAACATTAATACATATATCTTCCTGTTTAATTTCTATTAAAATAAATAATAATAATTTTTAGAGGGGCGCTGAGTAAATTTTTTTCTGGAAAGGGGGTAGTAGGCCAAAACTGTTTGGGAACCAGTGATGTAGATGTCAAACATCACTTGAACCCTGAGGGACTCCACAAGAGAAGGGTTGTGGGGTCAAACAGGTGTCACCCAATAACACCTTCTGCAACACATGACCTCCAAGTCCCATCCCTGCGAGGCGTCCCAGAAGGATACTGTGGTCATCGATGCACCACAATGTTTTCTTTCTCGTTGCTGGAAGCTTTGGTGCCCTAACTCAGTGTTTTTCAACCTATTTTGAGACGCGGCATGTTTTTTACATTTACAAAATCCAGGGGTGCACCACCAACCAAAATGACACAAAATGACACTCTAACACAGTAATACATACAGTTAATATGTTTTTAAATGTATTTTATACACTCAGTGTGAAACCTGGGCCTGTTTCGATAAACAAAACATATATATGACTTCCTCTCACATATTTATACATGGCTATCATGTCTTCCCTCAGCCTTCTCTTCTTCAGGGTAAACATGCCCAGCTCTTCAAGCCGCTCCTCATAGAGCTTGTTCTCCAGACCTTGGTGAAATTTCACCCTGAGTGAAACTTGCTTCTAGTTAACTATGGATGTCATGAAGCTGTTATAAACAGTTCCTTGGGGGACTACTAAAAACCCCAGTAAAAGAGTACCAAAAAAACCATTTCCAAGCGGAGAGGTTCAATTTGTTTCTTGGAAACCTGTGAGGGAGCTGCTGGGGGGGGGGGGGGTGCCAATTTCCCACGGCACACCTGATGATCGCTCACGGCACACTAGTGTGCCACGGCACACTGGTTGGGAAACACTGCCCTAACTCAATTGTTTATAAGGAAGTACTCCTCAACAAGCAGTCACGAGCACCATTTTGAAAGCCAAATTACCAAGAGGACGCATTTTTTGCCGCTGTGCCTTATTTCTGGCAGCAAATAGAATGATAGAATCATAGAATCCGAGAGTTGGAAGAGACCTGGTGGGCCATCCAGCCCAACTTCATTTTGCCAAGAAGCAGGGAAATTGCATTCAAAGCACCCCCGACAGATGGCCATCCAGCCTCTGCTTCAAAGATTCCAAAGAAGGAGCTTCCACCACACTCCGCAGCAGAGAGTTCCACTGCTAAACAGCTCTCACAGTCAGGAAGTTCCTCCTAATATTCAGGTAGAATCTCCTTTCTTGTAGTTTGAAGCCATTGTTCCATTGCGTTCGAGTCTCCAGGGCAGCAGAAGGGAAGCTTGCTCCCTCTTCCTCCCTATGACTTCCCCTCACATATTTACACATGGCTATCATGTCTCCTCTCAGCCTTCTCTTCTTCAGGCTAAACATGCATAGCTCTTTAAGGCAGTGTTTCTCAACCAGTGTGCCGTGGCACGCTAGTGTGCCGTGACGGACCTCCTGCTGTGCCGCGAGAAAAGCTCTCTGCCCCCCTTCCTTCCCCCTCCTCCTGCCGAACTCCTGCTGCTTGGGGGAGGAGGAGGAAGGACCGGGCGGTGGCGAAGAAAAAAAAGGGGCCAGGGTGCCGCCTCCTTCGGCCGTTTTTCCAGCTAGCCTCCAATCCGCCATGACTCTCGCCCCTCGCTCGCTGAAGCCGTGTGGAGGAGCCCCGCCCATCTACCGCTGATGTTCCTCCGTGGGAGAGCTGAAGCTGGGGGGAGGGGGCGGGGCATGGCGCGGCCTGGCTCCGCCCCCTCCCCCGGTTTTGGCACTCCCAGCAGCTTCTCCAGCCTTGAGGGGACAGTGCGAAGCCACTATTGTCCTGGCTCTGGCACCGCTGGCTTGGCACTGCCCCCTCAAGGCTGGAGCAGCTACTGGGAGAGGTGAAGACGGGGGGAGGGGCGGGGCATGGCACAGCCTGGCTCTGCCCCCTCCCCCGGCTTTGGCACTCCCAGCAGCTGCTCCCAGCAGGCCACCATCCCCCAGCCGTTCTTTACTGTGTTAGAGTGTCATTTTGTGTCATTTTGGTTGGTGGTGTGCCCCCGGATTTTTTTTATGTTAAAAGTGTGCCGCGGCTCAAAAAAGGTTGGGAAACACTGCTTTAAGGGTTGTGGGGTCAAACAGGTGTCACCCAATAACACCTTCTGCAAAACATGACCTCCAAGTCCCATCCCTGCGAGGCGTCCTCATAGGGCTTGTTCTCCAGACTCTTGATCATTTGAGTTCCCAGGCCCTTGATCATTTTTTTGGTTTCAGGGTTTCGGAAATGGAGGTGCGCATTGGATTCGATGGCGCATTAGACTCAAGATGGGTGCTTTGGAGACCAGAACTGTTAGAAGCAGAGGTAAAAAGAACCCAAAGCATGTCCAGGCCATCCATGCGATTGAAGACCCTTCTGTTTCTAGCTTTCGTGGGACACATTCCAGAGGCTGACTTCACAAGGAAGTCCATGCGCCCGTTTGAGCCTTGGGAGATCTTGCTATCCTTCACTGGGATGAGATGAAGCCATTGCGCAAGGTGTGGAAAGCACACCGAGGGCCACGCTGGGGAGGAGCAAGGAGCGGCCACCACGTGCGGAGCCTCTCGTCCCGGCCTCCAAAGACTGGTTTCTCTGCCCTTGGCCCTGTTTCGCCTTCTTGGAACGGTTGCGGCACATTCCCTCCGCCCAGAACATGTGCCTTTTGGACGGGAAGGACGTTTTGCCTCCACGACGCATCCCCAGAAACAGGGACACCGTTCGCCCTTCTTTGTTAGCTTTCACATTCCCAACTGCGTGCATCTCCATTGGAGAATCCATGCAGATTGGCACTGCTTGGGGTGCAACAACTCAGTGCTATGGAAGTCTTGTAGTTTTACAAAGGTACTGATGCTCCAATATTAGAGGAATGGGAGGCTTGGCTTTTAATCACATATATATCAATGCCCACCAAACCCTTCCAGTATTTTCTGTTGGTCGTGGGAGTTCTGTGTGCCAAGTTTGGGTCCATCCCATTGTTGGTGGGGTTCAGCATGCTCTTTGATTGTCGGTGAACTACAAATCCCAGCAACTACAACTCTCAAATGTCAAGGTCTATTTCCCCCAAACTCCACCAGTGTTCACAATTGGGCATATTGAGTATTTGTGCCAACTTTGGTCCAGATCTATCATTGCTTGTGTCCACAATGCTCTCTGGATGTAGGTGAACTACAACTCTCAAGCTCAAGGTCAATGCCCACCAAACCCTTCCAGTATTTTCTGTTGATCGTGGGAGTTCTGTTATCATTTCTTGTGTCCACAGTGCTCTCTGGGTGAACTACAACTCCCAAACTCAAGGTCAATGCCCACCAAACCCTTCCAGTATTTTCTGTTTATCATGGGAGTTCTGTTATCATTTCTTGTGTCCACAGTGCTCTCTGGGTGAACTACAACTCCCAAACTCAAGGTCAATGCCCACCAAACCCTTCCAGTATTTTCTGTTGATCATGAGAGTTCTGTGTGCCAAGTTTGGGTCCATCCCATTGTTGGTGGGGTTCATAAACCTTCCAGTTGATTGTTGATCGTGAGCTGTTATCATTTCTTGTCCCAGTGCTCTCTGGGTGAACTACAACTCCCAAATGTCAAGGTCATTTTCCCCAAACCCACCAGTGTTTATCATGGGGTTATCATTGAGTATTTGGGTGAACCAACTTTGGTCCAGATCTATCATTGCTTGTGTCCACAGTGCTCTCTGGGTGAACTACAACTCCCAAACTCAAGGTCAATGCCCACCAAACCCTTCCAGTATTTTCTGTTGATCATGGGAGTTCTGTTATCATTTCTTGTGTCCACAGTGCTCTCTGGGTGAACTGCAACTCCCAAACTCAAGGTCAATGCCCACCAAACCCTTCCAGTATTTTCTGTTGATCATGGGAGTTCTGTTATCATTTCTTGTGTCCACAGTGCTCTCTGGGTGAACTACAACTCCCAAACTCAAGGTCAATGCCCACCAAACCCTTCCAGTATTTTCTGTTGGTCATGGGAGTTCTATGTGCCAGGTTTGGTTCAATTCCATCGTTGGCGGTTCCAAACACTCTTTGATTGGAGGTTACCTGTAAATCCCAGGAACTACAACTCCCAAAGGACAAAATCAATCACCACCACCACCCCAACACCCCACGAGTATTCAAATTGTGGCATATGGGCTATTTGTGCCAAACTTGGTTCAGTGAATGAAAATCCATCCTGCATATCAGATAGTGACATGACGATTCATAACAGGAGCAAAGTGACCGTTATGAAGTGGCAACGAAAGTAACATTACGGTTAGGGGTCACCACAACATGAGGAAGTGTATGAAGGGGTTGCGACATTGGGAAGGTTGAGAAACCCTGTCCTAGAGCACGTCTCGCCTTTCCTCTCCTCAACCGCTCTGCAGCCACTTCCTGTGATGATCCTAAATCCATTGGATTAAATTAGATGGCCTCGGTAATCCTGCAGACAGTCTGTCTGTCGTGATGTTGTCTTTATGCGCATTGCATTCAAGGAACGAGCCTGGAATCTGCATTTCATGAACCACTCTGGGTCATAGCAAACCATGCCATTCGATGCCTACCTTTTAATGCCCTGAGCCCATTGTATATCCTTCCTTTAGCAATCCAGCCTTGTCTGGAGTCAAGGCAACTTATGCATGCAGGCGTTCCCAACCGTCATTTGAATGCAACGCATCGTATTCTTTGGAGTGATCCAGTTTCTCTCTCCTTCTCCTGCTTTGCTGACACCAATTGCGGCAAAGTATAAAACAAAAGTACTTTGCAATTTAACACAATGAAGGAAGAGAGGAGATGGTAAAGTGTGTCTCTTCTCTTTCGCAAAACGGCTTTAACACAATGAAGGAAGTGTTATTTCCTGAGGAGATGTTCTTCTCAGTTACCCAAAGGCCACCTTAGGCCATGGCCTAGGGGCGCAAGCCGAGGGGGGCGCAATTCAAAGACCAATATATATATATATATTGAAACAAAACCGCAACGCATGGCATGATGACTCTCTCTCTCTCTCTCTCTCTCTCTCTCTCTCTCGGGGAGGGTGGGGGGGGAGAGCACTGTGAGGGGCGGGGAGGAGGGAATGGCGCCCCCGCCCCCTTGTCAAAGAAGGAGGGCGCGAGGAGGAGGAGGAGGAAGGAAGGGAAGCCCCGCCCCTGGGGCCGCCACCGGGCATGCGTGCGCGGCAGGAGGGCGCGAGCGCCTCTGCCTCCTTCCCCAATGTTCCTGGGTGCTGCACATGCCCGGCAGCGGCCCTGGGGGCTTCCCTTCCTTCCTCCTCCTCCTCCTCCTCGGGAGGAGGAAGGAAGGGAAGCCCCCGGGGCCACTGCGGGGCATGCGCAGCACCCAGGAACATGGCGGAGGAGGCAGAGGCGCTCGCACCCTCCTGCCATGCACGCATGCCCGGCAGCAGCCCCGGGGGTGGGGCTTCCCTCCACCTCATCCTCCTCGCGCCCTCCTTGCGAGGCTGGTGGGACCAAGAGCAGGGCCTCCCCAGATAATCTTAAACTGCGAGCCGGGACATAGAGAGAGAGATGCATTCAGACAGGTAAGCTGGGCCGGAACCTGTCCATAGTCCATTTTCCATAGCATTGTCATAATTGTCATTGTCAGCCTGCTACCTGAAAGCCTGGTCCCACAACCACATTTTCAACTTCTTCCTGAAGGAAAGGAGGAGTGCAGTTGACCTAATTTCACTGGGGAGCGAGTTCCACGGGCAGGGGGCCACCACCGAGAAGGCCCGGTCCCTCGTCCCCGCCAAGCACATTTGTGACAGAGGTGGGATCAAGTGCTGGGCCTGCCCAAAAGATCTTAAACTCCAAGGTGGAATTTAGACGCGTTCAGACAGTTAAGCTGGGCTGGAACCATATAGCGCTTTACAGGTCAAGGCTTTGAATTGTGCTCAGAAATGGACTGGCAGCCAGTGGAGGTGGTCTGCTCCCTGTATGTCGCTCTGGTAAGTAACCTAGCTGCTGCCCTTTGGACGAATTGAAGTTTCTGAACAGTCTTCAAGGGCAGCCCCACGTAGAGCACGTTGCAGTAGTCTATTCAGGATGTGACCAGAGCATGGACCACCGTGGCCAGATCGGATTTTGGCCAGGGGTCCCATTATGGACCATTTCCCACTCAGTGTGGCATGCCCAAAAGCCTCCTGGCATCGCCATGCCTGGCCACATGGCAAGCCACATGGGTTGGCAACTCATTCGCCTCGCCTCTTAGAACACCACACACCCTTCGAAAGTGGCCAGAATGAGGTCACTTTGGAAGGTGTCAATGGAGACAGAGATTGCAATAATAGTAATACTACTACCACTAATAATAATAGTCATTGATGCAGCCAGAGGAAGAGTTAGAGCAATAGGAAGCGAGGGATGCAACGAAGTGGCGTGCAAATCCCCAGGCCTGGCCGTCACCCTTTGCTTCCCAGCCAAGCTTTGCATCTCCTCCTCCCCAATGCATTTCATAAGGTGCCATTTACACCCACTGGCCGGCAATTAATCCAGGCGTTTCGACCCGGAGCAGCTGCCGTGTGGGCATGGCTTTTCTCTTTGTCCCAATGGTGGCTTCACGCCCTTGGCCTCTTCCCCTTTCTGTTTATGAGCTCCGGCGTCAGCTGCACCAACACGTGAGGACATGCCTCACTTTCTCAGCCTCCAAAGGCCTGGGTTGCATAGAAGCCTCCGATCACAGATTTGGAAGGGGCCTCCAAAGGCCATCTGGCCCAACCCTCTCCTGCCAGACAGGGCACCATCCAGGCCCGGATTAACACCTTTTTGCGCCCTAGGCCACACTTTGGAATTACGCCCCCAAGACAACCTCTACCGCACCCCCCCCCCCATCACTCAGACTCCCAGGATCCTTGAGCCAAGGGGAGGAATGGAGAGGGGCAAGCAGGACAAGGCAGAAGGGGGAAGGAACGGAGGCACCGAGAGACGGGGGGGGGGGGGACAGCCTTCTTCCTTCCCTCTTTTTCTTCTTTCCACTGCCCGCGCTTTGCCTCCAAAAAGGAAAAAGGAGCAAGGAGAATCCTGGCCTAATTCCAACCCCGCCTTGCCTTTTTCCCCGCAGGCGCCGAGCCCTTCTTCCCGCACTCACCTCTCGGTGTAAAGGCTGCTGCGGGTCGGCAACTGCGCCGGGATTCAAGCCGCCTCTGCTTCCTCCGCCATGTTCTTGGGGTGCCGCGCATGCCCGGCATTAGCCCCGGGGGCTTCCCTCCGCCTCCTCCTCCTCGCGCCCTCCTTCCTTGAGTCAAGGAGGGAAGCCCCCAGGGGCGGGGCCGCTGCAGGGCATGCATGGCGCCCCTTGTCAAGGAAGGAGGACGCGAGCGCCTCTGTCTCCTTCACCATGTTCCTGGGTGCCGCGCATGCCTGGCAGCGGCCTCGGGGACTTCCCGCCGCCTCCTCCTCCTTGCGCCCTCCTTCCTTGACAAGGGGGTGGGGGCGAGGGGGGGCGCCTTCCCTCCTCCCCCGCCCTCTCGCAGCGCTCTTCCTCTGCCCTCCCGAGAGAGAGAGAGTCATCCCCATGTGCTTTGCGTTTTTGTTTCAACATATTTTTTTTGGTCCGTGAACTGCGCCTCCTCGGCTTGCGCCCCTAGGCCATGGCCTAGGTCGGCCTTATGGGTAATCCGGGCCTGGCCCCATCAAGGCCCTCCCGACAGATGGCCATCCAGCCTCTGCTTCAAAATCTCCACTGCACTCTGAGGCATATCCACTAGACTTGGAAGAGGCTCCGAAGGGCAATCCAGTCCAACACTCTTTTGCCAGATAGGGCGCCATTAAAGCCCTCCCGACAGATGGCCATCTAGCCCCTGCTTCAAAATCTCCACTGGGTTCTGAGGCATACCCACTAGAGTTGGAAAGGGCTCCCCAAGGTCATCCAGTCCAAGCCTCTCCTGCCAGATGGGGCACCATCAAGGCCCTCCCAACAGATGGCCATCGAGCCTCTGCTTCAAAGCCTCCATTTCACTCTTGAGGCATATCCACTCTAGTTGGAAAGGGCTCCCAAAGGCCATCCAGTCCAACACCCCTCTGCCAATTAGACACAATTAAAGCCCTCCTGACAGATGGCCATCTAGCCTCTGCTTCAAAACCTCCACTGGGTTCTGAGGCATACCCACTAGAGTTGGAAGGGGCTCCCCAAGGTCATCCAGTCCAACCCCCTTCTGCCAAATAGGAGGACACCATCAAAGCCCTCCCAACAGATGGCTATCCAACTTTTCTTTCAAAGTCTCCACTGCCGTGTTTGCGAAGCTGGTGGGACTGAGAGCAGGGCCTCCCTGGCGGATCTTAGGCTACGAGGTGGAACGTAGAGGGAGATACGTTCAGACAAGTAAGATGGGCCGCAGTCGTATAGGGCTTTATAGGCCAAGACCAGCACTTTGAATTGTGCTCCGAAATGGACCGGCAGCCAGTGGAGTTGACGTAACGGGGGGGGGGGTATCCTCCCTTTATGATGCCCCAGTGAGCAATCTGGCTCCACTCATTGGACTAATTTAATTTTCCGAACAGTCTTCAAAGGCAGCCCCATGTAGACTGCATTGCAGTAATCTATTTGGGATGTAACCAGAGCGTGGACCACCGTGGCCATATCAGAATTATTATTATTATTATTATTATTATTATTATTCTATCTTCCTTTCAAGCAGAGTAAGGCTGGACTAGATGGCCCTTGGCATCCCAACTCAACTCTATGGGTCTAAGAATAAGACTACTTTATTAGCAAGAGCTTAGTTCTTTGCGACAGTGCCATGCAAACTGGAATGCTTGGCCTCCACCGAAGTGCCAGGCCTTGTTTTGGTCCCGGAGGAGCCCGTCTTGCAGGTTTGGAGGATGTTTTATTCAACGGGCTCCTGTCTCGCCCATCTCTCAGGAGCCTGGGAATTTGAATATTTCATTATTTCAAATGGGACTCTGACGCCTCGCTTCTTGCCTAATCCGGAGCGGGAATAATCGTGGCATCTGGGCATAAACAAACAAAGGGCTACGGCTGGTGCTTAGGAGGAAAGAGATCGGCAGGTGTCTCTTTAATAATAATAATAATAATAATAATAATAATAATAATAATAAGAGGGCGGGTCAATAAGTCTGTGATTTTTTGAATTTCCCGCCTCTTAACTGAAAGGGCGACACTGCTCCTGCCAACAGGCATCTGTCAGTTGACTCCTGTCAAAATTTGAACAAGCTGCGTCATTTAGTTTGTGTTTGACAGCCATTGATAGCAGACTACCGCGGGATTTGAGGAGAAAATGGAAAAAAGTGAATTTTGTGTGCTCATTGAGCATTATTTTTTGCGGAAAAACCCCCTCCCTCAAACCAAGGCTAAGCTTGATAAATACGATAGGGACTCTGCACCATCAATTTCAATGGTAAAAAAGTGGCTTACTGAATTTTGTTGTGGCCGTACAAGCACGGAAGATGCCGAACATTCTGGGTACCCAGTTGAGGTCTCTACACTCAAAACAATTGAAAAAAAATCATGCCCTTCTCTACCCCCAGAGGGGGCCTCAAAGCGGCTCACAACTGGCAGCAATTTGATGGCCAGATATACAATCAGCCATGGTTGCCTTAGTGGATGATCTACGCCAGGAGCTCGACAGGGGGAGTGTGTCCCTGTTGGTTCTGCTGGACCTCTCAGCGGCCTTCGGTACCATCAACCACGGTATCCTTCTGAGACGCCTCTCAGGAATGGGCCTTGGGGGTACTGCTTTGCAGTGGCTCCACTCCTTCCTTGAGGGTCGGTCCCAGAAGGTGTTGCTAGGGGACTCCTGCTCAGCCCCACGGCCATTGTACTGTTGGGTCCCGCAGGGTTCAGTACTGTCCCCTATGTTGTTCAACATCTACATGAAGCCGTTGGGGGAGATCATCCAGTTTCAGGGTGCGGTGTCATCTGTACGCAGATGATGTCCAACTCTCCCACTCCTTCCCCCTGCTACTAAGGAGGCTGTTCAAGTTCTGAACCGGTGCTTGGCCGCTGTAACGGACTGGATGAGGGCTAGCAAATTGAAACTGAATCCAGACAAGACAGAGGTACTCCTGGTCAGTCGTAAGGACGAACAGGGCATAGGGTTACAGCCTGTGCTTGACGGGGTGACACTCCCCCTGAAGGCGCAGGTTCGCAGCCTGGGAGTGATCCTGGACTCATCGCTGAGCCTGGAACCCCAGGTCTCGGCGGTGGCCGGGAGAGCTTTTGCACAGCTCAGGCTTGTGCGCCAGCTGCGTCCGTATCTTGCAAAGTCAGCCTTGGCCACGGTGGTCCACGCTCTGGTTACATCCCATATAGACTACTGCAACGCTCTCTACGTGGGGTTGCCTATGAAGACTGCCCAGAAGCTGCAATTAGTCCACCAGACTACTAACGGGAGCGGAGTACAGGGAGCGTACAACTCCCCTGTTGCGCCAGCTCCACTGGCTGCCAATGAGCTTCCAAGCACAATTCAAAGTGCTGGTGTTGACCTACAAAACCCTATACGGTTCCGGCCCAGTTTACCTGTCCGAACGTATTCTCCCCTATGAGCCGTCAAGAGTGCTAAGATGGTCTGGAGAGGCCCTGCTCTCGGTCCCACCACCTTCGCAGCGTGTCAGGTGGGGACAGGGCCTTTTCTGTGGTGGCCCCCCTGGCTGTGGAATTCCCTCCCAAATGAAATCAGATCCGCCCCCTCCCTCCTGACTTTTAGGAAGTGGGTGAAAACGTGGCTGTGCAATGAGGCCTTCGCAAAATGAAGGAGGAGTCCCTCTTCGGAGGTGAGAAGGCCAGGGTATAAAAGTTTTAAATAAATAAATAAATAAATAATCAATAAAAACAACAATTAATAAATAACACATTAATCAGATTAAAACCAAATTGAAAATACAACTCTACAAATAGTCCGAGTTCTGCAATCCGAAGCCAGTCCACAGTCCATTTTCATGACACTGTCATCCTTCTATTGTCCGCCTGCTACCCAGTTATCTAACCAAACGCCTGGTGGGTCCCATAGCCACGTCTTTAACTTTTTCCTAAAGGAAAGGAGGGAAGAGATCGACCTAATGTCGCTGGGGAGTGAATTCCGCAGGGGAGAGGCACCACCGAGAAGGCCCTGTCTCTCGTCCCCACCAAACGTATTTGCGACGAAGGTGGGATCGAAACCAGGGCCTCCCCAGAAGATCGTAAATTTCGAGGTGGGACATAAGGGGAGATACGTTCGGACATCTAAGCTGGGCCAGAACCATTGAACCAATTCTCTTCAAGAGAAAGTAATGGAAAGTTTTTTGTGGACATTGGCCTTGAGTTTGGGAGTTATAGTTCACCTACATGCAGAGAGCACTGTGGACTCAAACAATGATGGATCTGGACCAAACTTGGCACGAATACTCAATATGCCCAAATGTGAACACTGATGTAGTTTGGGGAAAATAGACCTTGACATTTGGGAGTTGTAGTTGCTGGGATTTATAGTTCACCTACAATCAAAAGCAATCTGAACTCCACCAACGATGGAATCGAACCAAACTTGGCACACAGAACTCCCCTGACCAACAGAAAGTCCTGGAAAGGTTTGGTGGGCATTGACCTTGAATTTGGGAGTTGTAGTTCACCTACATGCAAGAGCACTGTGGACTCAAACAATGATGGATCTGGACCAAACTTGGCACGAATACTCAATATGCCCAAATGTGAACACTGGTGGAGTTTGGGGAAAATAGACCTTGACATTTGGGAGTTGTAGTTGCTGGGATGTATAGTTCACCTACAATCAAAGAGCCTTCTAAACCCCACCAATGATAGAATTGGGCCAAACTTCTCACACAGAACTCCCATGACTAACAGAAAATACTGGAGGGATTTGGGAGGCATTGACAGTGATTTAGGGGAGATGTAGTTCTCCTACATCCATAGAGCACTGTGAACCCCCAGGTTGAAAAACACTGGTCTAGACCCAAATAGGACCTTGCCAAATGAGATGGTTTTCATTGGGCAAGGTCCTATTGGCCAATCTGAATGTGGAGAACACACCATGCAAGCTTTCAAAACTCTATTGGTTTCTTCATCCTCCAAAAGACATTACAAAGTCACGTGTGCGTCTGTTTACAGTCAAGTCATCTGTTGGCTTATGATGACCCCATAGATTTGTAGGGTTTTCTTTGGCAAGGAATGCTCAGAGGCAGTTTTGCCAGTTCCTTCCCACAAAGTATTTGTTGTCAGTCTCCCATCCAAGTCCAAACCGGGGCTGACCCTGCTTAGCTTCCGAGATCTGTTGGGATCTAGTGCCTTTATGATATTTAGCACTGGATTAATTAGGATTTTCTTCAGGAAAAAATACTCAAGTCATTTATTTTCTATGAAATATTGCCTAGTATTCGTTGCCGGTCTCCCATCCAAGTACTGACCAAGGCCGACCCTGCTTAGCTTCCAAAATCAGAAAGAACCTGGCACCTTTAAGGTAATTAAGTGAAAGGCAAGGATTGTAAATAGGCAATTTTTGCCACTTCTTTCCTATGAAACTTTGCTTTCATTAGCAGTCTCCCACTCAAATCCTAACCAGGGCCAACTCTGCTTAGCTTCTAAAATCAGACAGGAGCCGATACTTTTAAGGCAGTGTTTTTCAACCTGTTTTGATTTGCGGCACATTTTTTACCTTTACAAACTCCTGGGGCACACCACCAACGAAAATGACACAAAATGACACTCTAACACAGTCATACATATAGTTAATATGTTTTTAAATGTATTTATACACTCAGTGTGAAACCTGGGCCTGTTTCGATGAACACAACATAGATGTTCATCGTTTGCCCATGCCAGCTTTCGACAGAGACCTTTTCCTCCCCCTCCCCCTTCGCGCCCTTTCTTCCCCCTCCTGCCCAACACTTACTTATTCTTCTCCACCGCCGCTTCTGACGCCATTTTGATCCGAGGGGGCAGCGTGAGCGTGTTCAGGAGGGGAGGGGGAAGGGAGGAAGACGTGACCCATGCGGGCGCTACTGCGTAGACTCGCCCCAGAGCAAAGCGAGGCAAAGCGAGCAGAGCGAGGCTGGGAAGAAGGGAGCCCGAGTGGAGAAGAAAATGTGTTCGGCAGGAGGGGGAAGAAAGGGTCTTCGAGGTTCCAGTTTCCCTCAGCACACCTGATGATCGCTCACGGCACACTAGTGTGCCACGGCACACTGGTTGGGAAACACTGTTTCAAGGTATGTAAGTAAAAGGCAAGGAATAGAGGCTAATTTTGCCACTTCCTTCCTCTAAAATATTGTGCAGCATTCCTTGCTGGTCTCCCACCCAAATACCAACCAAGGCTCTCCTTGCTTAGCTTCTAAGATCAGATGGGACCTAATGCCTTGATGATATTTAGCAGTGCCCTAAATCGGATTTTCATCAGCAACCCCCCCCCCCCCCCACTCAAGTTAGTTCCTTCCCCTAAAATATTGCATAGTATTTGTTGCTCGACTCCCATCCAAGTACTAACCAAGACTGGCCCTGCTTAGCTTTTAAGATCAGATGGGAATCTGGTGTCTTTATAATATTGATAATATTTATCACTGCCCTAAATAAGATATTTTTTCAGCAAAAAAAATACTCAAGTGAGTTGCTTTCTCTAAAACATTGCATAGTATTTGTTGCCGGTCTCCCATCCAAGTACTAACCAAGGCCGACCCTGCTTAGCTTCTAATATCAGATGAGAATCTGGTGCCTTTAGCATTGTCATAAATAGGATTTTCCTCGGCGAGGAACCCTTTCTTTGAAATATTGCTTAGTATTTATTGCCGGTCTCCCATCCAAATACTAACCAAGGCTGACCCTGCTTAGCTTCCGACATTAGAATCTTCTACAGGAGAAGAAAAATGCACGGCATTGGCATCACAAGCCTGCATTCGTTCCCATTGTGGTTTGTTTGTATTCCGGAGGGATGGCAAGAGTTTCTCCGATGGACTCCGAAGAAAGTCCATTGGCCATTTATTATTGCGATTATTGCTAATTGCCTAAATAAGGGTGATTAACTCCTTTCTCGTCTGGGAATCCCGGCCCCATCGGGTAGCGTCACAGGCTCCCAATTCCTCCTGATGGGCCCTGATCCTATCTGGGGAGGAGGAGAGCCTGAGTCAAAAGTGGCCACCACGGTTTGGGATCAGCGAAAGTGTTCATTTGTCACTGCCAGGCAGGGAGGCGGTTGGGTGCCAGGCTGACTCACCGCCAGTGCCAGCTTTGCCCACATGAGTCATGCCAGGGACGCTCAATTCTCCACTGAGAGAGTTCAAAAGTGGAGCTGGGAGGAAGGAAGGAAGGAAGGAAGGAAGGAAGGAAGGAAGGAAGGAAGGAAGGAAGGAAGGAAGGAAGGAAGGAAGGAAGGAACCTCCTGGCGGAACAAACCCAACCAAAGTGTCTCCAATTTTGGCACAAAAAGCCTTTGTGAACTACAACTCTCTGGGAGTGGGTCCTTATCAAACTACGAGACTCTTTGGGCATTTAGCCATGTCAAACTGCAACTCTCTGGGAGTTTGGCCTTGTCAAACTACAACTCTCTGGGAGTGTGTCGTTGTCGAACTACAACTCTCTGGGAGTGTGTCGTTGTCGAACTAACACTCTCTGGGTTTGTATCCTTGTCGAACTACGACCCTCTGGAAGTTTGGCCTTGTCAAACTACATATCTCTGGGAGTGTGCCATTGTTGAACTACAACTCTCTGGGTTTGTGTCCTTGTCAAACTACAACTCTCTGGGAGTTTGGCCTTGTAAAACGACAACTCTCTGGTAGTGTGCCATTGTTGAACTACAACTCTCTGGGTCTGTGTCCTTGTCAAACTACAACTCTCTGGGAGTTGGACCGTGTTGAACTACAACGATTTGGGAGTTGGACCATGTCGAACTACAACTCTCTGGGAGTTGGACCATGTTGAACTACAACTCTTTGGGAGTTTGGTCATGTCAAACTAGAACTGTCTGGGAGCGTGTGCCCTCGTCGAACTACAACTTTCTGGGAGCTTGACTATATCACTCCACAACTCTCTGGGAGTTTGTCCTTGTCAAACTAAACTCTCTAGGAGTGTGTCCTTGTTGAACTACAACTCTTTGGGAGTTTGCCCTTGTCAAGCTACAACTCACTGGGAGTTTGACCATGTCGAACTACAACTGTCTGGGAGTTTGGTCATGTCAAACTACAACTCTTATGGACTTATGCCCATAGTCAGTAGGCCTGGTTAGGTTCGTCGGAATGGTCGTAAAATCGGAATGAATTCGGATTAAATTCACATTTGAAGCGGTTTCGAAACGATGTAAGCAACCTGGAAGTGAATTTGCCATTTCAAGGCCGCCGGCGCCATTTTCGGAAAGGAATCGGCATTAGATTCCCGCCCCTCCCGAGGTGCTTTCCCCTCATTGGCTGTTTAACCCAGTTTGGAAGCAAATGTCCTTCCCTCCGCGTCAGAACCGGGGCGACAGCCGCATCCAAACTGGGTCAAACATGGCTGTTGCCCCGCTTCTGACGCGGAGGCAGGGCCGGACTAAGGTAATTTAAAATGGTAAGCAAACCTTATTTTGGCGCCCCCTCGCTCTCCAGCCTCGTGGAGGGTGTGTGCGCCGGAGTGCACATGTGCGGAGCCAGCTTGTTTCGCGCATGCGCCGTTGCCGCAGGGCGGGCCCAGCTGCCCGGGGTAGGCGGTTGCCCTACATGGGGGCAAGGGGGAGGAGCGTTGGGCGGCCAGAAGTGGGGTGTCTCTCGCTCAAGGCGCTTCTCCTTTTTGGCCTTGTGGTGGGGGGCAGTTGGCGGCTCCGGGGAGGCTGGGCTCACCCTGCGGCAATGGCACATGCGCGAAAATTCCGCGCGTGTGCCATTGCCGCGGGGCGGGCCCAGCTACCCAGAGTTGCTGATCGCCCTACACGGGGCCAAAAGGGAGGAGCGTTTTGGAGGCGGCTAGAGGCAGAGCACCTCCGGCTGCGGAACGCTCCTCCTTTTAGGCCTCGTGGTGTGGGGCGGTTGGCGCTCTGGGTGGCTGGGCTCGCCCTGCGGCAATGACGCATGCGTGAAACTTCCACGTGTGTGCCATTGCCGCGGGGCAGACCTGGCTGCCTGGAACCGCTGGTCGCCCTGCACCGCGCAGCTGAGAGGGAGGAGCGTTTTGCAGCCAGGGGCGCTCTGCCTCTAGCCGCCTCCAAAACGCCCCTCCCTTTTGGCCTCGTGTAGGGCGACCAGCGACTCTGGGCAGCTGGGCCCGCCCCAGGGCAATGGCACACATGCAGAAGCTTTGCGCAGGCGCCATCGCCACAGGGTGAGCCCAGCCGCCCGGAGCCGTCAACTGCCCCCCCCCCCCCACCACAAGGCCAAAAAGGAGGAACGCCTTGCAGCCGATGTGGGGCAATGGGGACAACGTAAAACGCGCCCCTGAGTATTGGCATGTGGTAAGCAAATGCTTATTTTGCGGAATACAAGATCCGGCTCTGCGCGGAGGGAAGGACATCCCCATCCAAACTGGGTTAAACATGCGTGTCCGCCATTAATGAAGCCATTCCGAAATTTCGGAATTAATTCGGGAAATTTCGAAATTTTTCTGGAAAATTTCTGAAGTCATTCAGATTTGAATACGGACAATGCATTTGATATCTGACTTGCCTTACCAATTGAGTTTGTTCTGTGCTGTCACAAAATATGATTTGAGCTGCTGATGTGGCCAGTGTAGGGCCATATAATGTGGTTCGAACAGTATTTTATGGGTGGGTTCTACACTGGCCATATAATGCAGTTCAACTTGCCTTTTAAGGCAATGTAGATCGAGCTCAGGCACATCCAATATCAAAGGTCTGTCTGTATTCATTATATGGCAATATATGCATTATATGGCAGTGTAGAAGCCACCTTTGGTAAGAGACATTAAGACGAGAAAGGTCATGTATCCCTATATCAGGGCTGTCCAACTTCTACCAGCCCAGGGGCCTGAATTCCGGTCACTGATGACCTGGGGGGCCGAAAAGTCTGCCCCCGCTCCCGGCTCCGCCCCCGCCCCTCCCCCGGCTCCAATTTACTTACAATTCATAAGAGGCATCCATCCAATCAAATATAATCTATTACTAAGGGAAATGCAGGAGGTAATACATAAGGGGCATCCAAACACAATTACATAATAATAACATAAAGGTTAGCCTACCTTCCCAAACGCGCAGGGATCCAGGAGTAGCCGGACCACGAGCAGAGGCGACGACCGACCGAGACAGCAGCCAAGAAGGTCCAAATCGCGTCTGCGTGGGCCGCAGGGATTAAGTAGCCGAGATTTCAGCAACAGGAGTATCGCGAGACTATGGAAGCCACACGGGATTTCGCTCTCAACGCAGGTGTGATCTCGCGTTGAGAGCGAAATCCCGTGTGGCTTCCGTAGTCTCGCGATACTTGCTCCGGAACCCGGAAGTGGGTAATTTTTTAAATATTATTATTTATTTTTTTATTTATTTATTTAAAAGCTTAGGGGGCCGCAGGGAAGGGGCTGGGGGGCCTTATACGGCCCCCGGGCCGCCAGTTGGACAGCCCTGCCCTATATGATCCCATTTGAATGGTAAGACCTTAGGGAGATGGCTTTCTATTTGGATATATCACCATAACAGACATGTTTGGTGCCAACATTGGGTAGGGTCTTTTTGGTGGTTGCTTCCATATCGTGCCATGACTGGATTATGGATTAGGACTCGAACCCTATGTACACGAACCTGGGATTTGAAGCTTAGAGAGGCGACCGGCACTGTGGCGTCTCCACCCAAGGCGTCTCGTGGAGCGTGGCCCGGTCGCTGTGCAAATTAATGCCGCCAGGACTTTGTTCCCAGGGATGTTGTCGTCAGGCTGGTCGGTCGGGTTCTCTCCTCCTTTGCGAGGAGACGCCATGGCGGAGAAGGGTGCCTGGCACAGCCCCCAGGTCAAGGCCTCCCATGCCAAGGACAGCGCGCACACCCAAGTCCCCGCCATGGAGTCTCAGCCCTGCCCAAAAAAGGCCAAGAGGCCCTCGCACGTGCCGCATCACACCTCGGCTCATTGCATTTCGATGCTGGTACCAAATCTGATCTTCCTGGAGTTGTCACGTCTCTGTGGCACACTCTCTCCAGTTGTCCCATTTTGGCTTGGAGAGGCCCAGTTCATACCTTGGAACATTGCGTGTGCATGCTCCCCTTCCTTTGCTGGAGATGTGATATCAGATAAGACCACCCCTCCCACAGGACTCTGTAAAACATAGTTCAAAACCAAGGAATTCATAGTTTTACCAAGGACACCAGGCTGGAATGATCCCATAATCCCCTGCCTCTCCCCCATGTGGGAACCTAAGGCTCTTCCCATGGCCCCGCATGGCAATGCCCCTGGAACCCACACTTATGGACTTTCTGTGAACTTTTATGGGACTTTTGAAGGACTTTCAGAAACTTTTTGGAAACTTTTTCTTTTCAAATCCCATGGACTCTCCCCAGGATTTTGTCAATGTAAAAAAATGTGCCGCAGCTCAAAAAAGGTTGAAAAACACTGCTCTACCCCACCAGTATTCAAATTTGGGCTGGTACATTATTTAAACTGTTATGTTTATTCATATCATGATCTGATCACCATGCTCATTATATCCACATTAATGGGGTTATTGGGATCAATACAAAAGGTTTGAATGACAATCTTCCACCCAGTCTCAGCCCTCCCGAACCAAACACAGCCCCCCGAATTACATCACGTATTCAAATTTGGGCATATCAGGAGCAAAGACCAGTGAATGACAATACGTCCCGCATATCCGATATTTACATCACGATTCGTAACAGGAGCAAAACGACAGTTATGAAGTAGCAACTAAAATAATGTGATGGTTGGGGGTCACCACAACATGTGGGACTGTACGAAAGGGCCATGGCATTAGGAAAGTTGAGATACACTGGCGTAGATGCTCCGCTCCTGTCCTAAACTGGTTTTATTAAGCTCCACCCGGTGATGACGGGATCTAGGGCAGGATGTAAACATTTCCAGGCACGAAATGCAAAGAAATCACCATAATAAAAAAGAATAAGAGGGTGGCCCTTTTCGGTCACGTTGGAGACCGCGGGGCCCCGAAGGCGGAGGTGCGCTTTCCAAATCCCAAGATTGCCAATTGCCAAGGCCGTCTTGGCCGCTTGCCCTTTTCAAAGCAAAGAGATAGATGATAGGGTTTGGCTAATGACAGCCCTGGCAAACTATTATTTTCACTTCTTGGGCCCAGTGGGAAAAGCGGAGGAGTCGCCTTTCACTGCGGAGACAGGAAATAAATCAATTAGGAGGGGACAAAGCGACGGCAGAGTCGTCATCTTGGCTGGGTGACCTGCCAGATCCTCCAGTTTCCAAAGGGTGCGTCTACACTGGGGGATGAACCCACTTTGACACCACTTTGGCTGCCTTGCGATCCTGAAAGCGACATATTCTAATTGCCTTATTTGAATCTTCAGGATTTCTTTGACGCATGGAATCTATGCTTAATAATAATAATAATAATAATAATAATATCTGTGCCCTCCTGGCTTGTGAAAGCTTGCCTGGAGGGGTTACGAGACCCTCTGTTGAGACTAATTAACACCTCCCTTGAGCAAGGAGTGTTTCCAGAGGGTTGAAAGAGGCTGTGGTCACTCCATTGCTGAAGAAGCCGGGTTTAGACCCCACAGTCCCCTCCAATTACCGCCCAGTTTCGAATCCCTCCTTTCTGGGCAAGGCAATTGAGAGGGCAGCAATGGAGCAGTTGCAGTCCTTCCTAGATGACACTACTTGGTTAAACCCCTTCCGGTCTGGTTTCCGTTTGGGGCACGGGACGGAGACGGTCCTGGTCTCCATCACAGACAAGCTACGGTGCCAGTTCGATCAGGGCGGGTCGGCGTTGCTCGTGTTATTGGACCTCATGGCAGCGTTCGATCTTTTGACACACCGCCTTGCCGGGGCCAGGGTGAGGGGGACGGTCTTAAATTGGCTGTCCTCCTTCCTCCGGAACCGCTCACAGCGAGTGAGGAGGGGTGAGCAGGGGCGGTCTAAGGTTATTTTATATAGTAAGCAAACATTATTTGGCGCCCCCTTGTCTCTGCCCCCTCTCCCTTTGCCTCCGCCCCCTGCCTACTTGCATGGGCGCCGCCGCGCCGGCCGCGCCGCCATAGCAGACCTCCCTGCTGCTAGCCCGCTGCCTTCAGCAGCTTCTGAGCATGCGGTGACATTTTCGCGCATGCCCAGAACTGCCGGAGCTGAAGTTCAGCTCCGGAGGTTCTGGGCATGCGCAAAAATGTCCGCGCATGCTCAGAAGCTGCTGCAGACAGCAGCAGGGAGGTTTGCTACGGCGGCGCAGCCGGCGTGGCGGCGCCCATCCAACATGCCGCCCAATGCGGCCGCGTAGTTTGCTTACATGGACGGACCGCCCCTGGGGGTGAGGATGTCTCCGGGGGTTCCCCACTCCTTTGTGGGGTTCCCCAGGAGGCAATCCTCTCCCCTCTATTATTTAACATCTATGTCCGACCACTTGCTCGGCTGGTCCGTAGCTTTGGATTGGTGTGCCACCAATATGCGTATGACACCCAGCTCGTTCTGGGGATGGAGGGCCGACCTGAATCCGTACCCGATAATTTCCATCACTGCCTTGAGGCCGTCACTGGATGGCTGCGAGCCAGTAGGTTGAAGGTGAATCCGGCTAAGACGGAGATCCTTGGCTGGGTCGTCCGGATGGGGTGGAGATCCAGCTTTCTTTGCTGGACGGCACGACATTACGTCTGTCGTCAACGGTTAAAAGTCTTGGTGTGACTCTGGACTCTCAACTGACGATGGAGACGCAAATCTCCGCCGTCAGTAGAGTTGCTTTTTTCCATCTCTGTCAGGCGAGGAAGCTGGCTCCCTACCTCTCCCGCCGCAACCTAGCCACAGTGGTCCAAGCCACGGTCATCTCAAGACTAGACTACTGTAATGCTCTCTATGTTGGCCTTCCTTTGCTAGTGATCCGGAAAGTGAAACTGGTTCGGAATGCAGCAGCTCGACTGCTGGCTGGCGTCCCAACAACCAGCCACATAACATCTGTCCTCTGCGAACTGCACTGGTTACCGGTAGAATGCCGGATCACTTTCAAAGTACTGGTACTGACCTTTAAGGCCTTGAACGGTCTGGGGCCAGTGTACCTTAGGGACCGCCTCATCCCATACTATCCCACTAGGCCACTACGTTCAGAGTCAGGTCAACTCCTGGAGGTTCCCAGCTTTAAAACATACCACCTAACGGCCACAAGACGGAGGGCCTTCTCAATAATCGCCCCCACCCTGTGGAATGCACTGCCTTCCGGAGTTCGTGCCCTTACTGACCTCTTGGCATTCCGGAAGGCGTGCAAAACCCTCCTGTTCCGGCAGGCTTTTGGTAATAAGGCGATAACTCGTCTTCTTATTGTATATGACCCTGACGAAGCTACCCATTTTGTATAATCTGCTCGCTGTGTATTTTATTGTGTATTTTATTGTGTTTTTATAGTGTTTTATATTGTGTTTTTAAACTCTATATCCATTGCTGTAAGTCGCCCCGAGCCACCCGGAAGTGGTGACTCACAAATGTGAATAATAAATAAATAAATACATAAATAAATAAATAATAATCTTTATTTATACCCTGCCACCATCTCCCCAATGCGAGTATGAGCAAGAGCTGTTCTGCCACTCCTATCCACCCAGCCTCCATTGGAGATGAAATGCGGACTGGGCATCCCTTAATCCGAAACCAAAACTAATGCGGCCAAAAGAGTGGCGTATTTGCTTCCGGGTGGTTCCATGTGCACCATTGTTCACGCACAAAGTTACAAAAGTCAGGCCTGGATTACCCATAACGCCAACCTAGGCCATGGCCTAGGGGCACAAGCCGAGGGGGACGCAGAATCACGGACCCCAAAAAAATGTTGAAACAAATAAAAACGCCGTGGCCGGCCTCTGGGGTCTCTCCCAACTCAGCGGCACGTGCCCCTCAGGGACGCCCTCGGCCGCTCTGCGCACGCGTCTGTTTCCCTCCTTCCCTCCCCGTGGTCCTTCCCATCTGCAGGAGCAGACGGGGAGCCTGCCTTCCGAGTGAGCAAGTGAGTGAATGAGTGAGCGAGCGCTAGACCCGTGCGCCCCCCCCAGCTCCCTCGCACGCGCTTCCCCACGCCTCCACCTTTCTCCCCCTTTCATTGCGGAGCCAGAAATACCCTTTTTTCTGCCCCAAAACGGGCGGGTAGGTGGGTGAGTGGGCTAGCTTCCTAGCCGTTCGGGAGGGTCCCTTTCGGTTGCCTCAGTTTCCCCGGCGGCACTGACGGAGAGAGAGAAAGAGAGGGGGGGTTGTGGGCGGGGAAGGTGGCACCACCGGCCGCTTTGACAGAGTGTCTTTTTTCCTCCCCCGTTTCCTCCTCCTCTTGCCCCCTCCCTCCCCCAGCCCGGCCTCCCCGCTCCCCTCCCTTTGGTTCTTTCTTCTCCCTCCACGCTTCAAAACCTGGCCTTTTAAATGCTTTCCTCCAGGCAGCCCGGCCCGGCCCGGCCCCTGGTTCTCGGCTGCCCGGGACACTCCTCCTTCCGCCTGGCCATGGGAAGCGCCTGCCAGAGCCTCCTGGTGGCCTTGGCCTTCCTGCTCTGCTGCCAGGCGGGTAAGGAGGGGGCCCAGCCCTTTCCCCGGGGGGGGGGGAGGGGGCATGCAGTAGAGGTTGGCTTAAAGGGGGCGTAATTCCAAAGTGTGGCCTAGGGCGCAAAAAGGTGTTAATCCGGGCCTGACAAAAGTGGTGTATATAATGATGATATGACTGGCGGCCTAGGCTGCATCTACACCAGAGAATGAATGCACTTTAACTGCCATGACTCAATACGATGGGATCCTGGGAATTGTAGTTTGCAGTATAAATCCCTGGGAGTCGGATGTTGAAAAACTACAAATCTCTGGGAATATACCCCTGTCAAACTACAAGTTTTTGGGTTTGTGTCCTTGTCAAACTACAACTCTCTGGGAGTGTATCCTTATCAAACTACAACTCTTTGGGTATTTAGCCATGTCAAACTACAACTCTCTGGGAGTGTGTCATTGTCGAACTTCAACACTTTGGATTTGTGCCCTTGTCGAACTACAACTCTCTGGGAGTTTGACCATGTTGAACGATAACTCTTTGGAAGTTTAGTCGTGTCAAACTAGAACTGTCTGGGAGTGTGTCCTTGTCAAACTACAACTTTCTGGGAGCTTGACTATATCACTCTACAACTCTCTGGGAGTGTGTCCTTGTTGAACTACAACTCTTTGGGAGTTTGACCATGTTGAACTACAACTCTCTGGGAGTTTGACCATGTTGAACTACAACTCTTTGGGAGTTTGGTGGTGTCAAACTAGAACTATCTGAGAGTGTGTCCTTGTCAAACAACAACTTTCTGGGAGCTTGACTATATCACTCTACAACTCTCTGGGTGTTTGCCCTTGTCAAGCTACAATTCCCTGGGAGTGTGTCATTGTCGAACTACAACTCTTTGGGAGTTTGACCATGTTGAATGACAACTCTTTGGGAGTTTGACTACGTTGAACTCTTTGGGAGTTTGGTTGTGTCAAACTAGAACTGTCTGGGAGTGTGTCCTTGTCGAACTACAACTTTTTGGGAGCTTGACTATATCACTCTACAACTCTCTGGGTGTTTGTCCTTGTCAAACTAAATCCTCTGGGAATGTGTCCTTGTTGAACTACAACTCTTTGGGAGTTGACCATGTTGAACAATAACTCTCTCAGAGTGTGTCCTTGTCGAACTACAACTCCCTGGGAGTGTGTCGTTGTCAAACTACAACTCTCTGGGAGCTTGACTTTATCACTCTACAACTCTCTGGGAGTTTGGCCCTGTCGAACGACAACTCTCTGGGGGTTTGACCCTTGTGGTTTGACAAGATCCTTCACCTTCCTTGCCAAAGGGGTGCCTTCCCAAACTACAACTCCCAAGCACCCAAATTCATTGAGTCATGGCAATGAGAGTGAGGTAAGGCTGACGAAACGTATGGAGGACTGCAAGGCTGACTCTCCTGTTCTTTATTCCCCTCCGTGGCATCTCAGATTCTCGTTCTCTATCCTGTTCCTTACACAGATAGTATCTAATAATATTAGAAATGGGATCGACTGGATGGCCTCTTGGGGTCCCTTCCCGTTCTAGGGTTCTATGTTTCGAGAGTCACGCCTGTTCTAGCTTGGTGAATCATCCCTGCAGGTAATCTCATTGCATTCCTGTTCATTAGCAGGGAACTCTCGCTGCTCCTCTTTCGCTTTGTGCCCTCGCTCTCTGCAAAACGGGCCACGGATTTAGCCACTCAAACACAAATACTTCACAGGCAGGTTTGAAAAAGGAAATGTATTGCGTGACCCTGGGGGAGTGACACTCTCTCAGCCACAGATTTGGCCAAGGAAACCTCATTGGTCAACTCGACACAGGTCAAAAACGACGTGAAGGTACACATTGGTGATGGAGAATATCCTCAATCCATGCCCAAGTGCCGAAAAGTGCAAGTCGTGCACTATATGAGGGGCATTCCCGAAAGATTTCCCCTGACCCACTTCTATTTATCACAGGACGCTGAAACTGCACATGTGTCATGATATACGTCTCTATAGGTTAGGTGCCAATTGTCAACTCAGAGCTGATAACGGTCTTGATGTGACAGGTGCTGAAGTGGAGTGAGGGTTGAGAACGTTCCCAATGTTCCGCGGATACGGAAACCTGGGTGGGACTCTGTATCTGCGGTTTAAAGGACTGCAATCCCTTGCTCTCCAGGACATTACTGGAGTGTCCCGGCTGAGTCTGTGAGGCTTCATGGCTTGGGAGAGGGAAGGTTCATGGATTAGAGTCAGGGAAAGACAGACCAGTCGTCCAGTTCCTTTCCTTGAAAGGCCGCACAACAAAGGAGACGTTTGGTGAGATGAAAGAGGTTGATGGTGAGGATTCCCCATCATAGGATGGAGTCAAGAACTGGCATTGTCAAACCCAATGTGGTCAGACTTTGGTTCAAACAGCTCCCATTCCAGGGCGACACCACTCTGGCTGTGGCCATCCACACTCTGGTTACATCCAGAATAGATTACTGCAGCACGCTCTACGTGGGGCTGCCTTTGAAGACGGTTCGGAAACTCCAACTAGTCCAACAGGAGACAGCCAGATTGCTAATTGGAGTGAGGTACAGGGAGCATACCACCCCCTGCTATGCCAGCTCCACTGGCTGCCGGTCCATCTCCGAGCCCAATTCAAAGTGCTGGTATTGACCTATAAAGCTCTATATGGTTCTGGCCCAGCTTACTTGTCTGAACGCATCTGCCTCTATGTCCCATCTCGCAGTCTAAGATCATCTGGGGAGGCCCTGCTCTCGCTCCCGCTAACATTGCAAACACTTTTGGCAGGGACGAGAGACAGGGCCTTCTTGGCGGTGGCCCCCCGCCTATGGAACGCACTCCCAAGCGAGATAAGATCGACTCCGTCTCTCCTGGCTTTCAGAAAAGAGTTAGTCATGGTTTTGGGACCAGGCCTTCGGGCAGCAGACGTAATTTTCACCTTAGTGGACAATGACTGGAATGGCATTGCGGAAGATGACACTGTGCTCTGTTTTATGGTTTTAACTAATGCTATATGTATTGGTTTTTAATGATTATGTAATTGTTTTAATGCGTATGTATGTGACTGCGATTATATTGTTATATCTGTGGTGTAGCGGCCTCGTAACATTGCGAATGTAAGCCGTCCTGAGTCCCAAATACAAATACCAGAAATCAGTGTTTTTAAACCTTTTTTGAGCCGTGGCACATTTTTACATTTGCAAAATCCTGGGGCACGTCACCAACCAAAATGACACAAAACGACACTCTAACACAGTAACACATATAGTTCATATGTTTGTAAATGTATTTATACACTCAGTGTAAAACCTGGGCCTGTTTCGATGAACACAACATAGATATCTGTCACGATCACGGACCTGGCGGGCCCCTTAATCACACACACAGAGACGTACTGAAGGCTAACTACTTTATTGAGTATATAAAAACAGTTCCAAAGAGTAAATAGTCCAATAATATGCAATTGTCCAAGTGTTAAGCAAGTAGTCCAAAGTAACGTAGCAAATAAGCTAGAACGTGGCAAGGCTCCAATGCGAATCCGCAATTCAATGCGAATCAGGAAACAGGGCAAGGTTTCACAATCCCATGCGAATCAGGAAACAGGGCAAGGTGCCGCAAACCGCTGCGGCTCAAGAAACAAGGCAAAGGCAAGGCAAGGCTGCTGGCTTGTGGTCCCACTCTGCTTCGCGTCTATTCAGGGAAGACGTGGCCGGAGAACTGACGATCAGTTCCCACGGGGCCGTTCTTAATCCCTCGGTCTGGAACCCCGACGATCTAGGGCCCGGCGTCTCCAGTCTCTACTTTCCGAACGGTGACGGTCTAGGGACAGATGCCAGCTCCTCCTGCCCTCCTCTATGTCCCTGCGCCTGTTGTGAGAACGGCCCCGCTCTTCCAGTCCAGTATCGCTATCTTCCTGAGAAGCAGCCTCCCCCGGAGTTTCCCAGCCGCTAGCCTCCATCTGCTGCCCGGCCAGCTCTTGGGAACCTCGGCCATTTGGGAATTCATAACTATCTCCGCTATCTGCTTCGCTGCCTCCCATCTCCACCTGGTCCGCTCCTTCCCCGGGAGAATGCTCCCACTCAAGATCCCAGGCTAAACTCTCTACAGGTGAACTGGGCAAAGGTACGGCTGACCAATCTTGCTCTGGGCCTTCCAACTCATCCTCCGAGTCCCTTCCAGCCTGTGCGGGTCCCAATGCCAACGGGACCCCCGGCGCGTCACCCCCCCTCAGTGGCACGAGCGGGCCCATGGGTGCTACACTATCCCCCCCCTCAGGGCCCCCCCTGGGCCGCCCCCGGGGCTTGGGCTTGTCAGGATACTTGCGGTGGAAGCGAGCCACCAACTCCGGGGCGTGAACATCTCGAGCCTTGACCCAAGCACGTTCTTCCGGGCCAAAACCCTTCCAGTCAATAAAGTACTCCAACTTCCTGTAACGGAGGCGGGCATCCAAGATGTCCTGCACCTCGACCTCCTCTCCGCCCTCCCGCATCACGGGGGGAGGAGGCGGCTGCGTCACGTCAGGCCGCACCCCTTCGCGGCGGGCGAGCAACGAGCGATGAAACACCGGGTGGAGCTTCATGTCCGCTGGGAGTTGTAGTTTGAAGGACACGGGCCCCACCTTCTCCAAAACTTTGTAGGGACCCAAAAATCTTGCGTCCAGCTTGCGGCTGGGTCGCTGCGTAGGCAAATTCTTGGTGGACAGCCAAACTTTGTCCCCCACAAGGATGTCAGGACCCTCCTGGCGCCGCCGATCAGCCATCCGCTTGTAGTCAGCTTTCGCCTGGTCCAATTGAGTGCGTAGCAAGTCTTGGAGTGCAGTGAGCTCTCGAAGCCAATCCTTAGCCTCGGAAACGTCTCCGGACGGGTCCACCGGCGGGTAGAACCGAGGGTGGTGTCCATAGTTAGCAAAGAAAGGAGTCTCTTTGATGGATTCCTGCGTCGCATTGTTGTAAGCAAACTCTGCCAGGGACAACAAGGACGCCCAGTTGTTCTGCTGATAGTTGACATAGCAGCGCAGGTACTGTTCCAAGGTGGCATTGACCCTTTCGGTCTGGCCATCGGTCTGCGGGTGATGAGCCGTGGACATCCGCACATCAATCCCCAACAACTTCTGGACAGCCTTCCAGAACTGGGAAGTGAATTGGGTGCCCCGGTCAGTCACCAGGCTCTGTGGAAGTCCATGCAGCCGAAACACATGTTGCACAAACATATCAGCAGTCTCTTTGGCAGTGGGCACCCCACACAGGGGATGAAGTGTCCCATCTTGGTGAAACAATCCACCACGACCAATATCGTGGTGAAGCCCTTGGACTTGGGGAGGTCGGTGATGAAATCGGCCGAAATCATCTTCCAAGGGGCAGAGGGGGTCGGAAGCGGCTGGAGCAAACTGGCCGGCTTGCCCCCCTGGTTCTTAGCCCGATGACACACAGGGCAAGATCCCACATAGTCCTCCACATCCCTCCGCACTTTAAGCCACCAAAAGTCCCGTAGGACCAGTTGCAGAGTCTTGAAAAGCCCAAAATGGCCTGCGGCCCGGCTATCGTGGCAAAGCTTGAGAATGTCCGCCCCGCTCGGGCCCAGGGGAAACATAGACAGAGTCCCGGTGGTAAAGCACCCGTTCTTTACCTGGAAAGGGGCTGGAGGCCCCTTGGTCAGTTGCTCCTGTACCCACGGATCGGTCCGCTGGCGAGCCTGGACACGCACACTCAAGGGTCTCTTGTCGCCAGGGGCCAGCGGGCCACTGGAGGGTTGACAGGAAGCGCCCGAGCAGCCGCAAAGTTCTCCGCTTTAAGCAACCGGGCCTCGGACGGCCCGTCGCCCTCACGAACATACTCCGGCTTTCGGGACAGCGCATCGGCTTGCTTGGTCTGCTTGGGGTCACATAGTGAATGCGGAAATTGAATCGCTCAAAGAACAGGGACCATCTCTGTTGCCTCTGGTTCAATTTGCGCTGGGACTTCAGATGCTCCAAGTTCCGGTGGTCGGTGTGAACCTCCACCGGGAACTTGGCCCCTTCAAGCAGGTGTCTCCAGACTTCAAATGCCACCTTGATGGCCAAAAGTTCCTTCTCCCAAATGGTGTAGTTCTTTTCCGGAGCCGTCAGCTGCCGGGAATAGTAGGCACAGGGCAACAAGTCCGTCCCCTGAGGCTGTAGCAGGATCGCTCCCACCACCACATCCAGCCTCCCCCGGCTGAGTTTCCCAGCCGCTAGCCTCCATCTGCTGCCCGGCCAGCTCTTGGGAACCTCGGCCATTTGGGAATTCATAACTATCTCCGCTATCTGCTTCTGCTTCGCTGCCTCCCATCTCCACCTGGTCCGCTCCTTCCCGGGAGAATGCTCCCACTCAAGATCCCAGGCTAAACTCTCTACAGGTGAACTGGGCAAAGGTACGGCTGACCAATCTTGCTCTGGGCCTTCCAACTCATCCTCCGAGTCCCTTCCAGCCTGTGCGGGTCCCAATGCCAACGGGACCCCCGGCGCGTCACCCCCCCCAGTGGCACGAGCGGGCCCATGGGTGCTACACTATCCCCCCCTCAGGGCCCCCCCTGGGCCGCCCCCGGGGCTTGGGCTTGTCAGGATACTTGCGGTGGAAGCGAGCCACCAACTCCGGGGCGTGAACATCTCGAGCCTTGACCCAAGCACGTTCTTCCGGGCCAAAACCCTTCCAGTCAATAAAGTACTCCAGCTTCCGGTAACGGAGGCGGGCATCCAAGATGTCCTGCACTCGACCTCCTCTCCGCCCTCCCGCATCACGGGGGAGGAGGCGGCTGCGTCACGTCAGGCCGCACCCCTTCGCGGCGGAGCAACGAACGATGAAACACCGGGTGGAGCTTCATGTCCGCCGGGAGTAGTTGTTTGAAGGACACGGCCCCCACCTTCTCCAAAACTTTGTAGGGACCCAAAAAACTTGCGTCCAGCTTGCGGCTGGGTCGCTGCGTAGGCAAATTCTTGGTGGACAGCCAAACTTTGTCCCCCACAAGGATGTCAGGACCCTCCTGGCGCCGCCGATCAGCCATCCGCTTGTAGTCAGCTTTCGCCTGGTCCAATTGAGTGCGTAGCAAGTCTTGGAGTGCAGTGAGCTCTCGAAGCCAGTCCTTAGCCTCGGAAACGTCTCCGGACGGGTCCACCGGCGGGTAGAACCGAGGGTGGTGTCCATAGTTAGCAAAGAAAGGAGTCTCTTTGATGGATTCCTGCGTCGCATTGTTGTAAGCAAACTCTGCCAGGGACAACAAGGACGCCCAGTTGTTCTGCTGATAGTTGACATAGCAGCGCAGGTACTGTTCCAAGGTGGCATTGACCCTTTCGGTCTGGCCATCGGTCTGCGGGTGATGAGCCGTGGACATCCGCACATCAATCCCCAACAACTTCTGGACAGCCTTCCAGAACTGGGAAGTGAATTGGGTGCCCTGGTCAGTCACCAGGCTCTGTGGAAGTCCATGCAGCCGAAACACATGTTGCACAAACATATCAGCAGTCTCTTTGGCAGTGGGCACCCCCACACAGGGGATGAAGTGTCCCATCTTGGTGAAACAATCCACCACGACCAATATCGTGGTGAAGCCCTTGGACTTGGGGAGGTCGGTGATGAAATCGGCCGAAATCATCTTCCAAGGGGCAGAGGGGGTCGGAAGCGGCTGGAGCAAACTGGCCGGCTTGCCCCCCTGGTTCTTAGCCCGATGACACACAGGGCAAGATCCCACATAGTCCTCCACATCCCTCCGCACTTTAAGCCACCAAAAGTCCCGTAGGACCAGTTGCAGAGTCTTGAAAAGCCCAAAATGGCCTGCGGCCCGGCTATCGTGGCAAAGCTTGAGAATGTCCGCCCGCTCGGGCCCAGGGGAAACATAGACAGAGTCCCGGTGGTAAAGCACCCCGTTCTTTACCTGGAAAGGGGCTGGAGGCCCCTTGGTCAGTTGCTCCTGTACCCACGGATCGGTCCGCTGGCGAGCCTGGACACGCACACTCAAGGGTCTCTTGTCGCCAGGGGCCAGCGGGGCCACTGGAGGGTTGACAGGAAGCGCCCGAGCAGCCGCAAAGTTCTCCGCTTTAAGCAACCGGGCCTCGGACGGCCCGTCGCCCTCACGAACATACTCCGGCTTTCGGGACAGCGCATCGGCTTGCTTGGTCTGCTTGGGGGTCACATAGTGAATGCGGAAATTGAATCGCTCAAAGAACAGGGACCATCTCTGTTGCCTCTGGTTCAATTTGCGCTGGGACTTCAGATGCTCCAAGTTCCGGTGGTCGGTGTGAACCTCCACCGGGAACTTGGCCCCTTCAAGCAGGTGTCTCCAGACTTCAAATGCCACCTTGATGGCCAAAAGTTCCTTCTCCCAAATGGTGTAGTTCTTTTCCGGAGCCGTCAGCTGCCGGGAATAGTAGGCACAGGGCAACAAGTCCGTCCCCTGAGGCTGTAGCAGGATCGCTCCCACCACCACATCCAGCCTCCCCCGGAGTTTCCCAGCCGCTAGCCTCCATCTGCTGCCCGGCCAGCTCTTGGGAACCTCGGCCATTTGGGAATTCATAACTATCTCCGCTATCTGCTTCGCTGCCTCCCATCTCCACCTGGTCCGCTCCTTCCCCGGGAGAATGCTCCCACTCAAGATCCCAGGCTAAACTCTCTACAGGTGAACTGGGCAAAGGTACGGCTGACCAATCTTGCTCTGGGCCTTCCAACTCATCCTCCGAGTCCCTTCCAGCCTGTGCGGGTCCCAATGCCAACGGGACCCCCGGCGCGTCACCCCCCCTCAGTGGCACGAGCGGGCCCATGGGTGCTACAATATCCTGGCAGGAATGGCAGAAAGACACAAACTTTCCACACAGAACTCCCATAACCAAGAGAAAATACTATAAGAGTTTGGTGGGCATTGACCTTGAGTTTTGGAGCTGTAGTTCACCTATATCCAGGGAGCACTGTGGACTCAAACAATGTTGGATCAGGACCAAACTTGGCATGAATACTCAATATGCCCAAATGTGAACAAAGATGGAGTTTGGGGAAAATAGACCTTGACATTTGGGAGTTACAGTTTCTGGGATTTATAGTTAACACACAATCAAAGAGCATCCTGAACTCTTGCAACAATGGAATTGAACCAAACTTGCCATATTGAACTCTCATTACCAACAGAAAGTACTGAAAGGGTTTGCTTGGCAATTGACCTTGAGTTTGGAAGTTGTAGTTCACCTACACCCAGAGAGCACTGTGGACTCAAACAATGTTATGTTATGTTGTTGTTTGTTTTCTATCCAGAATCACAATGTTGGGAGGAGGCTCACCACTTGAAGGTCCCTAAAGCAGGCATGGGAAAACTTCAGCCCTCTGGGTGCTTTGGACTCCAACTCCCACCATTCCTAACAGCCTGAGGCCCTTTCCTGCTTAAGTGGCTGAGGGGGGGGAAGGGAAAGGGCCTGAGGCTGCTAGGAATGGTGGGAGTTGGAGTCCAAAACACCTGGAAGGTCCAAGTGTGCCCATGCCAGCTTTCGACAGAGACCTCTCCCTCCCCCTTCGCGCCCTTTCTTCCCCCCCTCCTGCCCAACACTTACTTTTTCTTCTACACTGCCGCTTCTGCCACCATTTTGATCCGAGGGGGCAGCGTGAGCGTGTTCAGGAGGGGGAGGGGGAGGGAGGGAGGCGTGACCCGTGCGGGCGCTACTGCGCAGACTCGCCCCAGAGCAAAGCGAGGCAAAGCGAGCAGAGCGAGGCTGGGAAGAAGGGAGCCCGAGTGGAGAAGAAAAAGTGTTCGACAGGAGGGGGAAGAAAGGGGATTGGAGGTTCCAGTTGGGAAACACTGGTTGGGAAACACTGGAATAGAGGAAGAGATTGGTTAAACCATGGATACGGAAACCTGGGTGGGACTCTGTATCTGTGGTTTAAAGGACTGCAATCCCTTGCCCTCCGGGACGTTACTGGAGTGTCCCAGCTGAGTCTGCGAGGCTTCATGGCTTGGGAGAGGGAAGGTTCATGGATTCGTGTCAGGGAAAGACACAATGTATCATGCAGAGAGCAGGAAATTAGGAGAAAAGATACTTTTTATTGGGAGCTTTGTTACAAAGTGGCCAAGGGAGAGCGAAAAGGGGAGAAAGAGGAACTCCTGGAGCTGCAGCTGGTGCAATTGCCTCAGCTGAAGTCCAGATCAACTTCATGTGGTGGCGAGATCCAGGATCTGTGGAACTCCCTGCTGCAACTGGCAGTGGCTAGATCAATTTGAGAGCAGGGCCCTAGTGTTTGGTGACAATATAACAAAATATAATAGTGATATAAACATATATTTGGACATGATGGAGGATGTCTGGGAAAAGTGCCACGGCTTCACTGGCGCGACCGGATGTTTGGTTTTCGGGGCGCCACGGTGTCCCAGCCGCAGTCACGTTTTGTGACCTGCGGAACTGCGTCCTCGCCCTTTGCGTCTCCTCGAATGAATTAAATACGGGTTACCCCTGAAGGGAAGCCTCAATGGCGGCAGGAAGGAGGAAGTCTGTCTGTCTGGCCGCAGAGCAAGGCCTCTTTTTGCACTTTGGGAACCTGTTCGGCAAAGGAGGGCCCCGAGGCTCAGGCGGCGTTTGGCGACAACGGCGCTGTGTTTTGCAGGTTGCTTGAGCATCGTAGGGCAAGCCAAGAGAGGCAGGAGGAGGCCACATTGGTGTTTACCTGCATTCAGTGCGCTTCCCTTGGCATGCGCCAACCTTGGAGACATAATGCACCCAAACCAGAATCAAGATACAAGACAGACAAGCCCGTAGCCAAGGGGGCGGTTTAGGCGACCCCTTAGCACAGTTCTTCATATTGTGGTGACCCCCAACCATAACATTATTTTTGTTGCTACTTCATAACGGTCATTTTGCTACAGCTATGAGTCATAATGTCAATATCTGGAAGGGTTTGGTGGGCACGGTCTTTGAGGTTGGGAGTTGTAGTTCGCCTACATCCAGAGAGCACTGTGGACTCAAACAATGATGGTTCTGGACCAAACTTGGCATGAGTACTCAATATGCCCAAATGTGAGCACTGGTGGAGTTTGGGGGAAACACATTTTCACATTTGGGAGTTGTAGTTGCTGGGATTTATAGTTCACCTACAATCAAAGAGCATTCTGAACTCCATCAATGATGGAATTGGGCCAAACTTCCCACACGGAAGCCCCTGCCTTGAAGGGACTTGCAGGTGTGAGCCTCCCTCCAACCTTGCACGCTCTCCCTTGTCCGCACATGCACACCATGCGCCGAGCACGCCTGCTCTCCCCTCCCTGCTTGGAGTTTCAGAAACAGCCCTCCCCTGGGCTGAAAGGCTGGCCAATCACAGCGGAGGAGGGCTTTTGGTGGGAAGATTTGCCATCTGTTTCCAAAAAGGAAGAAAAGGACAGACGGAGAGCTCTTCACCCGCTGCCAAAGGGATTCCGAAGACCACCAGAAATGTGTTTTCTGATGGTCTTTGGCGACCCCTCTGAAACCCTCTCATGACCCCCCCGGGTCCTGACATCAAATTGTGAAACACTGTATTATAGAGCTTATAGGGGAAGTGGCTGGGATTCGTTTTGCTTTATAGTGTCAGATGGAATATACTTTGGAGCAAGTGTATTTGGCACAGTGATTTCTTGGACTCAACAGCTCCCATGTTGCCTAGCTCAGTGTTTCCCAACCAGTGTGCCGTGAGCGATCATCAGGTGTGCTGTGGGAAATTGGAACCTCCAATCCCCTTCCTTCCCCCTCCTGCTGAACACTGTTTCTTCTCCACTCGGGCTCCCTTCTTCCCAGCCTCGCTCTGCTCGCTTTGCCTCGCTTTGCTCTGGGGCGAGTCTGCGCAGTAGCGCCCACACGGGTCACGTCTTCCTCCCTCCCCCTCCCCTCCTGAACACGCTCACGCTGCCCCCTCTGATCAAAATGGCGGCAGAAGCGGCAGTGTAGAAGAAAAAGTAAGTGTTGGGCAGGAGGGGGAAGAAAGGGCGCGAAGGGGGAGGAAGAGGTCTCTGTCGAAAGCTGGCATGGGCATACTTGGACCTTCCAGGTGTTCCTAGCAGCCTCAGGCCCTTTTCTATGTCCCCCCAGCCACTTAAGCAGGAAAGGGCCTCAGGCTGTTAGGAATGGTGGGAGATGGAGTCCAAAGCACCCAGAGGGCCAAAGTTTTCCCATGCCTGTTTTAGGGACCTTAAAGTGGTGAGCCTCCTTCCAACATTGTGATTCTGGATAGAAAACAAACAACAGCATAACATAACATTGTGTCCACAGTACTCTCTGGGTGTAGGTGAACTGCAACTTCCAAACTCAAGGTCAATTCCCAAGCAAACCCATTCAGTACTTTTGGTACTTTCGGTTGGTTATGAGAGTTCAATATGCCAAGTTTGGTTCAATTCCATTGTTGCAAGAGTTCAGGATGCTCTTTGATTGTGTGTTAACAATAAATTCCAGAAACTGTAACTCCCAAATGTCAAGGTCTATTTTCCCCAAACTCCATCTGGGTTCACATTTGGGCATATTGAGTATTCATGCCAAGTTTGGTCCTGATCCAACATTGCTTGAGTCCACAGTGCTCTCTGGATATAGGTGAACTACAACTCCAAAACCCAAGGTCAATGCCCACCAAACTCTTATAGTATTTTCTCTTGGTTATTATGGGAGTTCTGTGTGGGAGGTTTGTGCCTTTCTGCCATTCCTGCCAGGATATCTATGTCGTGTTCATCGAAACAGGCCCAGGTTTCACACTGAGTGTATAAATACATTTAAAAACATATCAACTATATGTATTACTGTGTTAGAGTGTCATTTTGTGTCATTTTGTTGGTGGTGTGCCCCAGGATTTTGCAAATGTAAAAAGTGTGTTGTGGCTCAAAAAAGGTTGGGAAACACTGCCCTAGAAGGCTTTGGGAACTGCAGTTTTCCTGACCTCCCCCAAAAGCTCCCAAACTCCCAAGGAACCCTCTCCGTTCCATATTCATTACACTGAAGTCAAGGGCGAAGGTTCAAGGAAGCTTTGCCTGGAAACTCAATTCTGGGCAGGAGGCGAAAGCTGCAAAACGAGTTGCCCCAGAAGTTGCACATAAATCCCAGCTGTATTTGGCTCGCCCGGGTCTTTCCACACAATCCGAGTCACATGGAAGCATTGACCCAGAATGTGCTCCCAAGACACATGTAAGCCAGCGCTCCCCAAAATACAAGGAGGGAAAAGCCTTGCAATGTTTACTTCCCTTTCCCTAAAATACAAGCAGCGCCATTGGGCCAAACTAGGCTTGAACGGTGGAATCAGAGACAGGAGCCAACAGTGTGATGCAGCAGCTAAAAAAGCCAATGCCATTCTAGGTTGCGTCAATAGGAATATAGTGTCTAGGGGAGTCTATATAGAAGCCAGTGCCCTTCTAGGTTGCATCAATAGGACGCAAGTTTGGTTCAATTCCATCGTTGGTGGAGTTCAGAATGCTCTTTGATTGTAAGCGAACTATAAATCCCAGCGACTACAACTCCCAAATGACAAAATCAATCCCCCTGGAAACCCCACCAGTATTCAACTGGGTATTTGTGCCAAATTTGGTCCACTGAATGAAAATACATCCTGCACATCAGATAAATTTACATTGCGATTCATAGAAGTAGCAAAGTCACAGTTATGAAATAGCAACGGAAATAATGCCATGGTTGGGGGTCACCACAACATGAGGAACTGTTAGGGTTGCCACTTTTTGATATAAGAAATAAGGGACATTTACCTAAAAATACGGGATTTTCCAGAAAAAATAAGGGACACTTCCTTCCACGCGGCTGCTTGGATGAGAAAAGCAAAGGCTGGAAGGTAGGAGGGGGCGTGGGCAGCTTGGGAGTGGGCAATGGGAGGAGCCCACCTGTCCTTACCTGTCGCCCACTTCAAAGCCGAGCAGGTGGGGTGGATTCCTGGGTGGGTGGGCAGGCAGTGGGGGGGTCTGCGCGTGGAGGTGGCCTGATGGGGGCAGGGCCCTGCGGCCGGGGGGGGGGAGGGGCGTGGCGTGGCTTGACAGTGTGAGTGCCGAGGGGGCGCTGGGGAAGGAGAAGCCATGTTATGCACCATAATGCGGGGGATGGCAGGCCTGGCCTTGCATTCTGGGAGTGGTAGGGCAACCAAGCCAGGCCCTTCATTCTCTCTCCCTCTTCCGCCATTTCTCTGTATGTGAGGGAACTACAAATCCCCAAAATCAAGCTCAGTTCCTCCCCAAAGTCCTCCAGTATGCTCAGTTGGTCATGAGGGTTCTCTGTGCCAAGTCTAAGTCCAGTCTGTTGTCACGGAGGGGGGCTGGACTCACAGTTTCTCTGCGTGCGGGTGAACTGCAACTCCCAAAATGAATCGCAATTCCCTCTCCTGCTTCCACCTGTCCTGTCAATACAGGACAGGAGCTGAAAATACGGGACACGAAATCCAGAGCAAAATACGGGACGTCCCGTATAATACGGGACAGGTGGAAACCCAAGGAACTGTACTAAGGGGTCGAGGCATTAGGAAGGTTGAGTAACACCGGACTACATGGTGTAATGTGATTTACTCCTAATGGCACAAAGGAGAAGGAAGTTGCAGCAGCCAGACGACGTTTGTGCCCGCCTTTCCTCTTGCTGTGGCCCTTTGAAAGTGGGGTCCCCTTTTGCTGACCTTTGTGGGAGGAATTGCCAAAGGGACTGCAATATCCGTGGGTTAATGTGGCACCATTGACTCATGCGCTGAGCTTTCCCCTGCGCCCCAATGGAAACAGGAAATCAGCCCACACCAAAGAACCGTGTGGGCTTGACGCCATGTCTGCTCTCCGAAGCGCATAGGAACTGGGGCCTGTTTCAACCACATGCCTCCTCTTTCATGTTTCCGACATGTATTTTTAAAATTATCTTTATTCCATCGGCTCATCATTCAGTTGATTTTGTCATTTGGGAGTTGTAGTTGTTGGGATTTATAGTTCACCTACGACCAAAGAGCATTCTGAACACCAATGATGGAATTGAACCAAACTTGGCACACAGAACTCCAATGACCAAAAGAAAACTCTGGAAGGGTTTGGTGGGCATTGACCTTGAGTTTGGGAGTTGTAGTTCACCTACTTCCAGAGAACACCATGGACTCAAACAATGATGGCTCTGGAACAAACTTGGCACAAATACTCAATAATGCCCAAATGTGAACACTGGTAGAGTTTGGGGGAAATAGACCTTGATATTTGGGAGTTGTATTTGCTGGGATTTATAGTTCACCTACAATCAAAGAGCATTTTGAACTCCACCAATGATAGAATTGAACCATACTTGGCACACAGGACTCCTTTCCTTCTCCTTCTCTCCTTCCTTTTGCCTCTCTCTCTCTCTTCTTTCCTTCTTGTTATTTTCCCCAATTCTTCCTTTCCTTCTCCTTCCTTTCTTTTCACTTCCCTCTCTCTCCCCTTCTTTCTTTTCTTCTTTCCTTTTCTTGTCGTATCTACGTATAGACTCACATTTAGTTGGAAATTTATTTCAGTGAGAGCCATATAATAATATATTATATGGCTCTCACTGAAATAAATTTCCAAATATTTTGCTTTCATGGCCGAGTCAAAAAGGTTCCCGACCCCTGCTTTAAGGCCTTGTATGGTCTAGGGCCGGTGTACCTGAAGGCCTGCCTTACCCCATAGATTCCCCAGAGATCACTGCAGTCGAAGGAACAAAACCTCCTTGATGTCCCTTCTATCCAAACTTACCACTCATCAGCTACTAGGCAAAGAGCCTTCTCAGTGGTGGCTCCGACTCTATGGAAGTTCGATCAATTAGAGAACTGGCCCCTTTCCGGAGGGCTTGTAAGAATACCCTTTTCCGGCAAGCATTCAACCTTAGCGACCCCTCTTAAAACTCATAGAAACTTGGTTTTTTATATGTATTGCTTTTTAATACTATCTAGTCTGTGAGCTTTTTGCTGACGATGCTGCCCTTGTGGCCCATCCAGAAGCAGCTCTGCAGCACCTCACACCCTGCTTTGCAGCAGCTGCAGAGCTGTTTGGGCTGGAAGTCAGCCTGAAGAAAGCCCGCACCGCTGGAAGAACACCATCATCCCCACATCAGCATAGGCACATCTGTGCTTAAGTCCGTTCAGCAGTTCACCTCCCTGGGAAGCATCATCTCTTCAGGCACGAAGATTGATAAAGAGATAGATCACAGATTAGCAAAGGCATATTGTGCGTTCGGAAGGCTTCACAAAAGAGTCTGGAGTAACAAGCACCTGAGGCAAAGCACCAAAATCAGTGTGTACAGAGCTATCGTACTGTCTATTCTCCTCTATGGGTCTGAAACATGGGTCACCTATCGCCTACGACTCCTCGAACGCTTTCATCAGCGCTGTCTTCGCACAATCCTAAATACACACTGGACTGACAATGTGACGAATGTTGCTGTCCTTGAGCAAGCAGGGATCACCAGCGTTGAGGCCATGCTATTGCCACGCTGGGCAGGGCACGAGGTCTCTAGGATGGAGGACCACTGCCTCCCAAAGATACTACTCTACGGTGAACTCGCCATGGGTCAGCGCAAGAGAGGCGCCCCTAAAGAGAGATATAAGGACTCTCTGAAACGACCTCTCAGGCTCGGCCAGATTGATCACCAACAATGGTCCACCCTGGCCTCACATCGGGAGGCATGGAGACGCACTATCCACAATGCTGCGGCCTCTTTCGAGAAGACACGCCGAACAAATCTCGAAGAGAAACGACAACGTAGAAAGAACCGCAACTTGGAAACAACATCACACAAGGAGACTTTCTGCTGTGCTTTCTGCAACCAAACCTGCCTATTTCAGATTGGCCTTTTTAGTAATCAACACGCTTGTAGAAAGCATGGGCTGAGTCCTTCCTAACAATCTTCCTTCATGAAGTAATGCCGAGAGCTTTCTAATGTATATGCTTTTAGATTTTGTGAATCGCCCCGAGCCTAAATAAATGACAATGAACAAAAATGGTGTTGCATAGTGTCATGCAAACCCTTTGCGACTCTCCTTGGCCTGTTCTTAAAAACTCTTGTGTTGCAAAAGCGGCTTTCCTTTTGCCTCCTCCTTCTTGACAAGTTGTGACGTGCCTCCAGGAGTTAATGTGGGCCTTAACCCCGACTCCCGAGGCGCCAACAGCTCTCTTAAATAAACCTTCCAAGAATTACTACCAAGGGAGCGAGATGATCCCCTATATTATAATAAAGCCAATTGAGAGGCAGGAAGCGGGCCTGACGAAAGCATCTCAGGCTGGAAGGGATCAGCAAGAGTTTCCAGGACAGGATGAACTACTAACACATGGAGCAAAGCCTTTGGGATCCTAATGGGAGGCTGCCATCAAGCGGCAAAGAGCGATGACAGCAACAGCAGCAAAAAGGGATCCTGCACTTGCTGGGTGTCTGGGCCTAATTTTCTCCAATGGGAAGCCTCCCACGAGGATGGTGAAACATCAAAACATCCAGGTGTCCCCTAGGCAACGTCCTTGCAGATGGCCAATACTCTCATGCCAGAAGCGACTTGCAGTTTACGAAGTCGCGCCTGACATGAGAAAAAAAATCTATACACATAATCTGTATCTGTATACATAATAAAATAGAATGTTTGTATGCGGAGGTGTTTGTGGATGTGTGCCAGCTTTCTGATTGGCTCCCACTGTGGTATTATTTGCATATGGTCTTCTGATTGATTGAAATACGTACATCTCTGTGTGTGTGTGTGTGTGTGTGTGTATATATATATATATATATATATATATATATATATATATATATATATATATATATACTAGCTGTACCCGGCACACGTTGCTGTGCCCTATTTAGGAGATGCGAGAAGGTCTGAGTATGTAAGGGTTGGAATTGTTGTTAGTGAATTGGGTGTGTTATGTTTGTGCCTCAGCTCTTTGCCTGCAGTCCTTGGGGTTTGACTTGTCCCATGGCCAGGACGGATCAGCTTGGGCAGGGCTTGTCCTGTCAGGGGATCTCTATCTTCACAGGTGCGTCCAGTGTCTGTTGGGGGACTGTTAAAAATCCTTTCCGTCTCCTTTTGAGCCACCTTTCTCAAGATCTTCATGTCTAGCTTACTTTCTGCTCCTCTCTTTTTCAAGATGTCCTGCTCTGTGTCTTTTGTCCCCTTGAATGGTGTTGATCTCCATCATGGTCTTCTGATTTGAAAGTGTTGGATGAGGCTGTGGCACTCATCTGACAGTTTGTTATGGGTCGGAATGTTCATGTTGGCTGGCCAGTACAGCAGTTATGCAAATCCGCCCTTATTGGCAGCCAATCATGTTGTCAGAATGTAGAGGGTGCGGGTGAACTGCAACTCCCAAAATGAATGGCAATTCCCCCTCCTGTTGCCACCTGTCCTGTCCTGTCCTGTCAATACAGGACAGGAGCTGAAAATACGGGACATAAAATTCAGAGCAAAAATACGAGACGCCCCATCTAATACGGGACAGGTGGCAACCCTAGATGCGGAGAAGAGTTCGGCGGATGCGACGGAGTGTCCAAAAGACCAACATATAGAGCAAATCTGTTGTATATCAGGCTGTTCAGCCTGTGATTGTGTCTGATGGGAATGATGCTCATGATGATGTTCATGTTAATGTGCATAATGGCAATGGGGACGATGTTCCTGATGATGGGCCTGAGGATCTGAGTTTGCCCAGGTCGGAGTTAAGTTCAGAAGAGAGGCCTGAGCAAGGCCACATTCCTGGGAAAGACCCTTCGCCGCTTTCCTCAGAGCAGCAGCCTGAAAATGACAACAAGATTGCTTTGCCAGGAGCAGAGGGAGAGGAGAGGAGTTACACCTGGGACAGAAAGCAAAGTTTTAGTGAACAGAGGCAGAACCTTCAGCATCTCAGGCATTCTGCTCCTTGACAACAACAGAAAGAAAACAAATGTTTATCTAGTGGGAAAGTGAGAAAGAATGTTTTCCTGTCAGTTTCAGCCTTTGGAAAGGGTTTGCACGACTAGTGTCTCAGTTGAGTCAACATTGTTAATTCATTTTCATGTATCAAGATGTTGCCAAGTCTAATTTTTTGCCTGAGAATTTGTACTGTTTTGTTCCATGTTGAGCATCCCTTACCCAGTGTGTGGGTATACACACACACCACAGAGAGAGAGAGGGGGGAGAGAGATAGAGGGAGAGAGGGAGAGAGGGAGAGAGGGAGAGAGGGAGGGGGAGAGGGAGGGAGAGGGAGAGGGAGAGGGAGAGGGAGAGAGAGAGAGAGAGAGAGAGAGAGAGAGAGAGAGAGAGAGAGAGAGAGAGAGAGAGAGAGAGAGAGAGAGAGAGAGAGAGCTGTACCCGGCACGCGTTGCTGTGCCCTATTTAGGAGATGCGAGAAAGTCTGAGTATGTAAGGGTTGGAATTGTTGTGAGTGAATGGGGTGTGTTATGTTTGTGCCTCAGCTCTTTGCCTGCAGTCCTTGGGGTTTGACTTGTACCATGGCCAGGACGGACCAGCTTGGGAGGGCTTGTCCTGTCAGGGGATCTCTATCTTCACAGGTGCGTCCAGTGTCTGTTGGGGGACTGTTAAAAATCCTTTCCGTCTCCTTTGAGCCACCTTTCTCAAGATCTTCATGTCTAGCTTACTTTCTGCTCCTCTCTTTTTCAAGATGTCCTGCTCTGTGTCTTTTGCACCCATTGGTCGATGTCCGATGAGGCTTTCCTCATGGACAGGCCATCTGAGGGAGCTCTTCCAGCGCTGGGCATCAGAAGGTACTTGATGATGACCTCCATCCCTTGGAGCCAGCATATAGAGGGAAAGTTTCTTTGCTACAAACGTACCTTGCTTGAGGCCTATTTCTGTTGGCAAGTTTTGTGTTTCTGCGTTGTAAGGTTTCTCTGTTTGAGGTAGTCTTCACATGACGACTGTTCCTTTATATATATACTGTAATAAAAGATAATGTTTTTTTATGTATGTATGTATGTGGCAGCTTTTGGATTGGTTGCCATTGTGGGATTATTTGCATAAAGGACTCTGATTGGCCAGCCTCAGAACCCCAACATTCTAAGGCAGCAGACAGAGAGGATTGGTTGCCACTGAGGGAGTATTTGCATAAAGGACTCTGATTGGCCAGCCTCAGAACTCCAACATTCTAAGGCAGCAGAGGGGATTGGTTGCCACTGAGGGAGTATTTGCATAAAGGATTCTGATTGGCCAGCATCCAAGAATACAAGCCTCAACATTCAAACAACATGATTGGTTGCCACTGAGGGAGAATTTGCATAAGTTACTGATTGGCCATCTACATTCCAACATTCTAAGGTGACGCAGAGGGAAAAGGAAAGGCCTCAAGCAGTCAGTCACTGCAGCCCACAGCAATGACAGATCACGATCACACTTGGCACACAGAGGCCCAATGGCCCACTTCACAACCTGGTGCAGTTTAGGGCAGGATGGGCCACGAATGATGGGATTTGCAGTACCTTCACCCATTTCACTTCCCACAGAACATTGCAGCCCCTACAAATCACAGACCAGCCCCAACTTGGCACACAGAATACTCATGACCCACTCTACATCCTGATGCTGTTCTAAGGGGGGTGGTCCATGGATGATAGGATCTGCAGTACCTTCACTCACTTACTGAAACCACTGTGACCCTCATCCAATAACCAATGCAGACCACACTTGGCAGACAGAGCCCCCATGACCCACTCTAGATCCTGCTGCAGTTTGAAAGACAGACCATGGATGATGGGATTTACAGTACTTTCACTCACTTCCTGAAAACAATGCGACCCTCACCCAATCACCAATAAAGACCGAACTTGGCACACAGAGCCCCCATGACCCACACTCCATCCTACTGCAGTTTAGAGGAGGGCGCACCATGGATGATGGGATTTCAAGTACCTCCACTCACTTCCCAAGCCCGCTGTGACCCTCATCCAGTGACTGATCAGGACCAAACTTGGCACACAAAAACCCCGTGACCCACTGTACATCCTGGTGCAATTTAGAGGAGGGTGGACCACGGATGATGGGACTTGAAGTACCTTCACTCACTTTTTGAGACTACTGCGAGTCAAATAAACAACTAATAAGGACCAACCTTGGCACACAATGCGTTTCTCCAATAACCCGGGCACCGCCGGGTCCCCATGCTAGTAAATAAATAAACATTTAAAAGTATTCATGGTTGGCTTTTGGATTTGAAGATTGGGCACATGAGAAAAGGAAAATGAGTATTATTATTATTATTATGTTTATTTAAACCCCGGGTTTTCTCTCCGCAAGGTGACTCATGGATAAACTGCAACTGGAAAAAGAAGAAGCTAGAAGTTCCCAATACACAACGGTATCTTAAGGCAGTGTTTCCCAACCGCTGTACTGCGGCACACTAGTGTGCCGTGAGCCATCATCAGGTGTGCCGTGGAAGAACCAACCACCCCACCAGGAGTCATCTGGGCAGCCTGCCTCTCGCCCTGTCTCTCTGTCTCTTTCTGGGGCGCCAGCAGGGCCAATCAACGGCGGCCAAGAAGTAAGCCCCGCCTCTCTAAGGGTCTCTCGCCCGGCACCACCAAGTTTGTTCAGGGCGGAAGTCCCGAGAGAGGGGAGGGGGCACGGCCTCGGCTTCCTGGAGAAGCGGTTGGTTGGAGGCTGAGGAGGGGAGGGACCGAGTGGCGCCTTTTTCTGTGAGGTCAGTTCCAGAGGAGGCGGAGAGCTTCCGGAGAGGAGCGTTGGGCTTTGTTTTCCTCTCAGCTGCCTGTTTTCCCCTTCTGGCTCAGGATTCCTTCGGGCTTTGGGGTTAAGGTGGCTCAGGGGCCTCCTCACTTCTTCCTCTCCTGGCCTAGGCTGTGCTTCGGCCTCTCCTGCTCTCAGGCCTTCTTCCTTCCTTCGCGGTCTGCCTCTCGGCTTCGGTCTCCCTCTCTCTCCCCCACCCTCCCTGCCTCAGGGAAACCCAGGTGAGCAGCGGCCTTGAAGCACCAGGTGGTGATAGGGCAGCGTCGGCCCAGGCGACCCAGTCCGAAGCACACAAGGCAGGATATCTACTGTATGTTGTGTTCATCGAAACAGGCCCAGGTTTCACACTGAGTGTATAAATACATTTAAAAACATATTAACTATATGTATGACTGTGTTAGAGTGTCATTTTGTGTCATTTTGGTTGGTGGTGTGCCCCAGGACTTTTGCAAATGTAAAATATGTGCCGCGGCTCAAAAAAGGTTGAAAAACCCTGTCTTAAGGTGCAAACATGACCAGGCAGTGAATCTGAGGCTCTGCCAGTCGCAAGAAGAAGGTGACAAGCCTTAATTCCCAAGGCGACATCCTCAAAAGGAAGGACCCCAAAGCCAGCTGTACCACTTGTTGCCTTTATTGGTTATTCGGTTCTCATAATAATAATTAAAAAAACGTTAAAAGTGTCAGTAGTTGTAGTCACAGGCCTGCACCGGCCACAAAAACAGACCCAAGAGGGTCCCACGCACAACTCCACCCTATTCCCAGACCCAAATGTAACGCATCACGAACCCGTTACCATGGTGGGAAGTAGAGCTTCCTCGTTTTAGCATAATTTCTGCTCCCCAAAAGAAAATCACATGCTTAAAACACACAGAAAAGAGGGTGGAAAGAGCCACCTCCTTGTTTGACTGGCACAGAAACGGTTTCCCCCCAAAGAAATTCAGACACTTCGCTTAAGGTTTGTTCGGATTTCTGTCGCCAGCAGACTGTGTGGCTAAAGGGAAATCTCCCAGCAGCAGCAGCAGCTTGATTCAATGGGTACGAACAATGGTTTATGGCATACATCATCACTTGGAAAAGGAATACAGGCCCGTCCTCTGCTCCCCATAGGATGCGCTCAAAGGCAGTGTGCCTCTATTGCAGGCATGTCCAGGATGACTCCTCTCCCCTCCCAGTTGGAGGGACCACCACGGAGATCGCAAGCTCAACCTCACTCGTTTCTGTGGAAGGAAATCACGCCCAGGCTTGAAGGCTTTCACAGCCGGAATCACTGGGTTGTTGTGAGTATTCCAGGCTGTCTGGCCATGTTTGGGTTGGGTTGTTGTGATTTTTTCGGGCTGTCTGGCCATGTTCCAGAAGCATTCTCTCCTGACGTTTCACCTGCATCTATGGCAGGCATCCTCAGAGATTGAGGGGTCTGGTGGAAACTAGGCAAGTGGGGTTTATATATCTAATAATAATAATAATAATAATAATGATGATGATGATGATAATATTATCTGTGGAATGGTGTCCAGGGTGGAAGAACTAACTCTTGTCTGTTGGAGGCAAGTGTGAATGTTGCCATTGCCCACCTTGATTAGCATTTAATGGCCTGGTGGTTTCAAGGTCTGGCTTCTTACTGCCTGGGGGTTATCAGTATTTAAAAATTATAACAGTAAATAAAGAACAACACTCAAAAACAGGGGAATTCCAGACAAGAAACAATCGAGGATAGTTAATCACCCCCAGGCAGTAAGAAGCTACACCTTGAAACTGCTAGGCCATTAAATACTAATCGAAGTGGCCAATGGCAACATTCACACTTGCCTCAAGCAGACAAGAGATCTTTCTCCCACCCTGGACACCATTCCACAAATATTTACTACTACTACTACTACTATATTATTATTATTATTGGATATATAAATTTTATTTACTTATTTATTTATTTACTTCATTTCTATTCCGCCCTTCCCACCCCGCAGGGGACTCAGGGCGGATTACAATGTACACATTACATTTAGACACACAAACACACAAGACAGACAGAGGCAATTTAACATCTGGCCACCAGGGGGAGCTTTCGCACTGCTTCATTCCTCAGCGTGTTTCCTGGAGATCTTTTTATGGCCTCGTAAATCAGTTAAATTAAGCCTCCCCACTAAGTGGTACCTTAATTTCCAACTTGACAGATGCAACTGTCTTTCGGGTTGCAAAGGTCGACAACAGGCTGCACAATAGGTCGAGAGCCCACCTCGACCTGGGCAGGCCTCGAACTCATGACCTTCTGGTCAGTAGAGATCTTATGCAGCTGACACCCAGCCAGCTGTGCCACATTCCCGGTGCGCCACATTCCCGGTATAAACCCCACTTGCCTAGTTTCCAACAGACCCCACAACCTCAGAGGATGCCTGCCATAGATGCAGGTGAAACGTCAGGAGATAATGCTTCTGGAACATGGCCAGACAGCCTGAAAAAAATCACAACAACCCAAACGCAAAAATGTCTGGGATGGATGCATGCCAACCGTTGTGCAGCCCTAAGATCCAGCAGTTTGGTCATTCAGCTTTGTTTCCTCTTCTTTTTCCTGTTTCCAAACCTTCTGCACTCATTGCACAATCACAATAAGGGGGGGATCTGGACCTGCAACACGTACATTACAGTGTGTCCAGGGCTCTCTGGAAAGGCTAGCCAGAAGCACGGCCAATAGTAGCCACAAGGGAAGCTGGACTGATCAGAAAGGAAAGGTAGGCAGCTACTTTACGGTGCCACACACGCAAGGCCTTTCCCCTTCTAAGACACTAAGGCAGTTGTACATTTTGTCACCGGTTTACAACTAGGGAGTCAAATCACCCCAAAAGGTGCTGGTATCATCAACTCACGATCGTTGAGTACCACCCATCCCAGGAGGAAGAGAACCAAGAGTAAGCTTTTCTTTCCAGAGGGGCACACACCGAGCCAGGAGAGGGGCATTGATGCCCAGGTGCGCCCATTAGGTCTGGTGCTAGCTTCCATTGGCTGGAGAGGCTGCTTGCAATAGTGCCAGAAGGTAAACAAGGCACGTTGGCAGCAGAGGAAGCTCTGGCCTAAGCATAGCGCATGGGAATCATGTGCCTGGCCCTCTTCCTCAAAGGATGCGGACCTTGCAGGCGATGTGGAAACAAGAGGCTTCACTCAAAAGACAGGACTGTGAGCATGGCAGAGGCCCCCCATAAGCCACAATATCTAAAAAGGGTCAAAGGCTTACGGTTTTGCAAGGGTGTCCCCCACAAAAGGCATTGATCAGGGCGAGCGTTGTGACGGTGTAGGGAGAATGATCCCCCACCCCCCAATTCCTTGAATATGAAATCTCTGTCCAGAGCATCCCCATCCGAAAAGAAGCTCACCGGCACAAGACTGGCTGTGGAAACATGCTTTTCAACATGGCTGAGCCCGAATGACTAACCGAGGCCCCTTTCCAAGATGGCACCCAAGAAAGGAGCAGAATTGGGTGAGAGGGAATGGAGCAGAGTCAGGAGGAGACCGGCTGAGCGATGCGATGGTGTGCAAGGCCTCCCTTTCGTGGTCTGTTGATCTTCCTAGGAAAAGCCCAGGGGCCAAGCGTCTTCGGCTACCACCTCCAAGGAGTCGGGCCTCCACTTCAAGCGAAGTCGATCTGAATGGGGCCGCATGGCCCTTCCCCTTTGGGCTCCGGGCCGGACACGCTGGTCTTAGACTCACTGGTCTTCCCCTCGCAGGACTTCTCCTCGCAGGTCTTCTCCTCGCTGGTGCCACACTCAATGGGCTTAGCGGAGGAGATATAGTCCTTCACAGCAATCTCCATGTTCTTGGCCTTCAGGGCGGCCGTGTGCAGCTTGTCCAAGAAGTCTGGCATCCCTGGGAGAATAATAATAATTTATTTGTATACCATCCTATCTCCCCAAGAGGACTCGGGGCGGTTTCCAACATATAAGGCAAAACATTCCCTAGACAGAAAGAAAAATCATACAGATAAATTAAAAATAAACATAAACATCAAGAGGAGCCTAGTGTTTAGATCAGGGGTGGGCAATTATTTTTTCCAAGGGGCCACACGAGAGCCAAAAAATATTATGGAGGGCCGCACCTAAAGGCTGAACTGCATTCTAATCTACATTATTTATTTATTTGTTTGTTTACTACTAGCTTGGGGACCCGGCGGTGCCCGGGTTATTTGAGAAATGTATTAGTTGGTCTGTAGCAGGGGTGCCCACACTTTTTCAGCATGCGAGCTACTTCTAATAAAACCAAGTCTGAAAGATCTATCAGGGCAGAGCAGGGGGAAGGGGGTGGGGCTTCATGTGGCCTGGCTCCGCCCCCCCGGCTTTAGTGCTTCCACAGCTTCTGGAGGCAAGAGGGGAGGAATGCCAAGGAAGTAGTGGCTATCTATGCCACTACTGCCTTGGCATCCCCCCCCCCCTTGCCTCCAGAAGCTCCGGAAGCGCTAAAGCCGTAAGGAAGGGGGCGGGGCTTTGCGCGGACTGGCTCCGCCCCCTCAGAAGTGCCCCATCCAGCTGGGATCGACCTCCTTCGGTCCTGGAATCGACCAGTCGATCGCGATCTACCTAATGAGCACCCCCGGTCTGCAGCAAGTATTTACGTGGCTCACAGTGGTGTCAGGAAGTTAGTGAAGGCACTGCGAGTCCCATTATCCATGGTGTACCCTCCTCCAAAGTGCAGCAGGATGTAGAGTGGGTCCTGAAGGCTCTGTCTGCCGTTTGGCCTTGATCCATCATGATTGGGAGTTGCAGTGGTATCATGAAGGTACTGCAAGTCCCATCATCAGTCAATCAGCTTTCCCAGTTTTTTGCGGTAAAATTGGGTGCCTCAGCTTATATTCGAGTCGGCTTATACTCGAGTATATATGGCAGCCTAAACCAGTGTTTCCCAACCGTTGTTCCACGGCACAATAGTGTGCCGTGAGCAATAACCTGGTGTACCGCGGGAAAACCTCTCTTCCCCCTCCTGCCGAACTCCTGCTGCTGCTGCTTGGGAGAGGAGGAGGAGGAAGGGCCGGGCGGTAGCAGCGGCAAAGAAGGGGCCGGGGCGCCATCTCCTTCGGCCGTTTCACAAGCCAGCCAGCCTCCAATTGAGGGAGAGCGGGGAACGGAAGCAGAAGTGAGCAGCGCAATCCGAGGCAGGCCCACCGGCTTCTTCTTTCGAACCGCAGGAAAGAAGGAAGGCAGGCAACCGCGGACTGAGTGAGTGCCTTCCCTTCTGGTGTGGAAGAGGGAGAGAGCCATTCAGGAAGGGAACCACCTGGGGGTTCTGTGTGGGAAGTTTGGCCCAGTTCTATCATTGGTGGGGTTCAGAATGCTCTTTGATTGTAGGGGAACTATAAATCCCAGGAACTACAACTCCCAAATGGCAAGGTCTATTTCCCCTGAACTCCATCTGCGTTCATATGTGGGCATATTGAATATTCATTTCAAGTGTGGTCCAGATCCATCATTATTTCAGTCCACAGTGCTCTCTGGGTGTAGGTGAACTACAACTCCAAAACTCAAGGTCAATGCCCACCAAACTCTTATAGTATTTTCTCTTGGTTATGGGAGTTCTGTGTGGGAAGTTTGGTTCAATTCCATTGTTGCAAGAGTTCAGGATGCTCTTTGATTGTGTGTTAAGTATAAGTCCCAGAAACTGTAACTCCAAAATGTCAAGGTCTATTTCCCCCAAACTCCATCTGTGTTCACATTTGGGCATATTGAGTATTCATGCCAAGTTTGGTCCTGATCCAACATTGTTTGAGTCCACAGTGCTCCCTGGATATAGGTGAACTACAGCTCCAAAACTCAAGGTCAATGCCCACCAAACTCTTATAGTATTTTCTCTTGGTTATGGGAGTTCTGTGTGGGAGGTTTGTGCCTTTCTGCCATTCCTGCCAGGATATCTATGTTGTGTTCATCGAAACAGGTCCAGGTTTCACACTGAGTGTATAAATACATTTAAAAACATATCAACTATCTGTATGACTGTGTTAGAGTGTCATTTTGTGTCATTTTGGTTGGTGGTGTGCCCCAGGATTTGGTAAATGTAAAAAATGTGCCGCGGCTCAAAAAAGGTTGGGATACAGGCTTAAAAACAGGTGCTGTCTCTTAGCGTCCAAGATCAAATGGTGCTTTTAGGATATTTGGGCTTATTGTTTCTATCAACCTACTTGCAATTCCTACCACTGCAAGCCAAAACAAACCATTCACTCACCGCTGGAGACCATCCAGTTGACACAGTACCGAGGGAATACGGTTTGAGGGTTGTCGCTGTAGGTGAGCAGGTAGTCAAAGCCATTCTGGGAAGAGAAACGACATCAGTCCATCCTTGTGTTTGGCTAGGAGGCTCAACCGTGACAAGGACCGGGTCCCCTCTCTTCCTCCCACCCTTCTGACCAGCTTGGACTGTGCCAAAATGCCTCTCTCACACAACAGGGATGGGGAACTCACCTCGTCGAATGACTTGTGCGGACGGATGACCATCTGGGATTCATAGTTGTGGACACGGACAAATTCGGGATCTTCTGGGACACCGGGATGCTCAACCGCCCTGGCAAAGAAAAAGGAAAAGGGGATACTATGAGTCATAATAATTCACCGTCTCCCTGCAGACAGCAATGCAGTGGCCGCCCAAGTCAGCCATGTTGGGCGAGTGGGCTCATTAACAAAAGAACATCCTCATCAAAGTACAGCAGAGTAACTTATTAGCAGCAGCGTGGCCCAGCAGCAGGAGCCCAAAGTGATCAAAAGAACAAAAACACACAGACCAATGTTTTCTCTTCCTTAGGAGGCTTCTCATTATACCAAAATAATATGGTTGCACTATTTAAAAGAACACAAATAAAGTTATTTATACTTCCTTCATTGCTTCCACGTTGGGCTTCTTTCTCATGCAGATAAACAGCTTCGCTTTCACAGCGCCTCCTCTCACACCGAAGTTACACAGGAGCTTCACACAGTAGCTTTTTACACACACACACGATAGCCTTCAACCTGGGGCTTCTCTCACCGAAGCTTCTCACACCAGGCCTTGTCATACTGAGGCCTACCTCACACTGAGGTCTTCTCCCACTGAGGGCTCTCTCAGACGGATGCCTCTCTCCCACTGAGGCCTACTAATACACTGAGCCCCTTCTTCCACAGAGACCTCTCACAGACTGGGGGCTACTACAGGCACACCTGCTTAGGTCGAACTGCAGCTTTTGCTGAGTCATTGCATCAATTAAACCCTTTCAGTGCTTGACTCACATTTTTGTAATTAAAAATACCTAGTTAATATTTAATGTTTCTGACAAGCCATGCTCTGCAACCCATTGAAACAGCAGGAGAAGCCTGAAACTCAGGTGGAAGAATCTGTAACTGGCATGGGCAAACTTCAGCCCTCTAGGTGCCCTCTAGGTGCACCTGAGGCAAAGCACAAAATCAGTGTGTACAGAGCTATCATACTGTCCATTCTCCTCTATGGGTCTGAAACATGGGTCACCTATCGCCAACACCTACGACTCCTCGAACGCTTTCATCAGCGCTGTCTTCGCACAATCCTAAATATACACTGGACCGACTATGTGACGACTGTTGCTGTCCTTGAGCAAGCAGGGATCACCAGCATTGAGGCCATGCTATTGAGAACACAGCTGCGCTGGGCAGGGCACGTGGTCTCTAGGATGGAGGACCACCGCCTCCCAAAGATACTACTCTATGGTGAACTCGCCACGGGTCAGCACAAGAGAGGCGCCCCAAAAAAGAGATACAAGGACTCCCTGAAACAACATCTCAGGCTCAGCCAGATTGATCACCAACAATGGTCCACCCTGGCCTCACATCGGGAGGCATGGAGACGCACTATCCACAATGCTGCGGCCTCTTTCGAGAAGACATGCCAAATTGGTCTCGGAAGACAAACGACAACACAGAAAGAACCGCAACTTGGAAACAGCATCATCCAAGGAGACTTTCTGTTGTGCTTTCTGCAACCGAACTTGCCTAACTCAGATTGGCCTTCTTAGTCATCAATGCGCTTGTAAAAAGCATGGGATGAGTCCTTCCTAAGAATCTTTGTTCGCTAAGTAATGCCGAGAGAATAATAATCTTTATTTATACCCCGCCACCATCTCCCCGATGGCGACTCGGGGCGGCTCACATGAGGCCAGGCCCAAACAACAAATACAAATACAACAAATAAAATCAAAACATCAGCAGCAACACAATAAAAATAGAGACATATAAATAAAAACAATATAGAGATAAGTATCTCCAATCACAAATGACAAGACGGGCCGCATGCACAAGATAAAAAAGTTTTTAAAAAATTACACTATCATCTTAGAGATATCCAGGTTTTATATGCAACTAGCTGTACCCGGCACGCGTTGCTGTGCCCTTTTTAGGAGATGCGAGAAAGTCCAATCATCCACGGTGTGCCCTCCTCTAAACTGCAGTTGGATGGAGTGTGGGTCATGGGGGGCATGGTGTGCCAAGTTGGGTCTTTATTGGTCTTGGTTCTGGGCTACAGTGGTCTGTGGGGAATGATGGGTTTTGAAGTACTACAAATCCCATTTTTCCATGGTGGCACTTCAAGTCCCATCATGCATGGTCGGGGCTCTGTGTGCCAAGGTAGGTTACTGTAAATTCAGGCCATACACAATGTCCCATGAGCTGAGGCCTAGTTAGGAACAGCAAGTTAATGAAGCCTTACTGTCAATTCAGGCCATACACAATGTCCAATGAGCTGAGGCCTAGTCGGGAGAATCAAGTTAATGAAGTCTTACTGTCAATTCAGAGCGTAAACAGCTTCCCAGTAAGTGAGGGCTAGTTAGGGAAATCAAGTTAATGAAGCCTTACTGTCAATTTTGGCCGTGGTCTGTGATTTTTGGGGTGTAAATTTCGGTTGCAAGTGATGTGGGTGTTTGTGTTGGGGTTTGGCTCAGGCCTTTTCCTTATTCTGTTTTGGCAGTTTTTTATGGTTCGGAATTTTCATGTTGGCTGGCCAGTGCAGCAGTTATGCAAATCCGCCCTTATTGGCAGCCAATCATGTTGTTCAGAATGTAGAGGCTGGGTGAGTCTTTGGCTGCCCCGGAGGATGCTGGTAAATGTAGTTTTATTTTTACTCGTTGTTTTGGGGGCCTTTTAGGTTTTGGGGGGGAAAGTTTCTTTGCTACAAACGTACCTTGCTTGAGGCCTATTTCTGTTGGCAAATATTGTGTTTCTGCGTTGTAAGGTTTCTTTGTTTGAGGTATACATCACATGACGTGAACCCATTTATATAATAGATTCAACCACAACATATTCATTATTCCCTTGTAACAGGAGTACTTACCGTGAGACCAGAACCATCAGGTTGTTGTCCCTGTCCACATTGTACCGGCGGACGTATACGTAGTCGCGTGAGTACATAGGGTACTGCAGGTTGTTGGGGTGAAAAGACAAAAATAAGAATAGTTAAGGCTTTGACCTAGAGCAGGTCTGGGCAATAGGCTGTAAGGAATTGTGGGAGTTGAAGTCCAAAACACCTGGAGGGCTGAAGTTTGCCCAGGCCTGACCTAGAGCAATAAACCACTGGCGGAGTATTATTTTACCATAAATCTGGAACATCCGAACTAGACGAAATGTGCACTCACCGGAAAGTGAGTCACCCAGTGAACGACCTCTGATCCAGTGTCTTGATCTCTCTCAACGACTTCCAGTTTAATGACCAGCGAGTCCCACTTCTTCCGATATTCTGTATCCAGCTAGAAGACAGGGAACCACAAAAGCTTACTCAGAGGAGCTGAGATATATTGGCTTCCCCTTGCCAAAGCACAAACTGAAAAAGATTGCTCATTACTAAGAGCCAAGATGGCAGGAGGAAGAGGGTGAAGAGCAGCAACACTCACTTGCACATTGAAAAACTGCCTTGGTGTTACATCTGTGTAGGTCCCAAATACTGCAACAGAAAGAGGTAAACATGACGACAGATTTATTAATTTCTTTATTTACATTGTTTATATTCCGCCCTTTTTACCCCGCAGGGGATTCAGGGAGGATTACAATGTACATATACAGGCAAACATTCAATGCCATAGACACACAACATATATAGACAAACACTCAGACGCTATTTAACATTCCAGCTTCTGGCCACCAGGGGGAGCTATCGCATTCCTTCATTCTTTGCATACTTCCTGGAGTTTTTATGGCCTCGTAAATCAGTTAAATTAGCCTCCCCAAACATAGGTGGTGCCTAATTTTCCTATTTGACAGATGCAACTGTCTTTCGGGGTGGCAAAGGTCGACAACAAGCTACACAATTTGGTTGAGAGCTCACCCCAACCCAGGCAGGCTTCGAACACATGACCTTCCAGTAAGTAGTGATCTTAATGCAGCTGACTCCCAGCCAGCTGTGTCACAGTCCCGGAGAAAACTGTTTTCTCAAAGCAAGGTTGGACCAAAATGAGGTTACATGCAAGAAAACACCAGTTCCCTTCAACCACTGTTTGCCCGTGCCTGGTTTAAACCGACAGCTTTGCTTTCTCCGTATGGGCAAAATGGCCACCAGGTTCTTTTCTGTGGCCCTTGGAGTCATTTTGGTTTGGCTCTCAAATGTAAATGGGGAATTTTGATCACTTTCAGCCAACTTAGGTACAGCAGAGGCACTTTTTTGAAACAAGAAATTGTTGGATTTCAACCCCACACTGCCCAAGTCTCAAGTCCTCTATGGGGAACAGTTTAGTTAGCTTAGTATAGACCCATGGTTCCCAAAGTGGGTGGTACCACCCCCTAGTGGGCGGTGGGAGGCTCAGGACTCTTTGGGGGGCACTGAAGCCCTCTAAGGGGGCGGTGGCGGGATTCCAACTCGCAAGTGCGCGGGTGTGCACCTGCCAGTTGGAAACCCCGTGCAGACGCTGCCTGGAAACCGCAGCGCCCCCCCCCTTCCTCTCCTCAACTCCGCCCACAGCGCAGTCCTGTATCACCCCTTCCAATCCAACAGATCCCTTGGAAGGAAGGGGCGATACGGGACTGCACCGTGGGTAGAGTTGAGGAGAGGAAGGAGGCGCGTGCTGCGGTTTCCAGGTAACACCTGCCCAGGGATTCCAACTGGCAGGCTGAGACAGTCGCGCACTTGCAAGTGTGTGCCTGCCAGTTGGACCAGTGGAGAAGAAAAGCCTCCGCCTCTGCAAATGCCCCCTGAGTCGCTGCAGCATTTGCAGGCGCCTCCTGGGAGATGGCCGTGGCACGAAGGAAAATGCAAGCGGCTCCTAATTTCCAAGGCCCAGTATTCTCTATTGCTCAAGTTTAGTTCAATTCCATTGCTGTTGGGAGTTCAAAATGCTCTTTGATTATAGGTGAATTATAAATACCAGCAGCTGCAACTCCCAAATGACAAAATCAATCCCCCACAACTCCACCAGTGTTCAACTTTGGGTATATTGAGTATTTGTGCCAAATTTGGTCCAGGCCTGTCATTCATGGGGTCTCGGCTGTGAAAGTCAGAGCTGAATTGGTCGAAGGTACTGCAAATCCCATCCTCCGTTGTCCATACTCCCCCAAACATATTGTTTTTGTGATTAATCACTATGCTTTAATTATGTTCAATTTGTAACAATGAAAATCCCTCCTGCATATTAGATATTTGCATTAGAATTCATAAGTGTAGCAACATTATTTATGAAATAGCAATGAAAATATGGATGGGGGTCACAACATGAGGAACCTTATTTAGGGGTCACTATCAATAATAATTTCTAGGGGGGCGATGAGTAAATTTTTTTCTGGAAAGTGGGCGGTAGGCCAAAAAAGTTTGGGAACCACTGGTATAGACTAAGGGTTTCCCTTTCCCCCTGAGAGTTGGGAATGTATCTAATTTCTTCTCTCCTCTGTTTCTGTCCTCATTCCGATTGGTTGTTTAAAATGGATCCTTCTCCACTGCAAGCCTTTTTGAATCTTCTTTCTGCCTTCTTACACTTTCAGTATGGAGAGTATGCGCTGTGGGCTTTGAGAGCTCTCTCTGCTTGTGTGCCAGGAGAGATGGAGTGATTTGAGATTTTCTGTCCTGCTCTGCAGCTCTCTAGAAGCAACATCACCTCACAGGCAGATTGGAAGGCTTTTATTTCTCAAAGCATACAGTACTGTTACAAGCAAAGTTCCATCTAACTCAGTACTAAGTCTTTTTATAATGACATCTAGATCAGTGTTTCCCAACCTTTTTTGAGCCGTGGCACACTTTTAACATTTAAAAAAAATCTAGGGGCATACCACCAACCAAAATGACACAAAATGACACTCTAATACAGTAAAGAATGGCTGGGAGCAGCTGCTGGGAGTGCCAAAGCCGGAGGAGGGGGCGGAGCCAGGCCGCGCCATGCCCTGCCCCCTCCCCGGCTTCAGCTCTCCCAGCAGCTGCTCCAGCCTTGAGGGGGCAGTGCCAAGCCAGGGGTGGCAGAGCCAGCACAATGCTGGCTTGGCACTGTCCCCTCAAGGCTGGAGCAGCTGCTGGGAGTGCCGAAGCCGGGGGAGGGGGCAGAGCCAGGCAGCACCATGCCCCACCCCCTCCCCCGGCTTCAGCTCTTCCACAGCTTCTCCAGCATTGAGGGGGCAATGCAAGCAAGGAGTGGGAGTCATGGCCCCGTCTCTGGCGCCGCTCTCCGCCATGACTCCCGCTCCTTGCTCACTGAAGCCGCGCGGAGGAGCATGAGCGGTGAATGGGCTTCAGTGGGCGGGGCTCCTCCTCCGCGCGGTTTCAGCGAGCGAGGGGCGGGAGTCATGGTGGATTGGAAGCTGGCTGGGGAAACGGCCAAAGGAGGCAGTGCCCCGGCCCCTTCTTCTTTTTCTTCTTCCCCGCCCGGCCCTTCCTCCCCCCCCCCCCCAAAGCAGCAGAAGTTCAGCAGGAGGAGGGGGGAAGGAAGAGGGGCAGAGAGCTTTTCTCACAGCACAGCAGGAGGTCCGTCATGGCACACTAGTGTGCCGCGTCACAGCGGTTGGGAAACATTGGTCTAGAGTCCAGAATTTCTTTCACCCCTCCAAATATCTCTCACCCTTGGCCTTCCTCTTCACGCCCCCCCCCCCAATTTTCAAGGAGACCCTCCATCGTGGTCAGCTCCCGTTGCTTCATGTGTGCTACAGGCCAAGGCATATCACACTTCACGCTCTGCTTCCTACTAATGAACTTTTGTATACTTTTTATTTCTGGATTCTCGGCTGTATTTTAAGATAGCTTAAGATACCTTTCTGTAACAGAAATTATTTCTGCTGACTCCCCTCTTCTTAAAAGAGGTCTATTAATATATATATATATACACACACACACACACACACACAACATTCAAAGGCAGCCACGGTAGTCTATGCTCTGGTTACATCCCGTATAGATTACTGCAACGCTCTCTACATGAGGCTGCCTTTGAAGACTGCTCAGAAGCTTCCACTGGTTCAACAGACAGCAGACAGGTTGATAACAGGAGCGGCACTCAGAGAGCGCACAACTCCCCTGTTGTGCCAGCTCCACTGGCTACCAGTTTGCTACCGGGCACAATTCAAAGTGCTGGCTCTGGTTCAACTTACTTGTCCGAACGCATCTCTCCCTATGAACCATCAAGATGCTTAAGATCATCCGGAGAGGCCCTGCTCTCGGCCCAGCCTGCTTCGCAGGTGCATCTGGCGGAGACGAGAGACAGGGCCTTTTCAGTGGTGGCTCCTCGGCTTTGGAACGCCCTTCCTAGTGACATCAGATTGGCCCCCTCCCTCCTGACATTTCATAAGAAAGTCAAGACTTGGCTGTTCGAGCAAGCGTTCGCAGACGAACTTTAATTAATAAAGATCAAAGGATTAATATGACGACGAAACGGAAACCGATTTTAAGATTGTGGAGCTGAGATTTGTATTTTGTAGCTTTAATTGTTAATTTATATGATTGTTTTTGTTTTATTATGATATGTTGTATGTGGGCACTTGCTGCTGCTTGTTCACCGCCTCGAGTCCCCTTTGGGCTGAGAGAGAGAGGCCATATAGAATAGAAGCAGAGCAAATAAATAAATAAATAAACTTCTACCCCACCTTTCTCATCCCGGAGGGGACTCAAAGCGGCTTTATATATAGGCAATGATCTGACGCCTTAAAACACAATGTACATTTAAATAAATATTAAAATAGAATTTAAAAATACAATAAAAACAATTAAAACATTTAAAAACAATACATTCAGAGTTAAGCATGGAATCCACGAGCATAATCTGAACCGTTCCAGTGGTCACTGCACATTGTACCAAGTCTATCTATTGCACAAATGCTGTAAAGGCTTGCTCACAAAGACACATTTTCACTCTCTTGCAGAAGGTCAGGAGGGAGGGGGCTGATCTAATAATCCTGGGGAGAGAGGTCCACAGCCAAGGGACTACCACCGAGAAGGCCCTGTCACTCACCTCCGCCAATCGTGCCTGTGAGGGAGGCGGGGCTGAGAGCAGGGCCTCCCCAGATGATCTTAAAGTTCACGGTGGTTTATAGAGAGAGATACGTTCGGACAGATGTGCTGGGCCAGAACCATTTAGGGCTTTAGAGGCTAAAGCTAGCACTTTGAATATAGCCAAATAAGCCCCCTCATTAGGGAATGTAGGCCACCTGCGCTCCACCTCCTTGCTTTGAAAATACTAATCCTTAATCAAGAGACTTGGGAATCTACAAAGGGGGAGCGGGGAGAGTACCTCTGTACCGGTAGAGATGGCTGCCCTCGACTGGACGCCTCCACAGCTTGAAGTGTTTCTTGTCCATCACCATTTCCCAGTTCTGCTCCTCCAGATCACAAGCTGTATCCTTGCTGGGGGTCGGCTCCCGTGGCTGGTTCTCCCCTTGGTCGTCTTGGAGGAGCTGGTTGATTTCTTCCATGCGCTTCATTTCTTCAGCAGACCTTGAGGAAGAAGAGAAGATTGGTTCAGGTTGGCTCACCATGAAGTGAATATGAGGTGAGGCCGGAGGTTCAGCACAGCTGTTAAATCACCAGCAGCTAAAAGATCTCTCAACCGAAAGGTTGCAAGTTCAAACCCCGGGTTGGCGTGAGCAGCCAACCATCAGCCCTGCCCACTGTTTACCTAAGTGGTTCGAAAACAGCTTTAGCTGTAATTAGAGAAATTAGGTTCCACTAAAAAGCAGGGGAGGTTCTTACAATGCCATAAAGAAAACCAAAAAATGCTGGAATGCGGAAGTCCTCAAGAAGACAAGGTGCGAACGAAGATAGAGGCTGACATCCTCAAAAGAGGACGGATCCCAAGATGGAATGGCCCAATGGACCCAGCCCAGAGGATGACAAAGCGGACCCAGCCGCCGCCGCAGCAGAGCAGAAGACGATCGGAGGCTGCAGGCCTCCGCCACTCTCGCCCCCAGCCATTCCCCAGCTGATCACCCTGCCATGGAGTGCCTGCCATCCCGGCTTTGGAGTGCCTGCCATCCCGGGAGGCGAACCGGGCCTGCAGTGGGAGCAGTCGGCGAGCTGCGGCGGGTGACCGCCCTGTTGAACCGGAAGACGATCAAGTCTTCCAGGTCGCCAGGGCAATCAGCCGCCGCAGCTCGCCGACTGCTCCCACTGCAGGCCCGGTTCGCCTCCCGGGATGGCAGGCACTCCAAAGCCGCCGCTCCCCCAATTGTTCTCCGGAGCAGTGCACTGTCTCCGGAGCAGTGCGGCAGCGGCAACCCTTCCTCTTGGCCCCGCCCCCGATGCCCTTGTCCCCAGGCCGACAGAATTGGCTGCCGGGCCACATCCGGCCCGCGAGCCGTAGGTTGCCCAGGTCTGGTGTATGTCTATACAAATGGCATTGAATGTTTGCTGTGTATGTGTACTTATGATCTGCCCCGAGTCCCCTTCCGGGTGAGAAGGGCAGAATATAAATAAAGTGTTATTATTATTGTAACTTCTTTGGACAACCTGAGACCTGCCACATGCACAATGGAGGACCTTCTTCTCACAGCAACACCAGAGGCACTCCAAGTGGCCGGCTTCTGGTCAAAGGACATTTAGCATAAGGCCAACTTTGTGTTTTTAAATGCCTTTTAACCGTACCCTCAACTCGCTTCTGACACTATAAATTATTATTATTATTACTTGTACGCCGCCACTCCCCGAGGGCTCAGAGTGGCTCACAATCACATAAAAACACAACAGGAGTAAAACAACATGTTAAATTAGACTAAAAAGTAAGCTTTTCCAGCTTAGCAATCAAAGGCTAGCCGGAAAGGTGGGTCTTGCAGGCCTTGTGGAAAGATAGTAAATACTGCAAGGCCCACACAGCACTTGGAAGGGTATTCCAGATTGACGGCGCTACTACAGAAAAGGCTCTGTGCCGGGTCGATGTAAGACGGATAGCTTTAAAGGACGGCACTGTAAGGAGGTTCAGTTGTTCAGAACAAAGTGACCTCTGGGGTAGATAGGGGAAGAGACGGTCCCTCAGATACAGCGGCCCCAGACCATGCAAGGCCTTGAAAGTTAACACCATCACCTTGAAGTTGACCCGGTGCTCGACCAGAAGCCAATGGAGCTGCTGGAGGATGGGTGTTATGTGACATCTCACTGGAGTCCCAGTGAGAAGTCGGGCAGCGGCATTCTGGACGAGCTTAAATTTCCGGATCACTGACAAGGGCAGGCTGATGTAAAGGGCATTACAGTAGTCCAGTCTCGAGATGACCGTGGCTATGAGCACTGTGGCCAGGTCGTCTCTGGAAAGGTAGGGGGCCAGACGTCTAGCTTGCCGCAGATGGAAATAAGCAGTTTTGCTGACGGTGGAGACCTGGGCCTCCATCGACAGCAACGGGTCAAAAACGACCGCAAGGCTCTTAACTGAGGATGTCGGGCATAATTCCTCACCATCCAAGCCAGGCAGCCGGACCTAAATAACACGGAGGTGCAGGTCCCAATTGTAATTCTATTCCTAAACATTTACAGCCTTTGTGAGCGTGCAATGTTGCCAACCTGCAGGCTTAAGTCATTAGTGCTAATCCTCCTTGTTAAAGAGGGGGAAATGAGGCTGAGGAACCACGGAGCGTATTAAGGGCAACAGAATGAATTCAAAGCAGAGGTGCACACTATACGCTTCTTGCAGCCCGGTATACGGAGGCCTACAAACCGTCCATCCCTGCTTTGAGGGCAGCCTCATATTGGCATGTGATAGGAATGCAAACGTGATTTAACTAAGGCCCCATCTTCCACTGCTTGGTTCCAAAGAGGCGTTCTGGGCATCCTGAAGAATCCTTAGATGTGGAGAGAGATTAGCTCCGACACCAATAGCGTTTCTAGCACTCCTGAAAGTAAAGTCAGTTGAAAACAATGCTTGGAAGCCAACAAGGAGTTAGTATGACTTCTAAATACTAATTTTAAATATTCCTAGATGCCTCTAGCCAAGTTCAGGAGGAGCTATACATTTTCCCCAAATATACATCCAACAAAGCAGTGAGAGAACTCAAACAGTCAAGTCTCTACGTCTCCGGAGAGGATAGAAACGAAGACCCACCTTTTCAGCTCCTCTTCTTTGATCCTCTCTTCTTCCCACAGGAACACACCAGTGAGGGCAGCCATCAGTTTGCAGGCATTGGCGTGTCGGCCCTGGAACTTGCGCCACAGAGAGCTGAAGAGGCTCCGGCGCGTCCTCTCCGAGTAGATGTTACTGTACAGCTGTCCAATCTGCTGGGCGCGCCGGACCTGCTGGCCAGTCACATAACTGCACTGGTTGGCCAGGAGGGAGAGGAGGCTCTTCTGCCTCGGACATTGCTCAGTGGCTTTTTGCAGCCAGGTGAGCAGCCACAGGTACCGGCCCTTCAAGGCTCTCTCGCTCGACCACAGGCTCCGCTTCCCTTCGTAGCTGATGAGGCGGGAGGAGTTCACATAGTAGGAGTAAATGCCGGAGGGAGGCCTCCACTGGAGTGGGTGGAACATTCCTGCCAAGCTTCACCAACACGATGGAGTCCTAGCAAAGGAAAAGGGACCAGAGCAGAACGTCAATAGTCGCAGTTGAGGTCTGCAGGGGGGGGGGGGCAACGTTTGCCCGTACCTGTGTTAGGTTCATGCATAGGTCAAGGGTGCTTTTGGGACCCAAATTATGGCTTTTGATATAAACTTTATTTATTTATTTACAGCATTTTTACCTCTTCTCAACCCCCCGAGGGGGGGGGGGGACGGGACGGGACTCAGAGCGGCTAACAAAGGCAGCAATTTGATGCCACAATCAATATACAATATAAAACCATATATACAGAATTTAAAACAATAAGCTAAAATTAAAACAAATAATCAAGCAGTCAAACTAATTAAAACAATACTCCGTCCACAGACCCAATTGATAAAAACAATGAAGCCGTCCGTATCCACATATCTATCGTCTAGCCCAGTGTTTTTCAACCTTATTTGAGCCGCGGCACATTTTTTGCAGTTACAAAATCCTGGGGCACACCACCAACCAAAATGAGAAAGTAATACATATAGTTAATAACGGAAGCACATTCTGAGCAGAGAGTTCCACTGCTGAACAGCTCTCACAGTCTGGAAGTTCTTCCTAATGTTCACCCTCCTACACAGACAGGTTTCCCTGTGATGTTTGCTTTTCTGCCTGCGCTGTTGTGCGCTCTCTCTCTCTTTCTATATATATACAGTAAATGTAATGTTCATTTGTGGGATTAACATAACTCAAAAACCACTGGACAAATTGCTTCTAAACTTGGCCACAAAACATACTAATACTAACCCAAGGAGGGACCATCAGTCAAAAAATTGATTTTGTCATTTGGGAGTTGTAGTTGCTGGGGGTTATAGTTCCCCCTGGAAAGGGAGGGGAGACTGGGTTTCAGGACCATTGTTCCCAGCAGGATAATGCTAGCAGGGGCTTCAGAAAGCAACTCTGAAAGCAAGCAAGGATGGAGCCATCAAGGGAAGAAGGGTCAGCAGTCAGACTACAGCGGGCGCCAAAGGCACAGCAAGGGGAAGATGCAACGGGAGAAAACGCGGGTGGATGGAGTGGAGGCCCCCACAAGGCCCCCGCAGCGCCCTCTTCTCTCTCTCCCCCCCTCCCTTCCTTGTTCGCAGACTCCGCAGGGCTGGGCTCACAGCTGCCTCCCCATCCCATCTGACGGCTAGCAAACCTCCCGGTCTTGGCCTCTGATGATGCTGCTGCTGCCGCTGCCGCTACCGGTGCCCCGCCCCCGCCGCCTCCTCCTCCCCACGCAGCTCCCATCCTTTCTGCAGTTCCTTCCCTTGCAGACTGTCCCACATTAGGGGAGAGACCAGCGGGAGCGCGCTGGCCAAACAGAGAGAGAGAGAAGCCACGGGAGCGCGCCTCCGCCGCCTTCCTAGGCAGCCAGCCTTTGCGCAAAGGCTCGCGCTACCTTTATTTTCTCTCTGCTGGAAAAAAATTACACGCGCGGCCTCCTCGCTATGCTCAGGGGAGGTTTCCTAAGGCACACCTCATGACTGCTCAGGGCACACTAGTGTGCCACGTCACACCGGTTGGGAAACACTGGTCTAGCCAATCCAATTCTAGTCCAAATGCTGCTTTATGTTATTGTGCAAAGGCCTGGTCCCAAAACCAAGATGTTAATTTCTTCCTAAACGCCAGGAGGGATGGGGTCGATCGTATTTCGCTTGGCAGCGCGTTCCATGGCAGCGCATTTGAGATGCTGGCATTTGAGATGCTCCTCGGATGATCTTAAGTTGCGAGGTGGGACGTAGGGGCAGATGTGTTCGGACAAGTAAGCTGAGCCAGAACCATATACAGCTTTAAAGGTCAAAACCAGCACTTTGAATTGGGCTCGGAAGTGGACAGGCAGCCAGTGGAGTTGACACAACAGGGGGTGGTATGCTCCCTGTATGTAGCTCCTGTTAGTAATCTGGCTGCAATTTCCAAACCATCTTCAAAGGCAGCCCCATGTAGAGTGCTATGTTATGTTAGTCAGACATATTAAAATTCACTAGGTATTTTTAATTACAAAAATGTGAGCCAAGCACTGAAAGGGTTAAATGGATGCAACGATTAGGCAAAAGCTTCTATATAGTTTCTTACACAGTTCTATATAAGCAGTTGTGTCATGAGGAGGATCTTTTGTTAATAAGCCCCCCTTGCCCAACAATGTTAAGGGTCATTAGCAGAGAGGAAAGCAGCAACGCCATCGCAGAGGGCAGCCATCCTTCTGCCATCTTTCTTCACCCAGACATTAAAAAAAGGCAAAAAGCAGAAAGTGTAGGTATTTCCTTAATGTTCTCCTGGGATGGAATATGTTCCGTATATACTCAAGTATAAGCTGACCCAAATATAAGCCGAGGCGCCTAATTTTATAATAAAAATATGGGGAAGACATATTGACGGGAGTATAAGCCAAGGGCGGGTAATGCAGCAGCTACCGGTCAATTTCAAATTTATTTATTTATTTACATCATTTATATTCTGCCCTTCTCACCCCGCAGGGGACTCAGGGCGGATTACAATGTACATATACAGGCAAACATTCAATGTCATAGACACACAACATATACAGACAGACACCAGAGGCTATTTAAGATTCCAGCTTCTGGCCACCAGGGGGAGCTGTTGCATTCCTTCATTCTTTTATGGCCTCATAAATCAGTTAAATTAGCATCCCCACACATAAGTGGTACCTAAATTTCCTACTTGACAGATGCAGCTGTCTTTCGGGTTGCAAAGGTCGACAACAAGCTACACAAATTGGTTGAGAGCTCACCCCGACCTGGGCAGGCTTCAAACTTATGACCTTCTGGTTAGTAGTGATCTTAATGCAGCTGACTCCCAGACAGCTGCGCCACAGTCCCGGTGCAATTCATGAATGGAGATCAAAGAATTAAAACTAGATACCAATAAAATTATATTAATTGAGTCATTGCGAAGTTCAATGTTTTTGAATATTTATTTAAGATAAGACTGCCCAACTCTGATTAAACCATTATTCTAACCTTCTTCAAGGTAAAGGTACTTATCCTTCCAATAGTAATAATAGAGTAAAATAATGGAAATGTAATAACAGTAATAGCAGAGTAAAATAATAAATGTAATAATAATAATAGAGTAAAATAATAAGAATAAGAATAAGGAGGAGAGGAGGAGGCAGCGGCAGCAGCTTTATTTCTACATACAGTTTACATACAGAGACAGGCAAACATTCAATGCCTTACGAAGTACAAACAACATAAAAAATCATACAAAATAATGCACAGTAACAATAAATGTAATAATAACAATAGAGTAAAATAATAAAAGTAATAAAATAATAAAGTAAAATAATAAATGTAATAACATTACAGTAAATTAATAAATGTAATAATAATAATAATAAATGGAGCAAAATAAATGTAATATAACAATAATAAATCATAGAAAAATAATGAATATAATAATATTAAATAGAATAAAATAATAAATGTAATAAAAATAATAATAGTAAAACAATGTAAATGTAATAATTATTATATTAATAACAGAGTAAAATGATAAATAACTTTGACACGAGTATAAGCCAAGGGGGGTTTTTTCAGCCTAAAAAAGGGCTGAAAAACTCAGCTTACTGTATATTCAAGTATGAATGGTACTTGCCTTTTGCCAAAGAAGGGATGACTTGTGGATCAGTCAACCTAGGGGTTTGGGGGTGGGGGGGTTGAATTTTTGACTCAACTTTCAACACATCTATAGGGTATTTGCTTAGAAGTCTGCCCTATTACACGTGGACTTAAATATGCAGTCAATTCTAGTGTTATCTTTGGTTTCTGAAAGTCAACATGGTGCTGCAGAAAACACACACCCCTGCTATATATGAAAGGCACAAAGGGCTCTCTTGAGCTTGCTAGCATTCAAGAGACTGAATACAAGCTACAGAAACTCAACACCCCTGTGTCCTTGTGGTTTAGTCTGGCTCTTTTTTGTGAACGGATTCATAAGGGGATCACAAGCCAATTTACCTGATGTGCAAGAGAAACATTTTTAGATCAATGACCCTTTTTGTTCTTCACGGGTTGTCTATTTTCCTATCAGCTAATAAATAATAATAATAATGCTTTATTTATACCCCGACACCATCTCCCCGAAGGGACTCGGGGCAGCTTACATGAGGCCAATAATAATAATAATAATAATCTTTATTTACACCCCACCACCATCTCCCCAAGGGGACTCAGGGTGGCTTACATGAGGCACAGAACAACAGTGTGTGTATACCAGATGGTATTAGACTGTATATGCTCGTGCATGTAAGGAATAACACACATGAGGCTAGTGCATCATAATTAATCTTTATGCTTACCTGTGCCACCATCTCCCCAAGGGGACTCAAGGTGGCTTACATGAGGCCAATAATAATAATAATCTTTATTTACACCCCACCACCATCTCCCCAAGGGGACTTGGGGCAGCTTACATGAGGCCAATAATAATAATAATTAATCTATCTATCTATCTATCTATGTATATAATAAAAGTCAGTGCTTGCGGCGGGAGGTGTGGAGGAATATGTGGCAGCGTTTCGATTGGTTGCCACTGTGGGACTATTTGCATAAAGGACTCTGATTGGCCAGCAACAGAACTCCAACATTCTAAGGCACCAGACAGCGGGGATTGGTTGCCACTGAAGGAGTATTTGCATAAAGGACTCTGATTGGCCATCTACATTCCAACATTCTACGGTGACGCAAAGGGAAAAGGAAAGGCCTTAGGCAGTCAGTCACTGCGGCCCACAGCAATGATGGATTAGGACCAAACTTGGCACACAGGGGCCCAATGGCCCACTTCACAACCTGGTGTGGTTTAGGGCAGGATGGGGCACGAATGATGGGATTTGCAGTACCTTCACCTGATTCACTTCTCAAACAACACTGTAGCCCCAACAAATCACAGACCAGGCCCAAAATTGACAGCAAGGCTTCCTTAACTTGATTTTCCTGACTAGGCCTCAGATCATGGGATATTGTTTAGGGCCTGAATGGACAGAAAGGCTTCATTAACTTGATTTTCCCGACTAGACCTCAGCTCATGGGACATTGTGTATGGCCTGAATTGACAGTAACCAACCTTGGCACACAGAGCCCCTATGACCCATGCTACACTCTACTGCAGTTTGGAGAAGGGCAGGCCATGGATTATGGGATTTGTAGTACTTTCAAACCCTTCATTCCCGACAGACCACCGCAGCCCTGAACAAAGACCGATAAATACAAAACTTGGCACACAGTGCCCCCATGACCCACACTCCATCCTACAGCAGTTTAGAGGAGGGCAAACCATGGATGATGGGATTTCAAGTACCTCCACTCACTTCCCGAGCCCGCTGCGATCCTCAACCAGTGCATGATTATGACCACACTTGGCACACAAAGCCCCCATGATCCACTTTACATCCTGGTGCAGTTTAGAGGAGGGCAAACCATGGATGATGGGATTTCAAGTACCTCCAATCACTTTCTGAGCCCGCTCACTTCACAGTGCATGATCATGACCACACTTGGCACACAAAGCCCCCATGATCCACTTTACATCCTGGTGCAGTTTGGAGGAAACTTGGGACTTGACCTCCACTCACTTCACAAGACCGCTGCCAACTCGTCCAAAGACTGATCAAGACCAAACTTGGCACATAGAGCCCCCATGACTCATTCTACATCCTGGTATAGTATTGAGGAGGATGGACCATGGACGTTGGGACTCCCAGCACCTTCCCTCACTTCCCGAGACCACTGCAAGCCACATAAACAACTGATAAAGACCAACCTTGGCACAAAATGCCTTTCTCAAATAACCCGGGCAGCGCCGGGTCCCCAAGCTAGTTTATAAATAAATCTATATATATAAAAATGGGTCTCGGGGCGGCTTACATGAGGCCAATGATACAAATACAACAGTACAACAAAACAAGCAAGCGAAAAACAATATAAATAATATAACTAAACATAAAGCAATGGCACAGAAGATACTTAAAAACACTATGGCTGGGCCAACTGTAATACAGTAATTTTTTAAATAAAAACAACAATATGCCAAAGGCAAGTCGTCAAATGCAACAACCTGTTAGGAGCATACAAACTTGAAATACAGAGAAGAGGATGATATTGGGGCTGTAACGGAGCTGTACAATCAATCGGTCTGAAAATGCAGGATTTGAAAAACCTATACGGTTTGCCACCTAGCTGAAGAATCACTAGTGTGGCCTGAATGGGAGAGAATGAGCAAGACCTTGAAATCAAATGTGAAGGGCCAATTGTTCATGACGGTCCTTGTCGGAAATTATGCTTCACAGAGAGGCGCATCATCGCATTAAATGGTATTTCCTGGGACTTGAGCTCTCTTCCAGTCAAATAATCAGGAACTAAAAATATTTATTTATTTCAGTTATTTATAACTTGCCCTTCTCTACCCGCTGCTTCCTTCTGAGTTATATGGCTGCATGGAAGGGCCCTCATATAATCCAGTTCAAAGCAGATAATGTGGATTATCTGATGTGATAATCTGGGTTATATGGCAGTGTAAATGGAGCCGAAGAAAAACCTCACCCTCATTGGCAATATGAATACAATCTATACACACAAACATTTGAACTAAGGTCCCTTGTACACTGCCAAGTAATCCAGATTCCCAAAGCAGATAATCAATAGTATCTGCTTTGAACTGGATTATGAGTCTACACTGCCATATAATCCGGTTCAAAGCAGATAATTTGTATTGTCTGCTTTTATAATCTGGATTATACGGCAGTGTAGAAAGGACCAGAGTTGAACAAATATTTCCTTCCAGGTTAAAACAACAACACTGGTTTGCAGCACAATTGCAACAAAGGCTCAAGGTTGTTGTTGTTTTAGGTTGCAGAGACAACACTTGGTATCTTGACCTCTCTTTGGCTAGAACTACACGGTCACATAGCCCATGTAGATCCAGATTATCAATGCAGATAAACCGGATATTCTCTTTCGCGATTTGGGAACCCGGAACTATCCTTGCCATTTTGAAGCATTTTCTGCCATTTCTCTTTTGAACCGTATTATATAAATCTACACTGCCAGATAATCCAGTTCAAAGAAAATTAACAGGATTTTATATAGCAGTGTAGAAGACGCCTTAGTTCTCTAAAACTCTGGGCCTTTGGTGCTGATTTCAATCATCTTCATATCGGTCAATAAACAATATAGTCCGTGAGCTGCTTTTTGCAGAGGATGCTGCCCTTGTCGCCCATTCAGAAGCAGCCCTGCAGCGCCTCACATCCTGCTTTGCAGCAGCTGCAGAGCCGTTTGGGCTGGAAGTCAGCCTGAAGACAACAGAAGTCCTCTACCAGCCCGCACCACAGGAAGAACACCACCATCCCCATGTCAGCATAGGCACATCTGTGCTTAAGTCTGTCCAGCAGTTCACCTACCTGGGAAGCATCATCTCTTCAGAGACCAAGATTGATAAAGAGAGAGATCACAGATTAGCAAAGGCATAGAGTGCATTCGGAAGGCTTCACAAAAGAGTCTGGAGCCACAAGCACCTGAGGCAAAGCACCAAAATCAGTGTGTACAGAGCTATCATACTGTCTGTTCTCCTCTATGGGTCTGAAACATGGGTCACCTATCGCCAACACCTACGACTCCTCGAACGCTTTCATCAGCGCTGTCTTCGCACAATCCTAAATATACACTGGACCGACTATGTGACGAATGTTGCTGTCCTTGAGCAAGCAGGGATCACCAGCATTGAGAACACAGCTGCGCTGGGCAGGGCACGAGGTCTCTAGGATGGAGGACCACCACCTCCCAAAGATACTACTCTATGGTGAACTCGTCACGGGTCAGCACAAGAGAGGCGCCCCCAAAAAGAGATACAAGGACTCTCTGAAACATCTCGGGCTCGGCCAGATTGATCACCAACAATAGTCCACCCTGGCCTCACATCGGGAGGCATGGAGACGCACTGCCCACAATGCTGCGTCCTCTTTCGAGAAGACATGCCGAATGGGTCTCAACAACGCTTTCACCGGTGGAGGCATTTCGAATAAGGCAATTGGAGGATACAAAATGGTATACCTACGAAGAATTAATATATTGGAATGGTTTCAAATATATACTCAAAAGTAAAGAGCAACTAGCAACTGAAGGAAGGGAGCTGGGCTGGCTACCCTATTGTCAAGTGGCTGAAAAGTTTAAACTAGACTTAAAAAGAGGGTTTGAGAGCGACCAGGAAGAGTTGGAGAAGGTTCTGCTAGGACCGGATAAAAATTTAGTCAGAAAGATCTATAGCCAGCTTTCCCAAAACGCCCCAAAGATAAAAGACCACATGAAAAAATGGTCACGAAACATTGGATATAAGATAAATTGGAACACCTGGCAAACCATCTGGAAGAAAAATGCAAACTCTTCAGTTTGCTATAAATACAAAGAAAATTGGATAAAAATCCTATACAGATGGTACTTGGCCCCTGATAAATTGGCAAAAATATATAAAAATGTTAAAACAGAATGCTGGAACTGCGGGGCCCGGAGTGGAACCTTCTTCCGCCTGTGGTGGCTGTGCCCGAAAGCCCCAAAATACTGGAAACTTATAAATACAGAAATAAACAAAATCTTCTCAAAAAAGATAGAGAGAAAACCTGATACACTCCTTTTAGGGATTATGGATCCAAGCTTTGACACCAATGAAAAGCGTATATTTCTGGCCATAACCACCGCAGCCAAACTGGTGTATGCCAGATATTGGAAATCTGTCAGCGAACCAAGGAAAGAGGAATGGCTTTATAAGGTGATAGAAACCGTCCAGATGGAGTGGTTGACAGAAGAGCTCAAAACCACTGGAGAAAACCGGATAAGAAAAACCGACTGGTCGATTGTACAAAACTATTTCAAGAGGGAACATAAGATGGACCTAATATTGAATTGGAACAATTAGGGTAAAAGCTATACGTATATTCGGCTGGACCAATTGGTTGGCATATCTATATAAAGGATGTAAGAGTAAGGGCAAATGATGATGGTAGATAAGTACACAAACTCACTTTCGTAAGGAATATGGACTGGACATAATTAAGAGTATTGAATACCATGTTTATTTATTTATTTATTTATTTATTACTTCAATCTTGTATTCCGCTTCTCCCTACAGGCTCGGGGCGGGTAACAACAACAACAATAGGCATCATGTCACAGACATGGGGCCCTACAATAAAAAGAATAAAACACATTAAAACACACAGTTTGACACATTTCGAGGGTGATAGCCGAGGTCTTAGGGTGTAGTCCTTCTCAGCCATTTAACTGAAAGCCAGTCCAAAAAGGGCTGTCTTGCAAGCCCTTCTAAATGGTGCCAGCTCTGAGATGGCGCGAGCACTGTCCGGCAGAGAATTCCACAGTACTGGAGCCACTGCGGAAAAAGCACGCTGTCTAGTCCCAGATAGGTGGCAGGAGCGGACAGATGGTACCGTCAGAAGATTCTGTTCGTCTGACCGCAGTGATCTCGGGGGTACATACGGGGTAAGGCGGTCCCTCAGATACGCAGGCCCTAGGCCGTGTAAGGCCTTAAAGGTCAATACCAACACCTTGAAGGCGATTCGGTACTCAATAGGGAGCCAGTGCAGCTGCCGGAAGATGGGCGTGATATGCTCCCTTACCGACGAGCCCGTCAGCAAGCGAGCGGCGGCATTCTGCACCAGCTTGAGTTTCCGAATCGTCGACAAGGGAAGGCCAACGTAGAGGGCGTTACAGTAGTCCAATCTCGAGATGACCGTCGCTTGGATTACCGTCGCAAGGTCGCTCCTGGACAGGTATATCTCTCTATAGGCACAAATAGACAATCGGTAAAGCTGAGGACGAAGATTAAGAAAGTAACCACAAGTCGGATGTGAGGGCGACCTGGCTGCGACATCTGTCACCCCATTGATCGCCAGGGTTGATTCGGCTGATCTGGCTGGCTAGGCGGGTGTCCCCTTCCTCCCTCACCGCTCCATGTGCGTCCCTCCCGAAGCTGCGTGCTCGGTGGAAGAGGACGACGTCCCAGGTATAGAAGGAGTGTACCGAGGTCTCCAGTCTTCGGTCCCGGGTTTACGATAGCTGCGCTCCCCTGCTAGAACCTCCAAACAAGCTCTCAAGGTATAACCTATGTGAACTGAACTACCCCCCAACCCCCCTTGTACTGTGTTTCACACTTGCCCCTGCCCCCCTTTCCTTCCCCAGCTTTCCCGCCACCCCTTGTTATCTTACCTTCCCCTTTTCCCCTTATATATTGTCATTGTGTTATACGTTTCTTTTAATGTTTGAAACCACAATAAAGAACATTTTTTTAAAAAAAAACAACGCAGAAAGAACCGCAACTTGGAAACGACATCACCCAAGGAGACTTTTCTGCTGTGCTTTCTGCAACCAGACTTGCCTATCTCAGATTGGCCTTTTTAGTCATCAACGCGCTTGTAGAAAGCGTGGGATGAGTCCTTCCTAAGAATCTTCGTTCGCGAAGTAATGCCGAGAGAGAGAGAGAGAGAGAGAGATCGGTCAATGCAGCCTGGATCACTAAAGTTCCCCATATTGGACTATGGGTGCATCTACACTGCGGAACTGATCCAGTTTGATACCACTTTAACTGAGATGGCTGAATACTATGGAATCTTGAGACTTGGAGTCTTTACTCGGCCTTGAGTCTTCCATGGCGCCAATCCTTGCAACCCAAGGTGCATCCACACTGTGGAATTGATCCGCATTGATACCGCTTTAACTGAGATGGCTGAATGCTACGGGATCTTGGGATCTGGAGCCTTTACTCGGCCTTGAGTCTTCTAGGACTCTGATCCTTGCAAGCCAAGGTGCATCTACACTGTGGAATTGATCCAGATTGATACCGCTTTAACTGAGAGGGCGTCTACACTGCGGAATTAACCCAGTTCGATCCCGCTTTAGGGGCCCTCCCCGCCTGGCTTACCTGGAGACGGCGCCGGGCCCTCCCATCCGTTCCCGAGGGCGCTCCAGGGCTCTCGGCCTCCTCCGGCCGGTTCTTCTCGGCCCTTCCCCTCACGCCAAAAAGGCCCTCATGAAGCCCGCTGCGCGCGCACCTCCTCCGCCTCGTCCCACCCACCCGCCTGGGCCACGCCCACCCACACCTCAGCGCCGCCTTCCATTGGCCACGCGTCACCGCACTGGCTCCCCGATTGGAGGAAGAGGACGCCCGTCTCCCTGCCGCTGCAGCCATTAGGTTAGTTCGCCGCTTTCCTTCTCCACCAAGCTTGAACCTTGCCTTATGACCCACTCAAGGGCGCCCTGGAGACAGTCAGGACCCCTTCGAGGGTGGCCGCGGCGCTGCCTGAAGGAAAGTTTGCAAACTTCCCTCTTAACTCCTAATCAAATCCTAATGCACGCCCTGCCATGGCTCAATGGTATGGAATCCCAGGAGTTGTAGCTTGGGCAGACATTGGCCCCATTATCTACAATGCCATATAAAATCCATTATCTACAATGCCATATGTAGACCAAAAACTTGGGCCCTCAGGTGTTTTGGACTTATCTGCTTTGAACTGGCCTGGGCATTAAATGACTCCAACTCCCACAATGCATATGTACCATTATATGAGTCTACACCAGGCCTGGGCAAAGTTGGGCCCTCCAGGTGTTTTGGACTCCAACTCCCACAATGCATATGTACCATTATAGGAGTCTACACCAGGCCTGGGCAAAGTTGGGCCCTCCAGGTGTTTTGGACTCCAACTCCCACAATGCATATGTACCATTATAGGAGTCTACCCCAGGCCTGGGCAAAGTTGGGCCCTCCAGGTGTTTTGGACTCCAACTCCCACAATGCATATGTACCATTATAGGAGTCTACACCAGGCCTGGGCAAAGTTGGGCCCTCCAGGTGTTTTGGACTCCAACTCCCACAATTCCTAACAGCCTACCGGCTGTTAGGAATTGTGGAGAAAAACACCTGAGGGCTAACCCCTGGTGATGGCAGTGGCTCCCAAAGTGACCCATTCTATCGGACAGATGGCAAGCTATTTAACCTCAGCAGACTGAAAGCCAAAACCAAGGTCACAACAACTTTTATAGAACTCCAGTATGCTGATGACAACGTTGTCTATGCGCATTCAGAAGACGACTTACAAGCCACTCTAAAGACCTTCGCAGAAGCATATGAGAAGCTCGGCCTGTCATTGAACATCTGGAAGAGTGTTTCTCAACCGGTGTGCCGTGAGTGATCATCAGGTGTGCCATGGGAAATTGGAACCTCCAATACCCTTTCTTCCCCCTCCTGCCGAACACTTTTTCTTCTCCACTCGGGAGGGGGGAGGGAGGAAGAAGTGACCCGTGCGGGCGCTACTGCGCAGGCTCGCCCCACGTCTTCCTCCCTCCCCCTCCCCTCCTGAACACACTCACACTGCCCCCTCAGATCAAAATGGCGGCAGAAACGGCAGCATGAGCAAAGCGAGGCTGGGAAGAAGGGAGCCTGAGTGGAGAAGAAAAAGTACGTATTTGGAAGGAGGGGGAAGAAAGGCCAATCCTGAGATGTTGTTTAAGGGAGTCCTTATATCTCTTTTTGGGGGCGCCTCTCTTGTGCTGACCCGTGGCGAGTTCACCATAGAGTAGTATCTTTGGGAGGCGGTGGTCCTCCATCCTAGAGACATGCCCTGCCCAGCGCAGCTGTGTTCTCAATAGCATGGCCTCAACGCTGGTGATCCCTGCTTGCTCAAGGACAGCAACATTCGTCACATAGTCGTTCCAGTGTATATTTGGGATTGTGTGAGGACAGCGTTGATGAAAGCGTTCGAGGAGTTGTGTTGGCGATAGGTGACCCATATTTCAGACCCATAGAGGAGAATAGACAGTACGATAGCTCTGTACACACCGATTTTGGCACTTTGCCTCAGGTGCTTATTGCTCCAGACTCTTTTGTGAAGCCTTCCGAATGCACTCTATGCCTTTGCTAATCTGTGATCTATCTCTTTGTCAATCTTGGCGTCTGAAGAGATGATGCTTCCCAGGGAGGTGAACTGCTGAACGGACTTAAGCACAGATTTGCCTATGCTGACGTGGGGATGATGGTGTTCTTCCTGTGGTGTGGGCTGGTAGAGGACTTCCATTTCCTTTAGGCTGACTTCCAGCCCAAACAGCTCTGCAACTGTTGCAAAGCAGGATGTGAGGCGCTGCAGAGCTGCTACTGGATGGGCAACAAGGGCAGCATCGTTAGCAAAAAGCAGCTCACGGACTAGATAGTTTAGAGTCTTAGTGCGAGCCCTCAGATGGCTTAAGTTGAACAAGCTACCATCAGTACGATAGCGTATATATATGCTGTCTTCTCTGGCATGTAACCTGCGATAAATAGAAGGGGGTCTGGGGAAATCTTTAATGAAGGCCCCCTGTGCTATCCTTAAGATCAGTGAGCAAATCTAAGTTGTGTAAAGGCCAGGGACTTTGCCTTTTACTGGCATCTATGTAGATTTCAATAAGAATTGCCCGGTTCTGCCATCCTCTCCCCGCACCCTCAGATCTTCAGATGAGAAATAAACTGGTTTTATTTTAATTGCTAGCAAACAGGATCAAGTGTTTTGAGAACAAAAGAGCCCAGTGTTGGCTCTGAAACGATAAGACCCCAGAAACCGAGCTGGCTAAGGCAGGGCAACCCAAATCGAAACAGCCCATAAAAGACAATTGTTTCCAGAACAAAACAGCTTTCTTTTCCTTCCAGAGAAATGCTAAAAGGGGGGAAAGATACTGCTAAGCATTGTTCTGTTGTAAGAATGTTTCCTTGCTGCTTTTGGACCTCGCAAGAGCAGTTTGTACTGACAACTAAAGCTAAGCCCTTCCTGCTCTTCCAAATTGAGATTGCAAGAAGCAATAGTGTTTTCCGGGCTGTCTGGCATGTTCCAGAAACATTCTCTCCTGACGTTTCACCCACATCTATGGCAGGCATCCTCAGAGGTTGTGAGGTCTGTTGGAAACTAGGAAAATTGGGTTTATATATCTGTATATATAATAAAAGCGAATGTTTGTATGCGTGCGGAGGGCGGATATGTGGCAGCTTTCTGATTGGCTCCCACTTTCACAGACCACTGTGACCAGCACGGGCGATGGATCTGGACCACATTTGGCACACATAATAGTGTATAACTACTAAAATAATGTATAAATATTAAAATAAATATAACGTCCCTAAATCATGGTTTTTCACTTATTGCGGGAGGTCCTGGAACGTAACCCCTGCAATAAGTGAGGGAACACTATGTCTAAACCAGGCCTGGGCAAACTTCTGCCTTTCACGTGTTTTGGACTTCAACTCCTTTGGAAGGGGCCTGAGGCTGTGAGGAATTGTGGGAGTTGAAGTCCAAAACACCTGAAAGGCAGAAGTTTGCCCAGGCCTGGTCTAAATGTTGCTGTCCTGTAAGTTTTGTAAAAGTTCCGATACAGCCTCTCACACTGAAAATTGTAATAGAAAGAACTGGGTTCAAAAAGTATTCGTGACCTATGTACACGCAAGGCCGTGGCATTTGGTTACTGGAAAAGCAAGCAAAAGCTGGGTTTGGTGAATGGTTTCGAATGGAGGGAGCCGTGCACGGATTTTGCATGCGAAACTGGAAATACCCGACAGAGACTATTTACATCATTGTTTTATTGTGGGTGTGGTTTTTGTTTTTGATAGAAAAAACGAATCCAAGATTTTACAGATGGGTTGTTAATCATCAACCGTTCTTGACGAATTTATGCTCAAGGCCTAAAAACCATCGCTGTAACCAAATACACAGATACGCATGGACACCGGGTTCGGTCCAGTTACCTCCTTGGTTTAGGAGAATGGTGCGGATCCCCTTTTGGCACATGGAGGCGCTGCCCGAGAAGAGAGCGACCAGGACGTATCATCCCCAGGCTCCATGTCCGCCTCTTTGGGACTCAAAAAGATTATAAATTAGGTAGGTAAAGTATCATTGTATGCACACTATTTACAGCCAACTTCTCTTCTCGCAAAGGCTTTGTGAACATTCGGAAAGGATGGCCAGAGAAAAACAAGGCCGCTTCATTGATGAGACAACACTGGATTGAAGGTCTGCTCGATCTCCTGCTTTGATACTTAAGACCAAAGCTATACAGCAGGCTTCTTCAAACTATAGCCCTCCAAACTGTTTTGGACTTCAGCTCCCAGAATTCTTGACCATTGGACAAGCTGGATAGGGATTCTGGGAATTGGAGGCCCAAACACCCGGAGGGCCGCAAACTGGAAAGGCCTATCTTCAGGCCTGGATTACCCAGAAAGCCACACTAGGCCATGGCCTATGGGTGCAGGGCTAGGGGGGCGCCAGATCAAGGACCCATAAAAAATGTTCAAACAAAACCGCAATGTGCGGCATGATGACACTCTCTCTCTCTCTTGGGGGAGGGCGCTGCGAGGGGGCTGGGGAGGAGGGAATGGCGCCCCCCCCTCACCATCGCCACCGCCCCCTTGTCAAGGAAGGAGGGCACGAGGAGGGAAGCCCCGCCCCCGTGGCCGCTTCCGGACATGCGTGGCAGGAGGGAGGGCGCGAGCGCCGTGGTCTCTGACTCCTCCGCCATGTTCTTGGGTGCCGAGCGGCCCTGGGGGCCTCCCTTCCTCCTCCTCATCCGAGGAGGAGAAAGGGGCCGCTGCCGCACATGCGCGGAACCCAGGAACATGAAGAGGAGGCCACGGTGCTAGCTTCCTCCCTCCTCCTGTGCATGCCCGGAAGCGGCCACAGGGGCGGGGCTTCCAAAGTGTGACCTAGGGCGCCGAAAGAGCTTAATCCGGGCCTGCCTATCTTACATCTGTATCTATTTCATTTCAACAGCTGTGTCTACAGTAGTATCCAACCTTTGCTTATCCGACATTCCATCTTATCCAACATTCTTATCTGACGCCTTCCTTTTCCTCCAGCATTTCCTCTTTAATTAAAGGAGCGCATTTCCCCAACTCTCTCTCTCTCCATTCCCAGTAAGTGAAAAGGGCAAGACTAGGAGGAAGGAAAAGTGAAAAAGAGGCAGGACCGGAACCGCCCTCCCCCCTTCCCTCAGTGATTTCCACGCTCCTCTTCCGCATCCGGGCACTTCCTGCTGGGCCACTCTATCTCTGTTGTTAGTTTTCCAGGTGTCTAGCACCATGTCGGACAGGTAACAGTAGGAGACTCCATATTATCAGACGTTCTGCCGGCCCGTTTATGTCGGATAAGTGAGAGTCTACTGTATTTCTTTGATGCCTCTCCAGAATCCCGCTAAAGCAGACATGGTGTTTTGGACCTCAACCCCCACAATTCCTAATTCTGGGTGTTAGGAATTGTGGGAGTTGATGTCCAAAACACCTGGAGGGCCGAAGTTGGCCCATGCTTCAGTCAAAGTCTATAGTCCTCTGCACCAACCAAGCTCTTCATGAGAGGTGTTGAAACTACAGGACGTTGTTGAAGACTGAATGGATCCACCCTTCCCCCAACAGCTTACCTAACTGAATGTACCTATCACCTGGGAACCTTGGCAGACGACACTGCAGGTGAATTCCTCTGCCTAAGGATGGTAAAAAGCAGAAACTGGTACATTCCAAAATACAGATGTGAAAGACAAGGATACCCTCAGGGTAGAACTCAGGAATGGGCAAACTTTCTAAGTTGGGGGCTGCGTACTAGCACTCCCTGCTAGGAGGACTGGCTGCCCGGTGATGGGAGGAAGGAAGGAAAGAAAGAGAGAAGGAAGGACGAAAGGAGGAAGGGAAGGATGGAAGGAGAAAGAGGGAGAGAGGGAAGGAGGGAGGAAAGAGGGGAAGGAAAGACAAAAAGGAAAGAAGGGTGGAAGGAAGAAAGGATGAAACGGTGGAAGGGAAAGATGTAGGGAAGAAAGGGATGGGAAAAGGAAAGACAAAAGGGAAGGAAGGACGGCAAAAGAAGGAGAGAGGGAAGGAAGGACGAAAGGGTGGAATGGAAGGAGAAAGAGGGAGGGGAGGGAGGGGAGGAAGGAAGGAGAAAGAAGGGAGGACAAAAGGTGGAAGGGAAGAATGGAGGGAGGGGAGGGAGTTGAGTAAGGAAAGAGAGAAGGAAGAAAAGACAAAAGGCAGGGAAGGAAGGAGAAAGAGGGAGAGAGGGAAAGAAGGGAGGACAAAAGGCGGAAGGATAGAAGGAGAAAGAAGACAGGGAGGTTAGGAGGAAGGAAAGAGAGAAGGAAGGGACGAAAGGGAAGGAAGGAGGGAAAGAGAAAGAGGGATGGTAGGAGGAAGGAAAGAGAGAAGGGAGGAAGGAATGATAGGAAGGTGAGAGAGAGTAGGGTTTGAAAAAAGAACCCAAGTGATGCCATCTGGACTTCTGGCCTGAGTTTTCCCGTACCTGGTATAGCTTCACAATGTTAGACGAGCAAGCGTCCTTCAAAACGTTATGTGTCGTATCTGAACGAACAGGTGTGCTTTTAAAATAAAATAACTTTTAAAAACTTTTTCTATTTGTCAGTTTTTGTCAGCACCCCCCCCCTTTTAAATAAAACCCATCAGCCTCTCTCTTTCTCTCCTCTCATGCTTTACATGCCCTAAAAGTCCTGCCTTACAGTCAACAAAAACCAACTGCAGCGAGTACAGGGAACATTTTCAGCTTTTTTCTAAACAGATTTCCCTCTCAATGGAAAGATTGTTGGTGAACTAGAACTCCCAGCAACGACAACTCTCAAATGACAGATTCAACCAACCCCAACTCCACCAGTATACAAATTTTGGCATATTTGGTATCTGTGCCAAATGAACATACATCCTGCAGATCAGATATTTCCATTATGATTCATAACAGTAGCAAAATTACAGTTACGAAGTCGCAACGAAAACAATTTTATGGTTGGGGGATCACAACATGAGGAACTGGATTAAGGGGGTGTGGCATGAGGAAGGTTGAGAAACGCTGCAGTAAGAAGCCACGGCTAACAGAGACCCATGGCTTAAGGTGATGTGAGAATGTGGCTGGAAATAATTGTTTTGCAGCTTGAGAGAGGCTTAAGAATGAAAAGTAAATAAAAAAATAGAAGGAAACAGATAAAATTAATTCAACTCAAGGCTGGAACCAGGTCACTTGCATTTCGTCTTAACCCCGGCGACAGCTTTCTGTACTTGCTATCTTGAGAAGGGCTGCCTATACATTTTCCATATATGGGTGGGTGCCAACTGGAGTTGCGGCCCTTACAAAGGCCTTGTTCCTTTAAGTTAAAAGATTCTCCAACCTATCAAAGGGAAAGTCAGTAGTGGCAACGTCCTCAAGCTGGTTCTGCCAAGTTTTGTCTGTCCCCCGCTCCCAGTTCCCCATAAATGGTTAAGGGAGGAAAGGAAGGGGCCGTGAGAACGACAAATAAAGTGCAAAATGCTTCCATTAAGTAGCATGAGGCAGAATGTGGGCGTGGGTGAAGCAACGGTGGCAAGCAAGCTGGGAAACACACGGAGTCAACCCAAATAACAGGCGCCCTCCTGCCAACCAGTGCATAGCGAAGGAGCCCCACTTTCAGGTGTGCTAAATAAGGAGCCCAACCAAGGTGTAAAAGCATCAGTGAGTCACATTCCCCCCCAAAAGAGCTGGGGGAAAGCAGGCGAGAAGAATGAGCTGTGCAGGGCTGTTGAACTCACTACTTCTGAGTGCGCGCATCCCAGTGTGAAGGATCTAGTTACCATTCAAAAACAAAAACAATGGAGGCCCAAGTCCCTCCTGCTCAGTCAAGGTGCAGGCATGGCATCTCTTTCACATAGGGAGACAAGATGCCCCACTCCCGTCCCAAAAGAGCACACCCAAAGGACAACTGGGAAGTTTGCAGAGTCACAGGAAAGCGGGACGCCGCAGCTCGGACTCATGTCGGTCAATTATTTCGGTACATCACAGAAGGGACTCGGGGAAGGAAAAGTTCACCCATCGACCTGCCTCTGGAGGTGAGTGCTCCTGTGTGGGTAACCCTTTCGAGTGAGTCCTCTCCCAACAAGGAGGCTGAAAGAGTGAGGGGGAAAGCACCAGTGAGTGGGTGGCTCTGGGGCGAGGGAGTGCCTTCCCAAGCAACTGCGGACCGTGTTCCGACTCAAGGGTCAGGCCGGGCAGGGAAGGCGTTACGGCGTGTAGGCCGGAGGAGGCTGGAACTGGTTGATCACTTCGTACTCCGCTGGGTAAGGTTCGTTCTCCTCCATCTCCGAGAGGAGCTCCAAGGCCTGCTCCTCTTCCTCAGTGGGGTAGTGGCGCAGAAGGTTGGCCGCCGTGGCCAGGATGGAGGCCCCACCCGCTCCAGCCACCAGGTAGAAGCTGACGGCAAAGGTGACGTACACCTGGGAGCCATGGTACTTTTTGTGCTGCTGCTGCTGCGCCAGGATCAGCTCCGAGGCCCAGTAGCAAAACCCGATCACCGTGGCACACTGCAAGACTGGGAGCAAGAGAGAAGAAGGAAGAGGGGCATTGATCACATGCAGCACATCAGATACCGCACACTGTGGCTCTCTTAAACAGAACAGTCATTTGCCTCTCAGCTCTTTCTTCCAGTTTTTTGAAATGTGAGTCTATGATGGACAGGGGACAGGGACTACTCACCAGAATTAAAATACCTATCACGTTACTGAGACTGAGGTGTCTGCTCCCCCAAAGGACATTCTTGCCATCACAAGCTCCCTAACATTGTTCCCCCCCCCTGCAGCATAATTACTGGAGCCTCCAGTAATTATGCTGAGCTACCGAACTTGCAGACCAAAAGGTCGCAGGTTCAAATCCGGAGAGCGGGTGAGCTCCCGCTGTCAGCCCCAACTTCTGCCAATTTAGCAATTCGAAAACATGCAAATGTGAGTAGATCAATAGGCACCGCTCCAGCGGGCAGGTAACGGCACTCCATGCAGTCATGCCAGTGGCCACATGACCTTGGAAGTGTCTACGGACAACGTCGACTCTTGGGCTTAGAAATGGGAGATGAGCACCAGAGTCTTGATGTCAGGGGAAAACCTTTACCTAGCATAATTACTAAAATCAATCCCTGTAAAAAGTTTAGGACAGGGCTGCTCAGGAAGTCGATCGTGGTCGACCAGTTGATCCCGGGACTGAAGGATGTCGATCCCAGCCGGATGGGAGTCCGGCCGCACCAAGCCCCTCCCCCTCCCCGCTCCAGCCTTGAGGAGGTAGGTAGATCTTTCTGACTTGGTTTTATCATAAGGACCTCACATGTTGAAAAAGACCCTGGTCTAGGAGAAGCAATTCTGCTCGACAAAAAATTACATGGCTTTCCAGGTGCTTTTATGTCTGCAAATACCACCAGCCTTTGCTTTGATTTCCAAACCTGCCCCAAAGCTTCCGGGGAAAACAATTCCAGTGTTCTGTTTTTCTTTCCAAAATCAGAAGTGAACTCCTGATTACTTCTCATTTTGATTTTTTAAAGTAAAAACAAAACTTAATCTGGGAAGTAGTCGTCTCATATTGCAAATACTCCATTTCTTTCCTTTCTCCTTTATTAAAACATGATAGGGTTGACAATGACATAAAAGGGAAGTGAGCCGTGATCTGTACATTTCCATATTTGGGGCCCATTCTGGGAGAAGGCCTCTTGCTTCGAGTAATACATGTATTGGTAATAAGTAGCAAGACATCTTGTCTTACTATTCATCACCAATACATGTAGTACTTTCCATGCACACAGTGTTTCATATACTCATTCATGCAAAACACATACAGAAAGTAGCATTGTAATATTTAACATTGGGGAGGAATGTGGGGAAGAAAGTGCAAATGAAGCTTCTTTTAGGTTGGGATTCAAAGGAAACTTGATGTTCAAATGCACATTTGAAAATGGTTAGGGCCCTGCCTATGATTACCAAGTCCTTATTGACCACCAGATTTGTTGTTATTGGCCTTGATCACACTTGCAAGCCACCTCGAGTCCCTTCGGGAGATGGTGGCAGGAAAATAAAAATAAAGTTGTTGTTATTATTACTACTATTAATTAGGGAAAGGGAGAATTTCGTAATAGGAAGGTAGCAACCCGAGAGTATCAGTTCAAGACACCACTCAGCAAACCCATAGATTGGTGAAGCAGAATCAGTGTATGGCTGGTCCAGGAACAAGCTGACCACCCCACATGGGGAGTTTCTGAACCGTATCTTGGAAAAGAATAGCCAACCTAAGTGCCACCCCAGCAGCCCCGCATCAAGGCCCATCCCAATCCAACTACCTGTGAGGATGTGGGCAAACGCATAACGCCGTGTGATCTTCAGCGCAGGATGCTTGGGTCCAAACACATCCAAGAGGAAGGCCGAAAGGCTGCAGACGATTCCCAAGAAGCAGAAAGCGGCAATGACTCGAAGCAGCAGCACTGTCTGGGGGTTCATGCAGTAGTCTAGGAGGGGGCAGAGAGGACTAAGTGTTAGCACCTTTAACCTCACAGTAGCTCCGAGATCATTCCCAGAATTCAACATTGCAGTTTGAGGATTTGGTTTTGTCACATTTATCTGGAATTCTCTGCATTTCAATCCAGCTCTGCTGTCCTGATGAGCTGGATTGAAATGCTCTTTGTTTCCACCATTTCAATGACACATTCACAGTCTTTACACATGCTGAAAATCCCTTATCTGAAATACAAGGGTTAGCCGGAAAGTAAGGTTACAAGAATTTTTTTAAAGTACAATGAATGAATATATTTTAATTAAACTTACATGGATTGTAGCAGAGGTATTACATTATTTTTCCACATAATCAGCATTCAGTTCATTACGTTTTGTCATCCATGGGATGAGTTTTTGATGCCTGTGTCATAGAAGTTTCTCTCTGCCTTTTTCAGCCAGTTCGTCACTTTGTTTTTCACCTTGTCATGGCCGGAAAACTGTTTTCCACTCAGGTGTTCCTTCAATTTAATAACAGCTGATAGTCACTGGGTGCGAGATCGCGGCTGTGAGAGGGGTGGATTCAAACACTTATTTATTTATGACATTTATATGCCGTCCTTCTCACCCCGAAGGGGACTCAGAGTGGCTTACAAGTAAAATGTAAATACAATATATTATAGCCATAACACAATATTAATATCATATATTACATTGTACTATAAAATTATACTGTAATATTATTAGTAATATTACATGTAATATAAAATATATAATTATAATCTCTCTCTCGGCATTAGTTCGTGAACAAAGATTCTTTAGGAAGGACTCATCCCATGCTTCTTACAAGGGGGTTGATGACTAAGAAGGCCAATCTGAGATAGGCAAGTTTGGTTGCAGAAAGCACAGCAGAAAGTCTCCTTGAGTGTTGTTGTTTCCAAGTTGCGGTTCTTTCTGCGTTGTCGTTTCTCTTCGAGACCCATTTGGCGTGTCTTCTAGAAAGAGGCCGCAGCATTGTGGATAGTGTGCCTCCATGCCTCCCAATGTGAGGCCAGGGTGGACCATTGTTGTTGATCAATCTGGCTGAGCCTGAGATGTTGTTTCAGGGAGTCCTTATATCTCTTTTTGGGGGCGCCTCTCTTGCGCTGACCTGTGGCGAGTTCACCGTAGAGTAGTATCTTTGGGATGCGGTGGTCCTCCATGCTAGAGACGTGCCCTGCCCAGCGCAGTTGTGTTTTCAATAGCATGGCTTCAATCCCAACCAAATGAGGTCAACCGGTTTTGTGTTGCATGAGCGGTGTGTGGGCAAACATTGTCAAGAAGGAGACAGACTCCCGCCATCAGCATCCCACAATGTTTGTTTTCGATGGCTCATTTTGTACCCATTTTGCCACATGCTGTCTTGACATTACATCCTCTCCATACACTGAGATTATTTCATTTTAAATCGCTGCGGCATTTATGCCCTTAGCATTTAGGTAGTGTATTAGACGCAAACTTTGCACTGGGAGGGAAACGGAATGAGGATGCTCATCCCTACCCTTCACCACAATGCCAGTCAATGAGCCAGGGATGACTGGCACTTGCTAGTTTACTTCCGCTGGCGTCCCGCCACACAGCAGTGATACCAACTTCCCCCGAGAAAATGCCCCATGAGAGCTATGTGCCTTGTAACCTTACTTTCCGGATAAACTACGTATTTGGGAACAGAAATGTTTTGGAATACAGTAGAGTCTCGCTTATCCAACATAAACGGGCTGGCAGAATGTTGGATAAGCAAAAATGTTAGATCATTACAAATTAAGCACCAAAACATCATGTTTTACAACAAACTGACAGAAAAAGCCGTTCAATACATAACGCTATGTAGTAATTACTGTATTTACGAATTTAGCACCAAAACATCACAACGTATTGAAACAGGTGTGGATCCGGGGGGGAGGCAGACTGCATTGGATAATACAGAATGTTGGATGAGCGCAGGTTGGATAAGTGAGACTCTACTGTACCTGTATTTGCATGTACAGACATAATGAGAGATCTTGCAGATGGGACCCAAGTGTACACACAAAATATATTTATGCTCAATATACATTTTATACAGATAGCCTGAAGATAATTTTATACTGTGCTGTGCATATATAAAGTGTGTGTATACTGACCCATCAGAAAACAAAGGTGTTGAGGTCTCAGTCACTAGTATGAACACAAATAAAGTTCTTTATACTTCCTTCTTTGCTTCCACGCTGGGCTTCTTTCTCATGCAGATAAACAGCTGCACAGAGCATCTTCTCACACTGAAGTTACACAGGAGCTTCACACAGTATGGCCTTCAACCTGGGGCTTCTCCCACTGAGGCCTTCTCACACTGAGAGCTCTCTCAGACTGACAACTCACTCACACTGCGTCAAACTAACACTGAGACCTCCTCATATTGAGGCCTACTAACACACTGAGGCCCTTCTTCCACAGAGACCTCTAACAGAGTGTTTTTCAACCTTTTTTGAGTCGCGGCACACTTTTCACATTTACAAAATCCTGGGGCACATCACCAACCAAAATGACACAAAATGACACTCTAACACAGTAATACATATAGTTAGTATGTTTTTAAATGTATTTATGGGCATTGACCAATTGACAAAACATGGATATCCTGGCAGGAATGGCAGAAAGACACACACGAAGGTCTTGCTCAACAGCTGTCAGTCATGGGAAAACTTCGGCCCTCTGGGTGCTTTGGACTTCAACTCCCACCATTCCTAACAGCCTGAGGCCCTTTCCTGCTTAAGTGGCTGAGGGGGGAAAAGGAAAAGGGCCTGAGGCTGCTAGGAATGGTGGGAGTTGGAGTCCAAAACACCTGGAAGGTCCAAGTTTGCCCATGCCAGCTTTCGATTCCATCGCCACATCTATCTTCAGCCTCGGGCGGTTTGAATATATGCGATTATCTACGTGATTTTCTACCTTGTCGCTATGATTATGGTGCTGCTTCTTTAAATGGTATGCAAACTGACTGTGTTATTGTGCCAATCCCAGAACTGACATTGGATAACATCGTGAGGATACACTTTGTTTTTTTGCACTCATTTCCGTGATTTCATCAAAGTTTTCCGTAGAAGAGCGCTCCATGAACTCGCTACTTCCTGGTTCGCAACTCCTCCGCTCTCTGTGGCGACCACCCCAAACTCCCTTATGTAAGACTTTTGATTTTCTTCAGCAGGATTGGGTACTTTGAATGTGTTTTTTGCGTATGATTATGTATGATTACTTGGTGCATTTTGTACTGTGACGTAGCGGCGCTCCTTTAATAAGTAAGGGTATTGGAGGTTCCAATTTCCCACAGCACACCTGATGATCGCTCACAGCACATTAGTGTGCCCCGGCACACTGGTTGGGAAACACTGCTCTAGCAGACTGAGGGCACTATGCTACAGGCACACCTGCTTATACTGACCTGCAGCTTTTGCAGAGTCTTTGCATCTATTTAACCCTTTCAGTGCTTGACTCATATTTTTGTAATTAAAAGTGCCTAGCTAATTTTTTATATTTCTGACAAAATTTCACCCCATGAGCGTCACTACTTCAAAAGTGGTCCATATACTACACTTTCCCCGCCTTGCTCTGGAAGGATTAACAAAATGCAAAACATGTACTTCCAAACCAGATTCTGTAACCACATAAATCAAAGATTTGCTTCCATATCCATATCCCATGGCAAGCATAGTCTACACTTGGTGATGGAAACATGCACAAAATTTGCAAGTTTCTGCGAAAAGCTACATTGATAACAAATAAAATAAGGTAAGCAGCTACAATGGGGCATTTCATTTTGCCAGAGGCGGGATCTTTCGTTTCGTAATTAGCTTTCTCATAACAGTCAACTGTTTTGGATGTCTTTTGGCAGGATGTCTTTTGGCAGGATGTCTGACTCAGCCTCAGGATTTCTCCAGCTTCCCCCGCAGCTAAGGACTTCCTTCTTGTGTTGGCAATGCTGTCCAGTTGGGGATTTCAGCCATTCATGTTCAAAAATGCCGCCATGTTTGTCTAATTGCCTCTCCAGTGTGTTTGCATTCCTCAAAGACCTTTCAACATAGTTAGGAATTCCACCCAAACCTGTCTTTTTGCTTTTACTGTGGCAACAAGCTGCACCACACAGGGAAATAAACTTTCAGCAAAAGGAAAAACATCAACCAAGTACACCAAACAAGGCAGTGCTTGTAAACAAGGACTACGCTGCATTATGGTGACTGTGAAGCAGAACTCGAGCTACATGTTGTGTTTAACTGACATGTCAATGGCTTGACCAACAGTGATGAACTTGGCCAGACTGGGGTTTTTTTGTCTCTTTTGCAAAAGTAAAATTATGAAGGCCTAAGAGTGAATGGTTGGGTTGTGTGGAGTCACACAAATGGCCTTGTGAGGTTTCATGCAGCCCTCTAGACCAGTGTTTCCCAACCAGTGTGCCGTGAGCGATCATCAGGTGTGCCGTGGGAAATTGGCACTCCCGCCCCTCCTAGCAGCCCCCTCACAGGTTTCCAAGAAACAAATTGAGCCTCTCTGCTTGGAAATATATATATGTTTACTATTTTACTAGATTTTTCAAGAGTTGCCCCCCCCCCCCCCAAGGAATTGTTTATAACAGCTTCATGACATCCATAGTTAACTGGAAGCAAATTTCACTCAGGGTGAAATTTCACAAAGGTCTGGAGAAAAAGCTCTATGAGGAGCGGCTTGAAGAGCTGGGCATGTTTAGCCTGAAGAAGAGAAGGCTGAGAGAAGACATGATAGCCATGTATAAATATGTGAGAGGAAGTCATATATATGTTGTGTTCATCGAAACAGGCCCAGGTTTCACACTGAGTGTATAAATACATTTAAAAACATATTAACTATATGTATTACTGTGTTAGTGTGTCATTTTGTGTCATTTTGGTTGGTGGCGTGCCCCAGGATTTGGTCAATGTAAAAAATGTGCCGTGGCTCAAAAAAGGTTGAAAAACACTGCTCTAGACAAGATATATAGCTGTCTTAATAGGCGAGCATTCCCCAAAACCTCAGAACAGACTGATATTTTGAACATCAAACATTTTAAAGACAACTGTAAGAGTGTGGGTGCAATTTTACTTGATTTCCCCAAGTGTTGTTCAACCTGGAGAAGCTTACCGCATCCACAATGAGTTCTGGAATGTTTGAGCAATAGACGTATTTCCTTAACTGCATTTCATAAGCAGGTGTGTGTGTGTGAGTAAGTAGACTGCTGTTTAAGAAGTCCAAAGTCCCTTCGTCTCGGAAACTCATCCTAAGCTTCTTTGGGTCCTGGCCTAACTAACACTCTCCCAAAAAGAAATTATACACATATCCATCCTCGTTTATATAGCTCAGTGGTTCTCAACTGGTGGGTCCCCAAGTGTTTCAGGCTACAACTCCCAGAAATCCCAGCCAGTTTACCAGCTGTTAGGGTTTCTAGGAGTTGAAGGCCAAAACATCTGGGGATCCACAGGTTGAGAACCACTGACCTAGCTAATCTTCCTGTTGTTTCCAGAAGATATTTATTTATTTATTTATTCGTATTTGTTTGCCGCCTCTCCCAATGGCTCGGGGCGGCTTACAACATAGTCATAAGAAACATCCAAAACACAGTTAAAAGTTAAAAACACAGTTAAAACAAGAGATTAAATTATCACAGTAAGCCGTACATTAAAAGAACGCTGCAGCGACAAAAGATAGTGCAAGATGGCAATACGCAAAGAAAGACTGCAGTTCACCCGACCCCGAAAGCCTGCTGGAACAACAGAGTCTTGCAGGCTCTCCGGAACGAAATGAGGCTCTGAATAGCACAGACGTCAGCAAGCAACGCGTTCCAAAGTACTGGAGCAGCGATTGAGAAAGCCCGGCGACGGGTTGCAGTCAGGCAATATGTCCTAGGACCAGAAACGACCAGGAGGTTTTGCTCTTCAGAGCGTAAGGATCTGGTGGGATAATACGGGATGAGGCAGTCCCGCAGGTACACTGGCCCGAGACCATGTAAGGCCTCAAGACTAACACTTTGAAGGTAATCCGGCATTCAACAGGTGCAGTTCGCGCAGGATCAGCTTACCGAGACCCCAGCAAGGAGTCGGGCTGCAGAGTTCTGCACCAGCTTAAGTTTCCGGATCACCAACAAAGGAAGGCCAATGTACAGAGTGTTACAGTAGTCTAGCCTCAAGATGACCATAGCTTAGACCACTGTAGCAAGGTCATGCCGGGACAGGTAGGGGGCCAGCTTCCATATTCAGGTTCCCATAGACTTAATAAACAGCAATACACTGCCCTAACTTTTAATATTCCCCAGGTAAATGGGGTGAAAGGGGCTGTTCTGATTCAGACCATGAATGCAACATGAAATCTGGACAGACAAGTAAGAATTGGCTAGTAATGCGATCCTGCTATGTATTATTGTTTGAAATGTCACATCCAAACAAGAGTCCCAGGGACTTTTGAAGTCATGAATGGTGGGAGAAATGAAATATATTAAGATCTCCCATTTTTGTGATAGCAACAAACTTGTGAAAAAGAATTTGGATGTTTCTAGGAATGAACATTTCAAGAGGCAGCTTTTTCCCAGTTCAACACTGTCCTGTCTAGTTCTAATTTTTTTTCCACCATGACAACAAGTAGCATTTACTGCCAACTCAATAAAATATGTGCTTAATTTCAGGATGTTGCATTTGTAGCAAGCACAGTACAGCAACGTAATCAAAGACCATTTTTTTCCTGGAGCCCGATGTACCGGGGAACATGCCAAGTTGACAGAGACACCAGAGTGACTCAGCCTCCTCAGAATACAAAACAAACTTCCTCATGCTCTTAATCACAGAATGATCACCTGCAGCTATACGGCATTGTGGCAACAGGAAGGAAATGTATATATTATGTTTGGTAACTATGTAAGAAGTATATGCTGTTCTCTTTAAATTACTAAAACAGTGCTATGAAATAATTTTCATATTAAGGTTTAAGGGTGTTTAAATTTATTTTTTTGTGCAAGGAGCGACTTGAGAACCCGCAAGTCGCTTCTGGTGTGAGAGAATTGGCCATCTACAAGGATGCTGCCCAAGGGATACCTGGATGTTCGATGTTTCACCACCCTGTGGGAGGCTTCTCTCATGTCCCCACATGGGGAGATGGAGCTGACAGAGGGAGCTCAACCCGTTCTCCCCGGATTTGAATCGCATGATCTGTTGGTCAGCAGTCCTGCTGGCACAAGAGTTTAACCAACTGCACCACTGGGGTGCACCACTCCCTCTGTCAGCTCTGTCGGTTTGAATGGAACAGCAAAATAACAGACCAGGGCCATTTTCAAATCCTGAAGGGGAACAAATGATCAACGATGGATTACCAGAGGAGTTGTCAGTAATCCGTGAACTGTCTATTGGAAAATTAACAATGTTAAAAATTAACAATGAAAAGTTATTATCATAGGAAAAGGGGTCTCCTTGTTTCCACAACAAGCCACATTTCGAAATTCACCCCACCCCACACTTCACTCTCACCTTTGAGTAACTCGGGGTCAACATATCCGAGCACATCAGCGACGCCCAGTTCCTGGCGCGTGCAAGTGCCCCCATGAATCCGTAGCCAGGCGGGCTCTGCCAGCGCAGTGCAAAGGGCCGTGATGGAGAGGGCGCCGGGCAAAGCCGAAGCCAGGCTCCTCTCTGGCTGCTTTGGCAAGGCACTCCCATCCTGGCCTCTCCGCCGGCGCCCACCGGGCAGCACTGAGCCACTAGGGGTGTACATGGGGCCAGACGCTCCCTTCTGAGATCAAGGCAAAGAGTCTAATGACACACGATTGCGTTCAGAAGTACTTGATATCGCAGCAAGGCCTTGAACGAGATCTTGTCAATGCATTTGGGTCCAGGTCCGGAGATAAAAGAAGGCCTGCAGAGAGAACAGGTTGTTAAATGGAGAAGGCAATAAGCTAAAGGTGAATTTAAAAGCCGCCGCTGCTGCCATTTTCAGAAATGAATCAGCATTAGATTCCCGCCCCTCCCTAGGTGCTTTCTCCTCATTGGCTGTTTAACCCAGTTTGGAGGCAGATGTCCTTCCCTCTGCGTCAGAACTGGGGCAACAGCCTTGTTTAACCCAGTTTGGATGCGGCTGTCGCCCCTGTTCTGACACGGAGGGAAGCTATCTGTATCTAAACTGGGTTAAACACCCAGTTTGGATGGGGATGTCTTCCCTCCATGCCAGAACTGGGGCAACAGTTGTGTTTAACCTAGTTTGGATGTGGCTGTCGCCCCAGTTCTGACGCAGAGGGAAGATATCTGTATCCAAACTGGGTTAAACACCCAGTTTGGATGGTGATGTCTTCCCTCCGCGTCAGAACTGGGGCAACAGTCGTGTTTAACCCAATTTGGATGCGGCTGTCGCCCCAGTTCTAATTAAAAGAAAATGTATTTAAAGTTATATGGAGATGGTCTACCACACCGGTCAAACATCAGATGGATAGCAAGCAAAGCAACCTCTACTGGAGATGTGGCATTCACAAAGGGACATGTTTTTATTTATGGTGGGAATGCCCCCAAGTGAAGAGTTTTTGGAATGATATATTTTTCGAAATAGGTATCGTATATACTCGAGAATAAGCCGACCCGATTATAAGCCAAGGCACCTAATTTTACCACAAAAAACTGGGGAAATGGATTGGCTCAAGTATAAGCCAACAATGAGAAATGCAGCAGCTATGGGTAAATTTCCAAATAAAAATAGATACCAATACAATCACATTAATTGAGGCAACAGTAGGTTAAATGTTTTTCAATTTTTACATAAAACTGTAATTTAAGGTAAGACTGCCCAACTCTGATTAAACCATTATTCTAAACTTCTTCAATACAAACGTGCACACATATCCTTCCAATAATAATAAATGTAATAATAATAGAGTAAAATAATGGAAATGTAATAATGACAGTAATAATAGAGTATAATAATAAATGTAATAACAATAAAGTAAAATAATGGTAATAATAATAAAGTAAAATGATAAAACCTTGACTTTAGTATAAGCCGAGAGGGACTTTTTCAGCCTAAAAAAGGGGCTGAAAAACTAGGCTTATACTCGAGTATATACAGTAATATTATAAGACTAACTATAACTCTGGAGGCTAGGTTAGCATCACTAATAGACGCCACGAAGTTGAATTTAGAAATGGAAAAGAATTGGTGATTATTTTACTCACAGTGGCAAGAATTATAATCGCAAGGAATTGGAAAACTAATCTTACACTGGAAGCTTGGTATAGGGATGTATGGAACGTAGCCTTAAATGATAAACTAACAATGGAAATGAAGGTATTCAGGGGGGAAACTAATAGATCGGATTATGAGGCATACTGATCAGTCTTTATTAAGTACACTTTAGAGCAGTGTTTCTCAACCAGTGTGCTGGGGCACACTAGTGTGCCGTGAGCGATCATCAGGTGTGTCGTGGGAAATTGGAACCTCCAGGAAGGGGGGGGGGGGGCGAGTCTAGTGTGTTGAAGTATAAAACCTTAAGAAACCTACCTCGATAAAGGCACAAAATTACAAACACCCCCCTCCCCACCCATTGTCTACTTGGTCTCTCCCTCTCCATGCATTGGGAAGGCCCACCTCCCTTTCCCCAAGTAGAGACCTCCTCCTGCCTCCTGGGGGTTCTGTGTGGGAAGTTTGGCCCAGTTCTATCATTGGTGGGGTTCAGAATGCTCTTTGATTGTAAGGGAACTATAAATCCCAGCAACTACAACTCCCAAATGTCAAGGTCTATTTCCCCTGAACTCCATCTGCGTTCATATTTGGGCATATTGAGTATTCATGCCAAGTTTGGTCCTGATCCAACATAGTTTGAGTCCACAGTGCTCTCTGGATATAGGTGAACTACAACTCCAAAACTCAAGGTCAATGCCCACCAAACTCTTATAGCATTTTCTCTTGGTTATGGGAGTTCTGTGTGGGAAGTTTGTGTCTTTCTGCCATTCCTGCCAGGATATCTATGTTGTGTTCATCGAAACAGGCCCAGGTTTCACACTGAGTGTATGAATACATTTTAAAACATATTAACTATATGTATTACTGTGTTAGAGTGTCATTTGGTGTCATTTTGGTTGGTGGTGTGCCCCAGGATTTTGTAAATGTAAAAAGCGTGCCGCGGCTCAAAAAAGGTTGGGAAACACTGCTTTAGAGTGAAAATGGAATGCAATAAAGCCCTGTTGGTCAAGAATTTTGGATATGACATTTGATTAACGGTTGATTTATAAATATATGTTGAAGGAAAGGATACTTGTTCAGGCCTTGGTGGTGGGCTATGTGTATGTAATAAATGTTCACTGTTTTGTGTTTTGTTTACATTGTAAGTTATTATTGTATCTAAATAAAATCTTCATCTTCAATAATCTTCAATAATAAAAATTTTAAAAAACGTGTGTCCGCCATTAATGAAACCATCCCGAAATTTCAGCAATTTTGAACTTTTCCCCCCAGAAAATTTCAGAAATCATTTCAAAATCGAATCACCAGCACCCCATACATCAGTTTCCCAACAGCCGTTCCGCGGCACATTAGTGTTCTGTGAGTGATCACCTGGTATGCCGCGGAAAAACCTCTCTTCCCCCCTTTCTTCCCTCTCCTGCCGAACTCCTGCTACTGCTGCTTGGGGGAGGAGGAGGAGAAGGAAGGGCCGGGCGGCGGCGGCGAAAAAGGGGCCGGGGCGCTGCCTTCTTCAGCTGTTTCCCCAGCCAGCCAACCTCCAATCGAGGGAGGTGGAGGAAAGAGTCACCAACATGCCAGTCCCGTTTTAAATTTCCTCCTCTCGGCAGAGCCGCTGCCGCCTCCCTCCCCCCGAGGCCTGCTTCACCCGCCGTCATGCCAGGCATGATGGAGAAGGGAGCCGAGCTGCTGGGCGCCGCCAAGAGCAGGGCAGGCCCCAACGGCACCAAGAACGGAGGAGGCGCAGGCAGCCCCGGCTCCAACGGGCACTTCTCCAAGTCTGAAGCTGGCGGCAGAGCTGGCAGAGGGGACAGCGGCGACAAGCAAGGTGTGGCTCCCTCACAGGGTCGGGTTGCGCCCAGCTTTGCTCTACCCTGCGTGGGCGCGCGTCCTCTCTCTGCTCACCCACTTCTCCATCCATCCATCCGGTGCAGAAAGGAGACTTTTTTGGCACCCTGGCCACATGTGTCAGCCTCAAACGCAGGATGGATTGAGCTGTCTGCGGGCCTCATACAAGATACTATATTATCTATAACTCAGGCTTTTCCTTTGAGGTGTCTTGTGGGCTTCATACAATATCTCGGCATTACTTTGCGAATGAAGATTCTTAGGAAGGACTCACCCCATGCTTTTTACAAGCGCGTTGATGACTAAAAAGTCCAATCTGAGATAGGCAAGTCCGGTTGCAGAAAGCACAGTAGAAAGTCTCCTTGGGTGATGTTGTTTTCAAGTTGCGGTTCTTTCTGCGTTGTCGTTTCTCTTCGAGACCCATTCAGCATGTCTTCTCGAAAGAGGCCGCAGCATTGTGGGTAGTGCGTCTCCATGCCTCCCGATGTGAGGCCAGGGTGGACCATTGTTGGTGATCAATCTGGCCGAGCCTGAGACGTTGTTTCAGGGAGTCCTTATATCTCTTTTTGGGGGCGCCTCTCTTGCGCTGACCCGTGGCATGTTCACCATAGAGTAGTATCTTTGGGAGGCGGTGGTCCTCCATCCTAGAGACGTGCCCTGCCCAGCGCAGCTGTGCTCTCAATAGCATGGCCTCAATGCTGGTGGTCCCTGCTTGCTCAAGGACAGCAACATTCGTTACATAGTCGGTCCAGTGTATATTTAGGATTGTGCGAAGACAGCTCTGATGAAAGCGTTTGAGGAGTCGTAGGTGCTGGCGATAGGTGACGCATGTTTCAGGCCCATAGAGGAGAACGGACAGTACGATAGCTCTGTACACACTGATTTTGGTGCTTTGCCTCAGGTGCTTGTTGCTCCAGACTCTTTTGTGAAGCCTTCCGAATGCACTCTATGTCTTTGCTAATCTGTGATCTATCTCTTCATCCATCTTGGCGTCTGAAGAGATGATGCTTCCCAGGGAGGTGAACTGCTGAACGGACTTAAGCACAGATTGGCCTATGCTGACGGGGGGATGATGGTGTTCTTCCTGTGGTGCGGGCTGGTAGAGGACTTCCATTTCCTTCAGACTGACTTCCAGCCCAAACAGCTCTGCAACTGTTGCAAAGCAGGACGTGAGGCGCTGCAGATGCCTTTGCTCATCTGTGATGTGCCTTTGAGATACCTATGGATCCGATATTATATTATCTATAACCCAGGATGTGCCTTCGAGCTGTCCGTGGGCCTCAGACAATGTGTTACTGTGTTGAGAGTGTCATTGTGTACCATTGTGTTTGTTGTTGTGTCCCAGGAAGTGTGCCGCGGCTCAAAAAAGGTTGGGAAACGCTGCCCTACCTCAAACAGGCCTAGTAGCAGGCCTACTATCATCATTATCATTACCTAGTAGTCCAATCCCCTGCCAAGCAGGGAGAGCACCATCGAAATCTCCCCGGCAGACGGCCATCCAGCCTCTGTTTCAAAGCTCCCACCTTCCCTCCCAGCTGCAGTCTCTCCCAAGAGCCACACGGGCCACTTAGAGCGGTATCAAACCGGTATAACCACCAGGCCAGGACAGGAAATGGGGCCTAGAAGCCTCTCCGAGGGGGTTTCCTCCGGCAACAAAGGGGCCCGGAGGGGAAGGGGCCCGGCCCGGCTCCTCTCCTCCCTCCGCCCGCCTCCCCGCCCCAGAGCCTCACCTGGGTCCCTCCTCCGCCTCAGGGGCCTCCAAGCCCGGCCGCCGGGGCCCCTCGACGCTCGCTTTCGCCCCCTCAGCCCGGCCCTTCCGGTCCCGACAAGCTCAACCGAGCGCTTCCGTTTCCGCCTTCCGCCACCGTGACGTCACCACGCCGGGCGTCAAGGAGAAAGAAAGAAAGCGGACCCTGGCGTCGTGACGTCACGCAGCGTGTTTTGCATAAGGCTCAGAATCGTGTCCTGAAAAAAGGGAGAGGCCCCTTTAAATTTGGAATTATTATTATTTTCTCCCGCGCAAAGCTTCTTGGGAGATGACGTTTTTTCCGCCACCAAGAACGACAGCGACGGGTTGGGAAAGAAACTACCAATCCCGAAAGGCATAGCGGAGGGCGCGCTTTTTCCCCTTCTCTCCGAGGCTGCGCATGCGCAGAGAGAAGGCTCAGCCTCAAATAGCGGAGGGAGCTCTTTTTTTCCCCCTTCTCTCCGAGGCTGCGCATGCGCAGAGAGAAGGCTCAGCCTCAAATAGCGGAGGGCGCCCTTTTTCCCCTTCTCTCCGAGACTGCGCATGTNCAGAGAGAAGGCTCAGCCTCAAATAGCGGAGGGAGCTCTTTTTTTCCCCTTCTCTCCGAGGCTACGCATGCGCAGAGAGAAGGCTCAGCCTCCAACACAGCTAGGAAGTGATAACTTCTCTGTGGGAGTCTGCGCATGCGCAGAGGAGAAGGCTCAGCTTCAAACACAGGTAGGATGACTTCTCAGTAGCACTCCTGGCATTCCAAAGCGTGGCATTTAAAGCGGGATCAAACTGTATTAATTCTGTAGTGTAGATCTCAGGCTTCAATAATACTACAACAATATAAAAATTTAATAATAATATAATATAACAATAAGTTAATAATATCATTATCATATTAGACTAGGCAACTTATATCAGAAAGAACTCTTGTCTGTTGGAGGGAAATGTAAATGTTGATTAGCATTGAATGGCCTTGCAGCTTCAAAGACTGGCTGGTTGCTGCCTGAGAATCCTTTGTTGGGATATGTTAGCTGGCCCTGGTTGTTTCCTGTCTGGAATTCCTCTTGTTTTCTGAGTTTTGCTCTTTATTGTCTGGATTTTAGAGGCAGATACTGTTCATTTTCATAGTTTCCTCCTTTTTGTTGAAATTGTCCACAGTGTCCTCTGGATGCAGGTGAACTACAATTCCCAAACTCAAGGTCAATGCCCACCAAAGCCTTCTAGTGTTTTCTGTTGGTCATGGGAGTCCTGTGTGCTATATTTGGTTCAATTCCACTGTTGGTGAGGTTCGGAATGCTCTTTGGTTGTAGGTGAACTATAAATCCCAGCATATATATACACACACACATATATACATACATATGTAGCTCCTGGTAGTGCAGTGGGTTAAACCGCTACGCTGCTGCCAAAAGGTTGCAGTTTCGAATCTGGGGAGCAGGGAAAGCTCCCGCTGTTAGGCCAACCTAGCAGTTCGAAAACATGCAAATGTGAGTAGATCGATAGGTACTGCTTTGGTGGACAGTGCTCTCTGGATGCAGGTGAACTACAACTCCCACACTCAAGCTCAATGCCCACCAAAGCTTTCTAGTGTTTTCTGTTGGTCATGGGATTCCTGTGTCCTATGTTTGGTTCAATTCCACTGTTGGTGGGGTTTGGAATGCTCTTTGCTTGTAGGTGAACTATAAATCCCAGCATATATATGCACACACATACATACGTATGAAGCCCTGGTGGTGCAGTGGGTTAAACCGCAGAGCTGCTGCCAAAAGGTCCCAGTTTCGAATCTGGAGAGCAGGGAGAGCTCCCTCTGTTAGGCCCAGCTCCTGCCAACCTAGCAGCTCGAAAACATGCAAATGTGAGTAGATCGATAGGTACTGCTTTGGTGGGAAGGTAACAATGCTCCATGCAGTCATGCCATCTCCTTCCTAGGACCCAACGCCGCCTCCATTTGGGGCCGCCATGAAGGATTCCCTGGCGCTCCTGTCCCGCATCCCGGCGCATCCGGACTCCCGCTGCTGGTTCTTGGCCTGGAACCCAACGGGGACCCTCTTGGCTTCCTGCGGAGGGGACCGCAGCATCCGCATCTGGGGCAAAGAAGGTGAGGTTGGAAGGGCAACGTGATAATAATAATAATAATAAGGTGAGGTTGGAAGGGCAGAGGTTGTGAGGTTTGTCCTTTAGTGAAGGCACAGGGCTATGGGAGGCTGGGGGTTGGTAGTTTTTATTTATTTATTTATTCTTTCGGCTTCTAGACTGCTCCCTCTAGAAGCTCGGAGCGGTTTACAACAGGTAAAAAACAGGCGTAGAACTGACATTATAGAACAACGGTGTAAAAGCAGATAAGCAATGATTTAATCTAAAACATTACTAGCGCTAAAATAATTCTAAAAGTAAGCTAAGCTACATAGAAAGCATAACAGTTACTCAACTGGAAATGCCAGGCGAAAAAGAGCCATCTTGCAGACTCGGCGAAAAGAGGACAGTTCCCTGATACCTCTGACTTCCTCAGGTAGGGCATTCCATAAGGTTGGTGCCACCACCGAGAAGGCTCTTTGTCTTGTTGAGGACAGGTGGAGTTGCCGGATGGAGGGGACGTTGAGAAGATTTTGTACACCGGAGCGTAGGGATCTCTGGGGACAATATGGTGAAAGGCGGTCCCTCAAGTACACTGGCCCAAGACCATACAAGGCCTTAAAGGTTAACACCAATACCTTGAAGGAGATCCAGTGCTTGATGGGCAGCCAGTGCAGTTGCCGCAATATTGGTGTAATATGGCATCTCGCCGGTGCCCTGACTGTAAAGAGCTCCAGAAAGATCTCTCGAAATTGAGTGAATGGGCAACAAAGTGGCAAATGCAGTTTAACCTAAACAAGTGTAAAGTCATGCACATCGGGGCAAAGAACCCCAAATACACCTACCAATTGATGGGATCAAAGCTTTCCGAGACAAACCAGGAAAGGGATCTTGGGGTTTTGGTGGACAGCTCAATGAAGAAGTCAACCCAGTGCGCAGCAGCAGCGAAAAAGCAACTTCTATGCTTGGCATGATCAGGAAGGGAATCGAAAATAGGTCAGCAAATGTTGTATTGCCTCTCTACAAATCTATGGTGAGGCCACATTTGGAGTACTGTGTACAATTCTGGTCTCCGCACCTCAAGAAGGATATAACGGAACTGGAAAAGGTACAGAAAAGGGCAACAAGAATGATCCAAGGGATGGAGCAGCTCCCTTATGAAACCAGGTTGCAACGCCTTGGTCTTTTCAGCCTTGAAAGACGGCGTCTAAGAGGTGACTTGATCGAAGTGTATAAAATCATGCATGGGATAGAAAAGGTGGATAAAGAAAAAATATTTTCTCTGTCACCCAACACTAGGACTAGAGGGCACTCCCTGAAGCTCCAAGGTAGGAAAGTTAGGACTAATAAAGGGAAATATTTCTTCACCCAGAGGGTCATTGGGTTGTGGAACTCACTTCCAGAGGAGGTTGTGACAGCTGTCAGCCTGGACAGCTTCAAGGCAGGATTAGACAGATTCATGGATACCAAGGGAATCAGGAGTTACTGAAATGGACATCCAAGTGCCACCTCTGTGTTGATGGAGGCAGGCAGGATTTTCCCCGGGTACTGGTTGTGGGGGGTCGGGAGCAGGTGAGGGTTTTGCCCTCCTTTCTGCTAGAGATCCCTGTGTACAACTGGTGGGCCACTGTGTGACACAGAATGTTGGACTAGATGGGCTGAGGCCCGATTCAGCATGGCTCTTCTTATGTTGTTATGTTCTTATCTCCGTCTTCGAGGGATTCACCTTCAATCGGCTGGATCATAGCCACCCAGTCACGGCTTCAAGGCATAGATGGAAAGAATCGGGTACGGAATCTGGCCGGCCCTCCATCCTCAGCACCAGCTGGGTGTCATCAGCGTACTGGTGACACTCCAGCCCAAAGCTGCGCACCAACTGGGCCAGGGGACGCATGTAGATGTTAAATAATAGAGGGGAGAGGATCGCTCCCTGGGGGACCCCACAATTTAATGGGAGTCTCCCAGAGATGACCCCCCCCCCCCCTTGCCACCCGCTGTCCCCGATCCCGAAGAAAGGAGGAGACCCGTTTAAGGGCCGTCTCCCTCACCCCTGAAGCGGTTAAGCAGTGGATCAGCAATGCGTAGTCTACCGTATCAAAAGCTGCCGTGAGATCTAATAACACGAGCAGCGCTGATCCACCCTGGTCCAAGTGGCAGCGCAGCAAAGTTGTTAGTCTTATCTGCCAAAGAGTGCTGTTGCCTCACCAAACTACAACTCCCATGATTCCATAGCATTGAACCATGGCAGCTAAAGTGAATGGATGCATCTATTATTATTATTATTATCATTATTACATATTATTATATTATAATATTATTATAGCCTGATAACTGTGAGATCTAAGGCTGCATCCAATATATTATATTATTATAATTATTTACTTCATTTTTATACCACCATTCTCGGTGACTGGCAGAGAATTTTCACAATTAAAACTTGTGCGCCAGCTGGGCCCGTACCTTGGGAAGTCTGACAGCACAGCAGTCCACGCTCAAGTTACATCCCGTATAGATTACTGCAACCCCTACATCCCACTTCGAAATCTAAGATCATCTGGGGAGGCCCTGCTCTCGCTTCCACCAACAGCTCAAATGCGCCGGGGGGACGGGACGAGGGACAGGGCCTTCTCTGCGGTGGCTCCCCGCCTATGGAGCACTCTTCCAACTGAATTAAGATCCCTCCTGATTTTCCAAAAGAACTTAAAGGCATGGTTTGGGGCCAGGCTTTTGGGCAATAGATGTAGCAGCACTTTAAAGGGACAGATTGCAATGGTGATATGACTGTCGAGACTGGTTTTATTGTTCAATCTTTGTATGTGTTGTTTTTATGATGTGATGTTTTCATATGTGATTTTATTATTGTAATATTGTCATAGCCTCTAATAGGACTTAATTGTAATGCCGTCCTGAGTCTCCCTTCGGGGGTTGAGAAGTGACGGGAGATAAATGCGAGAAATCTATGTATATAATAAAAGTCCGTGTTTGCGGGTGGAGGTGCGGAGGAATATGTGGCTGCCACTGTGGGATTATTTGCATAAAGGACTCTGATTGGCCAGCCTCAGAACTCCAACATTCTAAGGCACCAGACAGAGGGGATTGGTTGCCACTGAGGGAGTATTTGCATAAAGGACTCTGATTGGCCATCTACATTCCAACATTCTAAGGTGACACAGAGAGAAAAGGAAAGACCTCAGGCAGTCAGTCACTGCGGCCCACAGCAGTGACGGATCAGGACCACACTTGGCACATAGGGGCCCAATGGCCCACTTTGCAACCTGGTGTGGTTTAGGGCAGGGTGGGCCATGAATGATGGGATTTGCAGTACCTTCACCTGATTCACTTCTCAAACAACACTGTAGCCCCTATAAATCACAGACCAGGCCCAAAATTGACAGCAAGGCTTTCTTAACTTGATTTTCCTGACTAGGCCTCAGGTCATGGGATATTGTTTAGGGCCTGAATTGACAGTAAGGCTTCCTCAACTTAATTTTCCTGACTAGGCCCCCAACAATGACAGAACAAGACCAATCTTGCCACACAGATCCCCCAAGATGCACTCTACATCCTGGTGCAGTCTGGATGGACCATGGATGATGGGACTTGCAGTACTTTAACTCACTTCTTTAGAGCACTGTGGCCCACACCAATGACAAATCAGGACCAAACTTGGTACACAGAGGCCCAATGACCCACTTTACAACCTGGTGCGGTTTATGGCAGGATGGCCCACATATGATGGGATTTCCAGTACCTTCGCCCGATTCACTTCCCACAGAACATTGTAGCCCCTACACATCACAGACCAGGCCCTACCTTGGCACACAGAATACTCATGACCCACTCTACATCCTGCTGCAGTTTGAAGGAGGATGGGCCATGGATGATGGGACTTGCAGTACCTTCACTCACTTCCTGAAAACAACGCGTCCCTCATCCAATGACCAATACAGAGCAAAATCGGCACACAGAGCCCCCTTGACCCACTCTACACCCTGGTGCTGTTTTAAGGAGGATGGACCACAGATGATGGGACATGAAGTACTTTCACTCACCTTCCGAATGACAAGCTGCAACCCTCATCCAATGAATGATCAAGACCAAACGTGACACACAGAGCCCCCATGCCTTTCTCAAATAACCCGGGCACCGCCGGGTTCCCAAGCTAGTAAACAATAAAATAAATTAATAATATAATAATATTTAATAATACAAATAATATATTAGATGCAGGCTTCGATCGCACAGGGATGTGATACTCCGCTTGTCTCTTTCCCAATAGGGGATGCCTGGCTCTGCAAGTCTGTCCTGGGTGAAGGTCACCAGCGGACGGTCCGGAAGGTGGCCTGGTCGCCTTGCGGCAATTATCTCGCCTCGGCCAGCTTTGATGCCACCACCTGCATTTGGAAGAAGAGCCAGGAGGACTTCGAGGTAAGTCAGCAGGGGCATTCCCGTCCTATGTGCTGTCAAAGGCTTTCATGGCCAGAATCACTGGGTTGCTGTGAGCTTTCCGGGCTGTCTGGCCATGTTCCAGAAGGATTCTCTCCTGACGTTTCACCCACATCTATGGCAGGCATCCTCAGAGGTTGTGAGGTCTGTTGGAAACTAAGCAAAGGGAGGCGTATATATCTGTAGAATGTCTAGGGTGGGAGAAAAACTCTTGTCTGTTTGAGACAAGTGTGAATGTTGCCATTGGCCAGCTTGCGTCACATTGAAAACCCTTGCAGCTGAAAAGCCTGACTCTCCCCTGCCTGGGGGAATCCTTTGGGAGGTGTTCACTGGCCCTGATTGTCTGGAATTCCCCTGTTTTTGAGTGTTGTTCTTTATTTACTGTCCTGATTTTAAAGTTTTTTTTAATACTGGTAGCCTGATTTTGTTCATTTCCATAGTTAATATAATAATATTAGATGCACCATTAGATCTCACAGTTGTTAGGCTGAAATATGATATGTAACAATAATAATAACTAGCTGAACCCGGCACGCGTTGCTGTGCCCTATGTAGGAGATGTGAGGAAGTCTGGGTATTGTATTGTTGGGAATGATGTGATTATGTGTTTTGTGTGTGTTTATATGTGTATGTTTGTGTGTATATATGTGCGTGTTGATTTGTGTGTGTGTGTATGTATGTGTGGGTTTTTGTGTATGTATATGTCAATATTTGTGTATGTGTGTATGTGTGTGTATATGTTATTTATATGTGTGTGTGGTTGTGTATTTATGTTTGTTTGTGTATGTATGTATATGTGTATATTTGTGTCTGTATATATGTGTCTGTGTGTATAGTTCTTTTTGTATTTATTTGTCTGTGTATATCTATGTGTGTATGTGTTTGTATGTGTGTATATATATGTGTATGTATCTATGTGTATGTGTCCATGTGTGGGTTTATGTGTTGATATAGATGTGTGTGTATATGTATTTGTGTGTCTATATATGTGTATATATGTCTATGTGTACGTTTTGTGTTGGTGTGGTAATGTTTGAGTGGTTTTTGTATGGATGTCAATAGTAATGTATATGTTGGTAGCTTGCCTGTCCGTGTCTTTCATTGGTCGCCTGTAGTCGTCAGCTCCCTGGGGGGGGGGGGGGGCATGGGGGATCCCCGGTAGGAGGGTGTCCCACCCCTTGGCCTCTTCGTCCAGAAGTGGTTGGAAGGTGGTGCGCCGCTTCACCTTAGATCTCACAGTTGTCAGGCTTTAATAATATTGTAATAAAATGTAATTTTATTTATTATTTTATTTATTCACGTCATCTATACCAGTGTTTCCCAACCAGTGTGCCATGGCACACTAGTGTGCCGTGAGCGATCATCAGTGTGCCGTGGGAAATTGGAACCTCCAATCCCCTTTCTTCCCCCTCCTGCCGAACACTTTTCCTTCTCCACTTGGGCTCCCTTCTTCCCAGCCTCGCTCTGCTTGCTTCGCCTCACTTTGCTCATGCTGCCGTTTCTGCAGGAGGGGGGGGGGGGGAGGAAGACGTGACACATGCGGGCGCTACTGCGCAGACTCGCCCCGTGTCTTCCTCCCTCCCCTCCAGAGTGCTCTCTGGATATAGGTGAACTACAACTCCAAAACCCAAGGTCAATGCCCACCAAACTCTTATAGTATTTTCTCTTGGTTATGGTAGTTCTGTGTGGGAAGTTTGATTCCATTCCATCATTGGTGGAGTTCAGAATGGTCTTTGCTTGCGGGTAAACTATAACTCCCAGCTGTTGAGCAAGACCTTCGGGTGTGTCTTTCTGCCATTCCTGCCGGGATATCTATGTTGTGTTCATCGAAACAGTCCCAGGTTTCACACTGAGTGTATAAATACATTTAAAAACATATTAACTATATGTATTACTGCGTTAGAGTGTCATTTTGGTTGGTGGTATGCCCCAGGATTTTGTCAATGTAAAAAATGTGCCGCGGTTCAAAAAAGGTTGAAAAACACTGATCTATACAGTATATATAAAATTAGAGCTGTCATGCTTAGGAGCTTATAGACAGCAAAACCACACAACGCAGACACACCAAACCAGGCCACATACACACACAACCCAACAAGGTATGTTTACCACCCGAAAAAGTTTTTTAAAAATTAAACAAAACGGTCAAAATTAAGAAAAACGAATTGGACTACAACTCCCATCAACCCCCACGCTAAAACATCACAGTGCATGCGCAGTACTCACTCCCCCACGCGCAAAGCCCTTCTCCCTCCTACTCCCCCCCCCCCCCGCCAGCATGGCGAAAACTGGAAGAAGGCCCGCCATCTTATCAAAGGCCCACAGCTCAACTGCTGCCTTGGCCTGGCCTTCCAGTCTCCTGTGGCCAGCAGGGGAATGGCTGGTGGCGGTGCTGGCTGCTGGGGACCTAAAAGGAGGAGGGAGGCCCGCTGTCTTCGCCGAAGCCGGGGCCTCGGTTGGTGTCGCTGCCCGGCCTCCGGAGGCCTCCGCAGCAGCAATCGAGGCCACAGCTCTGTTGAGGACGATGGGCCTCTCTCCTTCTTTTAGGTCTTCAGCAGCCAGCGCCGTCTCCAGCCATTCCCTGGCAGCAGCGCTGGCTGCTGAACACCTAAAAGGAGCGAAGCCGAGGCCTTGGTTGGTGTTGCAGAGGCCTCCGGAGCCCGGCCCTTGACACCAACCAAGGCCCCGGCCGCCGCCTCCCCCCCCCCCCAACTAAATACCATGTGTGCCACAGGATGAGAAAGAGGGTGAAGATGGGGGCTTGATTTGTCTCTCGGCCAATCCTCCCTCTCGCCTCCGCCAGCCTCAAAAGCAGGCCTGTGGAAAGGGGGGGGGGGGGGTTCGGAATGGCTGGATGAGGTCGCTGTTTTGGATTGATGGATGGGAGGAGAAAGGAAGGATAGCAGGAAGAGAGGATGCGAAAGGAACTGAAGGATAGAAGGAGGGAAGAAGGAAGAGAGGAGAAAGGAAGGAAAAAGGAAGAATAGCAGGATGGATGGATGGAAGGAAGGAAGGAGAGCAGGAGAAAGGAAGGGAAGGATAGAAGGAAGGATGCATGGAAGGAAGGAAGGAAGGAAAGATGGAGGGAAGGAACGAAGGAAAAAGGAAGAATACCAGGAAGGAAGGGGAGGAGTAAGGAACAGAAGGATACAAGGAGGGAAGAAAGGTAGGATGGATGGAAGGAAGGAAGGAAGAGAGGAGAAAGGAAGGAAAAAGGAAGGATAGCAGGATGGATGGATGGAAGGAAGGAAGGAGAGCAGGAGAAAGGAAGGGAAGGATAGAAGGAAGGATGCATGGAAGGAAGGAAGGAAGGAAGGATGGAGGGAAGGAACGAAGGAAAAAGGAAGAATACCAGGAAGGAAGGGGAGGAGTAAGGAACAGAAGGATACAAGGAGGGAAGAAAGGTAGGATGGATGGAAGGAAGGAAGGAAGAGAGGAGAAAGGAAGGAAAAGGGAAGGGATAGATGGATGGATGGAAGGAAGGAAGGAAGGAAGGAGAGCAGGAGAAAGGAAGGAAGGATAGAAGAAAGGAAGGAAGGAAGGAAGGAAGGAAAGATAGAGGGAAGGAAGGAACAAAGGAAAAAGGAAGGATACCAGGAAGGGAGGGGAGGAGTAAGGAACAGAAGGATACAAGGAGGGAAGAAAGGAAGGATGGATGGAAGGAAGGAAAGGAATACTATATCATTTCCTCCTCCTTTCTGTGCCTCTTTCCTGTCTTTCCTCCCCTTTTTGTTTCCTTTCTACTTTCTCTCCTTCCTTCCTTCGATACCTCTTTCTTTCCTTCCTATTACTATTACTATTGTTGTGCCTGTTGTAATTAAGCAGACCTTCTCATTACTTAATTTTCCATACCACCAGACTATGCCACAGCAATTCTGTTTTCCTTTTGTACTCTTCAGTGTGTTGCAACCTTGGAGGGCCATGAGAACGAGGTGAAGTCCGTGGCCTGGGCTCCGTCCGGCACTCTCTTGGCCACCTGCAGCCGGGACAAGAGCGTCTGGGTTTGGGAAGGTGAGCGCCGGGATTAAGGCTTGGGTCAAGGGAGTGCGGGAAAAGGAGCCTCTGTGTTGTGTTGCTGTGTATATCCATGATGGCGAGAACCAAGTTCCCAAACAGAGGGGTTGGAAACTGAGTCCCTTTTAAGAGATACTAAGCATTTGTGGCAAGTTTAGTCCAGATCAGGGCTGCTCACACTTTTCCAGCATGCGAGCTACTCTTAAAGCAGCCAAGTCCAAAAGATCTACCTGCCCCCGCGCGCTCCCGCCGCCGCGCACTCTTGCCACCGTGCGTGCTCCTGCTGCTGTTTTTCACCCGCGCAGCGCTTCTTCGGCCTGCGGGGCATTGCAGGAAGGAGAAAGCACGAGGCAGGGCATCCAGAGGGAGCGCTCCGCCCTGCCTGTCTCGCCGGCAACGGAGGCTGCACAGCTGCTTCTGGACGAGAGAGAGAGGCAGGGCGCTCCCTCCAGAGGCCCCGCCTCGTGCTTCCTTCTTCCTGCAATGCCCCGCAGGCGAAAGAAGCACCGCGAGAGCAGAAGACAGCAGCATAAGCATACGTGTGCGCAGGGTTTGCGCGCGCATGGCAGGAGCGCCCCATCCGGCTGCTGAGGCCCAAAGATCACCTGGAAGACGGCCGAAGATCTACTAGTAGCTCCCGAGCTACCTAATGAGCACCCCTGGTCCAGATCCATCATTGTTTGAGTCCACAGTGCTCTCTGGATGTAGTTGGTTTGGTTCAATAGCATTGTTGGTGGAGTTCAGAATGCTCTTTGATTGTAGATAAGCTATAAATCCCAGCAACTACAACTCCCAAATGTCAAGGGCTATTTCCCCCCAACCTCCATCTGTGTTCGTATTTGGACATACACAATATTCGTGCCAAGTTTGGCCCAGATCCATCATTGTTTTGAGTCCACAGTGCTCTCTGGATGTAGGTGAACTATAAATCCCAGCAACTACAACTCCCAAATGTCAAGGTCAATGCCCACCAAACCCTTCCAGTATTTTTTTCTTGGTTGTGGAAGTTCTGTGTGCCAAGTTTGGGTCAATTCCATCATTGGTGGAGTTCAGAATGCTCTTTGATTGTAGGTGAACTATAAATCCCAGCAGCTACAACTCCCAAATGGCAAAATGCTTGGGGGTCACTACAACACGAGGAACTGTATCAAGGGGTCACAGCATTAGGAAGGTTGAGAAGCAGTGCACTGGGCCCTTGGGAAGAACATGATATTCAGAGACGTACATGGAAATAATAATAATTTTGCAATATTTTTCCAATCCTCTCTAAGCTGGTCTCACACCGATCCCTCTATGCTTTGTTTCAGTGGATGAAGAAGATGAGTATGAGTGCATGAGCGTGCTGAATTCCCACACGCAGGACGTGAAGCACGTGGCCTGGCATCCCAACCAGGAGGTGAGTGAACCGGGGCATCCTTGAGCACAAGGGGCTGGTGGGAAGGGTCCCCGGGTCCTGAGAGCTTGCCCAGTCTGTGTGTTATTGTGCAGTACAACCTTCAAGGAATGCACATTCTTCCCCTGGCTGAAAAATTCCGTGTGAGAATGCAACTCTAAGCCAGACTTCCCAGACGAGGCCCGTTGCCCCGGGGAGTGCTCTTCCGCCGGCCATGTTTTTCGCAGAGGGCTTCGTCTTCCCAGAAGCCCCCTGCGCGGGGGAAGTTTTCCCGCCAGTCGGCTGACTGGCCAACCAGCGGCCGGCCCTACACCGCCAGCTGATTGGCCAGGGCCGGCTCCTCCCTCCATCCGGCAGCCGTTATAGGGCTGCCCCGCGCACGTGCAGGCATTGTGCCTGCTTCAACTTGCCATCCCACCCTCCCTGCATGCTCATTTGGTTTGGTTCTTGTTAACATTGGCTTGGTTTTGTTATCCCGTCACAACTCTTATTGGCGTGTGGCATAGGCCCTGGATCTGGTTTTCTTCCCCCACCCAGTGTGGGGGGGACGGGGGACGACCATCCGGTGGTTCCCAGGGATGCCGAGCAACACAACCGGTATTGTTCCAGTGACACCCTGACCTGTTTAGCGGTATCGATCAGCAGCGGACTGACCAATCTTGATCCAGAGCCCATGCCTGGCTGCCAACCTTTTCAGTTCCTGTAATCAATAAAATGAGTTGTGGCCATTTCCTGCCCATCTCAGTGTGTGCGTGTTTTTACTGGTTGCCAGCAGGAGGCATGTTGCCCATCCACACGCAACTGGCATTGTCCATTGCAATGTGGTCGGACTTTGGTGCAAACAGCTTCAATTCCAGGGCAACCCCACTCTGCTCTTGAGGAACACACCATCCAGCAAGTGGAGGTTGCCACCATTCACCCTCTAGCCCAAAATGTCAAGATGAGTATAGGGTCCGTGGGAAAAAATCCCCCAAGACCTTCTTCACCTGTATAAGGTATCCATTCCCTGGTTCCCCCGGCTGCTCACACCTTTCCAGAAGCAGGAACGAGTTGAGGGGAGGGGGCAGTTGCTGGGAGGGCTTCAGGGCCGTGGACGCCCGTGGTGGCTCTGGCTGCGCACCGGGAGAGGAGGCGAGAGGAGGCTCTGCCCATGGAAGAGGCAGGACTTTGGCGAGTGGCAGCCGAAGAAAGACCCGGAAGGAAGGATGGATGGAAGGAAGGAAGGAAGACAGAATTGCATAGGAAGGAAGGAAGGAAGGAAGGAAGGAAGGAAGGAACGAAGGAAGGAAGGAAGGAAGGAAGGAAGGAAGGACGCGGCTGTTGCCCCAGTTCTGAGGCGGAGGGAAGAAATCTGCTTCCAAACTGGGTTAACACGGAGAAATGGTCTTCCAACAGGATTAGCCTTGTGCCTGTTCCTGGCTGCTCTGAGCAGGGCCTTTCTCTCCCTTTCTCCCTCCCTTTCTCTCTCCCTCTCAGCTGTTGGCCTCGGCCAGTTACGACGACACGGTGAAGTTGTACCGGGAGGAAGAGGACGACTGGGTGTGCTTTGCCACGCTGGAGGGCCACGAGTCCACCGTCTGGAGCCTGGCCTTCGACCCCAGCGGGGACCAGCTGGCCTCCTGCAGCGACGACAGGACTGTCCGCATTTGGCGCCAGTACAAGCCGGGCAACGCGCAAGGTCCGTGGGGAGAACTACCTCCGGGTGGAAAGAATACCTTCAAGGGCAGAATACTCTGTGGCCTGGGAGGTCTGAGTAGTCTCCTTCCCTTGGAGACCTTGAAGCAGAGGCTGGACGGACATCTGTCAGGAAAACTTTGGTGTCCTCATGTCTGGCAGATTGGGATTAGATTGTATGGCCCTTGATGTCTCTTCCAGTTCTATGATTCTATAGTAGTAGTAGTAGTAGTAGTAGTAGTAGTCGCAATAGTAATAGTAATAGTAGTATTAAGTAGAGACTGGATGGCTCTAGGATTTTATATTATTATTAGTGCTAGTAGTATATAATAGTATTAAGTAGAGACTGGATAACTATCTGTCGTGAGGGCTTATATGGTGTCTTCCCACATTTCAGACAAGGCTTGGACTGGATGGCCTTTGGGATCTCTTCCAACTCTAAGATTCTATAGTTCTATTGTTATTAGTAAGTAGAGGCTGTGTGGCCATCTGTCGGGAGGACTTTGATGGTGTCCTCATGCCAGGAAGACTGGGGTTGGATTATATGGCCCTTGAGATCTCTTCCAGTTCTATGATTCTATAGTATTAGTAGTAGTACCAGCAGCAGCAATAGTAGTAGTGTTAAGTAGAGACTGGATGGCTTTCTTTTGGGAGAGCTTGGATGCTGTCTTCCCACATGAAGGAGGGGGCTTGGCCCTTGGGGGCCTCTTACACCTCTAGGATTTTATAGTAGTAGTAGTAGTAGTAGTAATAGTAATAAGCAGAGACTGGATAACTATCTGTCGTGAGGGCTTGGATGCTGTCTTCCCACATGAAGGAAGGGTCTTGGACTGGATGACCCTTGGAGTCTCTTCCAGCTCTAGGATTCTATAGTTCTATTATTATTATTAAGTAGAGATTGGGTGGCCATCTGTCAGGAGGGCTTTAATCGTGTCCTTTTGCCTAACAGATTGGGGTTGGAATTATATGGCCCTTAAAGTCTCTTCCAATTTTATGATTCTATAGTAACAGTATAATAATAATTATTATTAGTAGTAGTAGTATTAAGTAGAGGCTGGATGGCCATCCGTTGGAAGGGCCTTGATTGTGTCTTCCTTTTTGGCAGGAGGGGATTGGACTGGGATGGTTTTCCAACTCTAATGGCAACTGCCTGGGGGTCCTATAATCTCTTTCTCTGGAGCAGGGGTGGGCAAACTACGGCCCCCGGGCCGGGTAAGACCCGGCAGCCGGTTCTATCCGGCCCAGGGGAAGGGCGTCGGGGGCAGGGCCAAGAAGAAGGGGTGTCACTGCCGCCATCCCATTGCGGCGGCTTTGGCGTGCCCCAAGCTCTCTGCCTCTTCCTCATGCGGTCGTGTGTCGGTGGAGTGAGGGAGGGCCCGAGGGTGGAGGCAGCACCAGCTCCGGGCTCTCCGCCTCCTCCTCCTGTCTCCGGTGTGGAGAAGCTCCAGGTGGGCAGCGTGGGGAGCGTCAGTGCAAGGGGCGTGGCGGGGAGGAGCCTTTGGACAACTTCCTGTAGTCCCGGATGAGCTGGCTGAGACATTCTGGGAGCCGTAGGAGTCAGGAAACTACGGTTCCCAGAATGCCTCAGCCAGCTCATCCGGGGCTACAGGAAGTCGTACAAAGGCTCCTCCCCGCCAGGAAAGTTCAGCCAGGAAAGTTTCTCCCCGCCAGCGGAGAAGGCAGGAAGGAACCCCCGCTGCCCTGGTGCAGCCCGGCCGTGGCAGCCCCCACTTTGAGGCAGGACCATGGCAATACGGCCTGCCGGTCTTCCTCCCTCTGCCCTCCTCCCTTCTTTCTAAGGCACTCCATGGCAGGGCGATCAGCTGGGGGCGAGAGCAGGCGGAGGCCTGCAGCCTCCGATCGCCTGCTGCTCCGCTCTCCTCTGCTGCAGCGGCGGCTGGGTCCGCTTTGCCATCCTCTGGGCTGGGGCCATTGGGCCATTCCATCTTGGTTCACACCTTGCCTTCTTGAATTAAATTAAATTTAATTTTAGTTGTTTTTATTATTATTTTATAATAATTTTATAATGATATAATAAATAATATAATATAATGTTATATTATATTATAATTTGAATATAATGTCTATATATATATACACACACTATAATATAATAATTATATTAATACTAATAACATGAATATTTCTTGATATATTAATATGTTAATATTAATGATGTGTAATATATAGTAAATAAATAAATAAATAGGTGCGGCCCTCCTCGTGCGACCCCTAGGACAATATAATTGCCCACCCCTGCTCTGGAGGTTTTTCAGCAGAGGCTGGATGGCCATCTGTCGGGATCTGGCCACCAGCAGGTCCGGATTAACACCTTTTTGCGCCCTAGGCCACACTAAGGAATTACGCCCCCTTTAAAACAACCTTGCTCCCAAAGGCTGGCGATGCCTTGCTCCCAAAGGCTGGTGTGGTGGAGAAAATCAGTGCCTTAAGCCAGTGTTTCTCAACCTTTTTTGAGCTGAGGCACACTTTTGACATTTAAAAAATCCCAAGGCACACCACCAACCAAAATGAAACAAAATGACACTCTAACACAGTAATACATATATTTAACTGACCTTGAGTTTTGGAGTTGTAGTTCACCTACATCCAGAAAGCACTCTGGACTCAAACAATGTTGGATCAGGACCAAACTTGGCATGAATACTCAATATGCCCAAATGTGAACACAGATGGAGTTCAGGGGAAATAGACCTTGCCGTTTGGGAGTTGTAGTTCACCTACATCCAGAAAGCACTCTGGACTCAAACAATGTTGGATCAGGACCAAACTTGGCATGAATACTCAATATGCCCAAATGTGAACACAGATGGAGTTCAGGGAAATAGACCTTGCCGTTTGGGAGTTGTAGTTCACCTACATCCAGAAAGCACTCTGGACTCAAACAATGTTGGATCAGGACCAAACTTGGCATGAATACTCAATATGCCCTAATGTGAACCCAGATGGAGTTCAGGGGAAATAGTACTTGCCGTTTGGGAGTTGTAGTTCACCTACATCCAGAAAGCACTCTGGACTCAATGTTGGATCAGGACCAAACTTGGCATGAATACTCAATATGCCCAAATGTGAACACAGATGGAGTTCAGGGGAAATAGACCTTGCCGTTTGGGAGTTGTAGTTCACCTACATCCAGAAAGCAGTCTGGACTCAAACAATGTTGGATCAGGACCAAACTTGGCATGAATACTCAATATGCCCAAATATGAACACAGATGGAGTTTGGGGAAAATTGACAGGGAGCCGGAGGGAACCGCAGCGAAGAGGAGGGGGAGGAGGGAGGGGCGGGGGGCAAACGGAGCAGGCGCCCCTGGGGCCTTGCCTTCTCCCAAACCGGTTTGGGAGCAGGCAAGGCCCCAGAGGTGGCTTTCCATTTGCCGAGCTGCCCCCCCCATGCGAGAGAACGGCTCGGGCAAATGGAGAAGCCACCTCTGGGGCCTTGCCTGCTCCCAAACAGCAGTTTGGAAGAAGGCAAGCCCGAGATTGGCTTCATTTCCCCAGTTCTCCCTCACAAGCAGAGCGGCGAGCCTGGGAACAAGCCCTGCCTGGGAGCCGGGTTTGGGCAGCTCGCCTCTTACGCCAGGTTCCGCGGAAGACGCGAGCCGAGCCGGACAAACCCGGCTCCCAGGCAGGCCTGGGCCCTGCGGGGAGCCATTTTCCCGCTTTGCGCCAGCTTCCCGCCTCCTCCTCCTCCTGTGGGCTCACTTCTGGAGGAGGAGGAGGGCCTGGCCTGGCCCCTCCCCTCCTGAGCCTCCCCTGCATCTCCCCTGCCTCTCTAGGTCCTAGAGAGGGTTGTGTTCCCCACCCGCTGTCCTGCAATCGGCTGGTGTGCCGCGGGAAAACCTCGGAGGGGGAAGAAAGGCGGGGGGAAGAGGTTTTCTTGCGGCACACCAGCTGATTGCTCACGGCACACTAGTGTGCCGGGGCACAGCGGTTGACAATGACTGCCTTAAGCAGACCAGCGCAACTGCCCACCTACTTCCCAGGCCAAGAGGTCCCTTTCAAACACTGACCCGAAAGTTGAGCGACTTGCACAAAGTGGCCCGGAGAGCAGAGGGAGGGACCTCTTCTTCTGCAGCCTGTGTCTTGAGCTCCCTGCCCTGCGTGTGGCTGTTGCAGCAACCAACACACCAACACACCCAACTCCCCCTTGGCATTCGCAAGCTCCGAGAGTTGGGAGAGACCACAGGGGCCGGCCACGGCGTTTTTATTTGTTTCAACATTTTTTTTTGGTCCGTGATCTGCACCCCCCCCCCTCGGCTTGCGCCCCTAGGCCATGGCCTAGGTTGGCCTTATGGGTAATCCGGGCCTGGCCACCAGGATCCAAAGGCTGCAGCCGCTGAGTTGCTCCTTGAACTTTTCCCAATGGAGTGATGCAATGCATGCATTGAAGTATCTCACTGCGTCAGTGAGAAGTACAGGTATCTATTGAAAGAGAGTTTGAAGGGCCACCTGGTTTAACCTCCTGCAGGAAAACACAACCCAAACCCTCCCAGCAGATGACCATCCCGCCTCTCAACATCAAGAAGTTCTTCATGTTTAAGTGGATTCTCTTTGCCCTGTGATTTGTGGCCGTGGTTCCTCGATACGACATCCTTTTGAGCGTTTAGGCATAGCTGGATATATGTTTAATTTTTCTCAGACTTGGCTCTGTCAGAGGATCTCTGTTGAAAGTAAGAGCCGCTTCTCTGTTGCAGGAGTGGTCTGCTGTGGTAACGATCCCACCTGGAAGTGCGTCTGCACCCTTTCTGGCTTCCACACAAGGACCATCTACGACGTGGCCTGGTGAGCGCAGTGGGGAAGTGAGGGAGGGAGGGAGGGGTTATCGGTATCCAAAGGAAGGGCAGGACATGAGGCCGCAGCCTGTGATAATGCGGTACGTCTCATTGAGAGCCACATCCACTGTTTTAATGTGGTGAGACGTGTTCCACATTGGGCAGCAGAGTAGCCAAGCGCAGGGGCAGATGTCTTCACTGTGCCTGGTTGTGATCCCCAGGTTGTGCCAGTCCGCTTTCATATGATATTGTTTTTATCACCCACTTTTTGCTTGATAGTCAAACAGTGCTTCTTGTAGGTCAGAGCACGGTCCAGGGTAACTCCCAGGTGTTGGGGTGTGCTGCAATGCTCCCTTGGAATTCCTTCCCAGCTCATCCTCAGAGCTCGAGATGCTTGTCTGTTCTTAAGGTGAAAAGCACATGTCTCTGTTTTAGATGGATGCGGAATCATCTGGTTTCCCTGTAACAGGCAATAAAAGCACCTAAAGCTTCGGAGAGCTTTTGTTCAACTATTTCAAAGCTCCCTGCTTGGGTGGTGATGGCACGATCGTCAGCATAGATTAAACTCTCTGTCCCTTCTGGCAGTAGCTGATCATTGCGTATAGGTTAAATGTTGATGGAGCAAGCATGCAAAATATTCTACCTATATATTCTGCTAAAGGCTTCTAATTACCGTATATACTCAAGTATAAGCCGACCCGAATATAAGCCGAGGAACCTAATTTTACCACAAAAACTGGGGAAACGTATTGACCCGAGTATAAGCCAAGGGTGGGAAATGCAGAAGCTACTGGTAAATTTCAAGATGAAAATAGATACCAATAAAATTACATTAATTGAGGCATCAGGGGGATAAATGTTTTTGAATATTTACATAAAACTGTAATTTAAGATCAGACTGCCCAACTCTGATCAAACCATTTTTCTAACATTCTTTAATTAATTCATTCATTCATTTATTTATTGTTTTGATTTGTATATTATCCTTCCAGTTTGGCTCAGGGCGGTTTACAGTAACATCGACCAAGCATTAATCATAAACATAAAACGTTAATTAAAACAGAACCACAAAGTTAGCCCATAACCAGGAATGACTAGACATTAGATGCCTGACGGAAAAGAACTGTTTTGCAGGCTTTCCGAAATGCCGGCAGTTCAGTGATTGCCCGGACTTCAGGTGGCAGGGAGTTCCATAGGCTTGGAGCAACAACAGAGAAGGCCCTCTGTCTAGTTGAGGACAGATGGATGGTCCGTAAGGAAGGGATCTGTAAAAGGTTGCGGTCCTCAGATCAAAGTGATCTCTGGGGAACATATGGGAGTAGACGGTCCCTCAAGTACACCGGCCCCAGACCATGCAAGGCCTTGAAGGTCAAGACCAACACTCTGAAGATGATCCGGTGCTCAATTGGCAGCCAGTGCAGTCGCTGCAAAGTTGGAGTGATGTGAGCCCTGGCCGGCACTCCAGCCAGGAGTCTCGCTGCCGCGTTCTGCACCAGCTTAAGCCTCCGGATGACTGACAAAGGAAGACCAATGTAAAGGGCATTACAGTAGTCTAGCCTCGAGATGACCGTCGCCTGGATTACTGTGGCTAGGTCGCTTCCGGTGAGGTAGGGCGCCAGCCGCCTAGCCTGCTGCAGGTGGAAAAAAGCGGTTCTGCTGACAGCCGAGACCTGGGCCTCCATTGTCAGCAGTGGGTCCAATTGGACCCCTAGGCTCTTTACTAAAGACGCCGGGCGTAATGCCTCGCCATCCAGAGTAGGCAGCTGGATCCCACACCCACCTGGGCGATGCAGCCAGGGGATCTCCGTCTTCGATGGATTCACTCTTAATCGACTGGCTCGTAGCCAACCAGTCACGGCTTCAAGGCATAGCTGGAAACAATTGGGTACAGAGTCCGGCCGGCCGGCCATCCTCAGCACCAGCTGGGTGTCATCACCGTACTGATGACACTCCAGACCAAAGCTCCGTACCAAATTGGCAAGTGGTCGCATATATATGTTAAATTATAAAGGAGAGAGAATGGCTCCCTGAGGGACCCCACAATTCAAGGGGAGCCTCTCGGAAACCATACCTCCCCTCTCCACTCGCTGTCCCCAATCTAGGAGAAAAGAGGACACCCATTTAAGAGCCGTCCCCCTAACCCGTCATGGCTAGGCGGTGGGTTAATAATGCGTGGTCTACCGTATCAAAGGCTGCCCTAAATGTAAATGCGCTTATGTGTCCTTCCAATAATAATAATAATAGAGTAAAATAATAAATGTAATAATAATAATAGAGTAAAATAATTGAAATGTAATAACGGAAATAATAAAATAAAATAATAAATGTAATAATCACAATAATAAAGAGTAAAATAATATATGTAATAATTTATTTATTTATTTACTTTATTTACGGGAATGTGGCGCAGCTGGCTAAGTGTCAGCTGCATAAGATCTCTCTGACCTGTGGGTCATGAGTTCGAAGCCTGCCCGGGTCAAGGTGGGTGCTTGACCTTAAGTGTAGCCTGCTGTCAACCTTTGCAGTCCGAAAGACAGTTGCATCTGTCAAGTAGGAGATAAAGGTACCACATTAAGTGGGGAGGCAAAATTTATGGGGCCATTAAAAAAAAACAGGAATGCGGAAGAACAACAAAGGGATGCTCGAAAAGCGCTGAGAGGAGTGCGTCAGCTCCCCTTGGTGGCCAGAAAGTTTGCCTCTGTATGTGTATATGTGTATGTAATATGTCAAAATGTATATATGTAATATGTGATATGTCAAAATGTATGTAGTGTACTGTGATATGTCTATATGTGATATGTTCAACTGCAGGGATTGTCTGCAAGTATGTGTACTGTAATCCGCTCTGAGTCCCCTTCGGGGTGAGAAGAGCGGAATATAAATAAAGTAAATAAATAAATAATAATAGAGTAAAATAATGGAAATGCAGTAACAGAAATTAAAAAGTAAAATAATAAATGTAATAATCACAATAATAGAGTAAAAGAGGTTGTGCAGAATTTATCGAATTCTGCAAAGTTTAGCAGTTTGGTCGACCATTTGTTTACAGACTATTACAGCCTTTTGAAAGGAAACCGGAGGATTCGGGGACTCCTATTTTCCTTACAGATGGCCTCATTCACCAGCATCTTCCTTGTTGGTTCTAATCCCCTTCAGGTGCCACTTGACGGGCTCCTTGGCCACCGCCTGCGGGGACGACTCCATCCGGGTGTTTGAGGAGGAGCCCGGCTCAGACCCCCAGCAGCCCACTTTCAGCCTGGCGGCCCACGTGGCCCGGGCCCATTCCCAGGATGTCAACTGCGTGGCTTGGAACCCCAAGGAGAAAGGCCTGCTGGCCTCCTGCAGCGACGAGGGAGACATCGCCTTCTGGAAATACCAGCGCCCCGAGGCCTGAAGAAGGGCTAACCTGCCTTTGCCCTCGTGAAAGGGGCTGTGACATAGAGGGTTCCCCAAAAATCAACCCGGAAAGCTGGTTCTTCCATAGCGATTCCTGATTTTTTTGAGTTTCTGCTGGAGGGACGTGCTTCTTGTACGAAAACAAACAAGTGGAGGAATGTGGCAACTACGTTCTTTTAAGACAGGCCTGGGCGAACTGGCGGTTAGGAATTGTGGGAGTTGAAGTCCAAAGCACCCGGAGGGCCAAAAGTTTGCCCAGGCCTTTTTCTAAGACAAGGACTCAGAGGTATACTTACAGAAACAAGTCTGAAAGAAGTAATAAAATCTCAACACGGTACTCTCGGTTTTGTTTCTTGCTCTCTGGCTTTAGCACAGCTGGTAAATCCACAGCAGCGATAAGATCTACCAACCCAAAGGTTGCCGGTTCGAAGCCCTGGGTCGGGGTGAGCACCCGACTGTCAGACCAGCTCACTGTTGACCTAACCAGTTCAAAAACCGCTTACAGCTGTAAGTTGAGAAATTAGGTACTGCTGAAAAGCGGGGGAGGTAATTTACAACACCATAAAAAAGGAAAAGATCAGAAAATGCCTGGCGACCAAAAGGAAGGAGGAAGTCTTGATGGCTCTTCGTTATAGAGCAGGGGTGCCCACACTTTTTCAGAATGCAAGCTGCTTATAATAAAACCAAGTCAGAAAGATCTACCTACCTCCTCAAGGCTGGAGAGGGGAGGGGCGGGGCTTGGTGCGGCCTGGCTCCGTCCCCTCTGGCTTCAGCTCTACCAGCAGCTTCTCCAGGCTTGAGGGTGGCAGTGCCAAGCCAGCCTTGTGCTAGCTATGCCACCACTGGCTTGGCACTGCCATCCTCGAGCCTGGAGAAACTGCTGGTAGAGCTGAAGCCAGAGGGGGGCGGAGCCAGGCAGCGCCCCGCCCCCTCAGGCTTTGGAGCTCCCAGCAGCTTCTCCAGGCTTGAGGATGGCAATGCCAAACCAGCCTTGTGCTAGCTATGCCACCACTGGCTTGGCACTGCCATCCTCAAGCCTGGAGAAGCTGCTGGGAGTGCCGAAGCCAGGGAGGGGGCGGGGCTTAGTGCGGCCTGGCTCCGCCCCTCTGAGAAGCACCCCATCTGACGGTTTGACCTCCTTCGGTCCTGGGATCGACTGGTCGATCACAATCGACTTCCTGGGCAGCCCTGTTATAGACGATAGAATGAAATCACCCCCTGTGGCTGGATTCGAGCACAACCTCCAAGGTGCCAAAAAAGCTGGATGTCTATGCAACATACCTCCTTTCTGTCTGCTTCTGTCCAAACAGCATTGAATATTTGCGAAGTATGTGTACTTTGATCTGGCCTGAATCCCTTTGGGGAGACAGGGCGGAATATAAATAAAGTGGTGGTGGTGGGGTTGGGAGGGGGTTGTTTTTCAATTCTGGGAGTTGTAATTCACCAACACCAAAAAGGAAGAAGAGAAGGACAGGGGAGAAAGATATTCAGCCTTCTCTGCCAAAATGGTTCCTGTTTATGTGTTTTCAGATGGTCTTTGGTGACCTCTTTGACACCCCACTTGCGACACCCCCCCCCCCCCAGGGGTCCCGATCCCTAGGTTGAGAAACACTGCTTTGTGGCAAAAGAGGTTGGGACGGCTGAGCCCTGGGATCCCTTCTACCCCCCAGATTCGATAAACCTACTGCATGTCTATCTGTTGGGAGGGTTTAATAGTGCCTTCCTGCCTGGCAGAAAGAGAGTGGTCTGGATAGCCTTTGAGGTCCCTTTGAAGCCTCCAGTTCTGTGATTTGGACTGCCTAGATCTACAGGATGTAGTAGTAGTGATTAAAGTGGGCTCTGGTTAAGAAAGAGGACCCCCTAAATCAGTGCTTTTCAACCTTTTTTGAGCCGCGGCACATTTTTTACATTTGCAAAATCCCGGGGCACACCACCAACCAAAATGACACTCTAACACAGTAATACACATAGTTAATATGTTTTTAAATGTATTTATACAGTCAGTGTGAAACCTGGGCCTGTTTCGATGAACACAACATAGAAATCCTGGCAGGAATGGCAGAAAGACATACACAAGGGGTCTTGCTCAACAGCTGTCAGTCATGGGAAAACTTCGGCCCTCTGGGTGCTTTGGACTCCAACTCCCACCATGCCTAACAGCCTGAGGCCCTTTCCTGCTTAAGTGGCTGAGGGAGGAAAGGAAAATGGCTTGAGGCTGCTGGGAATGGTGGGAGTTGGAGTCCAAAACACCTGGAAGGTCCAAGTTTGCCCATGCCAACTTTCGATTCCATCGCCACATCTATCTTCAGCCTCTGGCGGTTTGAATATATGTGATTATCTACGTGATTTTCTACCTTGTCGCTATGATTATGGTGCTGCTTCTTTAAATTGTACGCAAACTGACTGTTATTGTGCGGATCCCGGAAGTGACATTGGATAACATCGTGAAGATACACTTTGTTTTTTGCACTCACTTCTGTGATGTCATCAAATATGGCGGGTTTTCCGTAGAGGAGCGCTCCGTGAACTCGCTACTTCCTGGTTCGCAACTCCTCCGCTCTCTGTGGCGACCAAACTACCTTATGTAAGACCTTTGATTTTCTCCAGCAGGATTGGGTACTTTGTGTTTTTTGCGTATGATTATGTATGATTGTGTATTTTGTACTGTGGCGTAGCGGCCCTCCTTTAATAAGTAAGGGTATTGGAGGTTCCAATTTCCCACGGCACACCTGATGATCGCTCACGGCACACTAGTGTGCCCCGGCTCACTGGTTGGGAAACACTGCCCTAAATGGCCATCTGTCAGGAGGGCTTGGGTTGTGTCTTCCTTTATGGCAGAAGGGGTTGGGCTGGATGGCTTTAGGGGGTCCCTTCCAACTCTAAGATCCATGTGTCCCTCTGAGGCGATAGGGTGGAATATAAATTTATTATTATTATTATAAACACAACAAGATGAGTCCACAGCAGACAAGATCACTCTGCTGGCTGTTGTACTGGATCACATGTCGGACACTTCCCGAGTGCCTAGGACTGTGTGATGTATCGGCAAATAATGCGTGTAGATCCCAGTAAGGTGGCCTTCTGCAGCTGGCAGGTGGGAATTTTGCCAGTGGCAATTGTGTTTAAGTGCAGGCCAAGGTCTTGAGGCACTGCACCCAGTGTGCCCATCACCAATGGGACCTGTATTATTCTCTCTCTCTGGCATTACTTCGCGAATGAAGATACTTAGGAAGGACCCGTCTCACGCTTTCTACAAGCGCGTTGATGTTTTTTCGGAGGTTGGATGTGCCCTTTGAGCCTGTGCAATGGAACTTTCTGGTGGAGCGCAGCGTGCACAGAACTGGCTTCACCCTTTAAACCAAAGGTTTGTCTGCCGGGGCCTAGCAAGCTTAGGACGGTGGCAGCGAGGTCCTCAGGTCCTCAGAGGAAGCCTTACTGGCAAATCAGGCTGAGGCCTAGTTTGTTAAATCAGTTGAAGGAAGCCTTTTTTTAAAAGTGCACTCTCTGGCAGCTTTGAGATTTTGGATGTTGGGATGTTGGCCATGCAGAGTCCATTATGCAAATTTTCCCTCAGTGGCAACCAATCTCCTCTGGTGCCTTAGAGGGTTGGAGTTCTGAGGCCGGCCAGTCAGAGCCCTTTATGCAAATAATCCCGGAGTGGCAGCCAATCGAAACGCTGGCACATATTCCTCCTGTCGCTCGGCCCACCTGCCCACCGCCCGCAAACACTGACTTTTATTATATGTAATAGATTATTATTATTATTATTCAGGCTAACTTGCCATGACAAAGTGAACCCCCAGTCTGTTCCTAAAGAAGTTTATTTGGGAGATAAGCATCGAAAACAAACTCAAGCCACTGACTAAAAATACTGTACACAAAACGAGTGCTGAGCTATACCTCCTCCACCTTAAAAAAAATATTTTTTTCTCCGTGCTGGAAGGATATGGAGGGAATTCCTCCAATGCTTTGAGCCTTCCAAACACACAACAAAGAGGAAGGAATGACACACCTCCCTGCTGGCGGCTGAGGATGAAGGAAGCAGGGAATGTCCGGTGATCACAAACATACAAGTGACAGGCCTGGATCAGACGCCACAGCAGGCCTCCCACTCCCAGGTGGTTCAGAACCGCTCTTCGTGGTCCAAACGGAGACGTACCCAAAAGGGTTGCGCTCAATCCGAATCGCTGTCGCTCTCGGCCTCCTTCACATCCACGCTGAACTTGTATTCCTGGTCGCATCCCATGTAAGCGTCGCTCATGAAGTACAGGGTGTAGTTGTGGGTCCCGGTCGCCGGGGCCACAAAGTCCAGTTTCACCTGGAAAGAGGGGAAGACGGTTCTTAAGTTCCTCAGCTTAAATTTGGTTGGAATGGGCTACACGAGGAGGAGGAATACGGGAAGCAAGTGACCAAGGAGGGCCCTTCTCCGCTCACAGTGCAAAAGAAAGAACACAGGCCAACTTCATTATAAATGGCAGTTCCTAATTGGTTCTGTATTAAAAATCACCAATAATGAAATAATAATGAAGTTTTGAAAGTTTTGTTAGAGTTCTGAAATGTTCACCACCAGAACTTTAGCAACACTGTAGAAGCAAAGCACCAGCGCCACCTAGTGTTCACCACCATAACTTTCGCAACACTGTAGAAGCAAAGCACCAGCGCCACCTAGTGTTCACCACCAGAACTTTAGCAACACTGTAGAAGCAAAGCACCAGCGCCACCTAGTGTTCACCACCATAACTTTCGCAACACTGTAGAAGCAAAGCACCAGCGCCACCTAGTGTTCACCACCAGAACTTCAGCAACACTGTAGAAGCAAAGCACCAGCGCCACCTAGTGTTCACCACCAGAACTTTAGCAACACGGTAGAAGCAAAGCACCAGCGCCACCTAGTGTTCACCACCATAACTTTCGCAACACTGTAGAAGCAAAGCACCAGCGCCACCTAGAACTTCAGAACTTCAGCAACACTGTAGAAGCAAAGCACCAGCGCCACCTAGTGTTCACCACCAGAACTTTAGCAACACTCTAGAAGCAAAGCACCAGCACCACCTAGTGTTCACCCCCAGAACTTCAGCAACACTAGAAGCAAAGCACCACCGCCACCTAGTGTTCACCACCAGAACTTTCGCAACACTGTAGAAGCAAAGCACCAGCGCCACCTAGTGTTCACCACCAGAACTTCAGCAACACTGTAGAAGCAAAGCACCAGCGCCACCTAGTGTTCACCACCAGAACTTCAGCAACACTGTAGAAGCAAAGCACCAGCGCCACCTAGTGTTCACCACCAGAACTTCAGCAACACTGTAGAAGCAAAGCACCAGCGCCACCTAGAACTTCAGAACTTCAGCAACACTGTAGAAGCAAAGCACCAGCGCCACCTAGTGTTCACCACCAGAACTTTAGCAACACTCTAGAAGCAAAGCACCAGCGCCACCTAGAGTTCACCCCCAGAACTTTAGTTTTGTAAGTACTTTAGAACAGTGGTTCCCAAGCTTTTGCCCTACTGCCCCCTTTTCAGAAAAAAAAATTTACTCACTGCCCCCCTATAAATTAATTTTTTAAAATTTAATAGCAATTAAACAATTAAATATATGTATTAATGCAGTGGTTCTCAACCTTTCTAATGCCATGACCCCTAAATAAGGTTCTTCATGTTGTGGTGACCCTCAACCATATTTACGTCATAAATAATTTTGCTACTCTTACGAATTCTAATCCAAGTATCTAATATGCAGGTCAAAGCGAAGGGGGCGGGGGCAAAGAAGAGTGCCGCACAACCCCTCCTAAATAGCCAATTGTTCTCCGCCCGCTATCACTGCCCCCCAAATTCCCCTGAGCCTCCCACTACCCCCTTGGATCGCCTCACCGCCCACCAGAACCATGATTGCCCAGGCCTAAAATATACATATACCAATACTGTGTTGCTCTCTATAGTTCCTTTTGTGTGGCTTCTCCTTCCCTTGCACAACCGCTTGACAAGGGCAGATTCTTGCAATTCATGAGAATGCGATGAAGCCACACATGGGGAGACCGTGCCCTCCAATCCTGTGGCTCCATCTCCCACTCAAGCGCCCCGTAGCACAAATACCCTTCACTGCCAGTGCTGAGCTTACCGTAGCCCCATATAATGTAAAAAATACACCCCGTAACGCCCTGCTTCCCCACACGCCCGAAAGGGAAAGGGCGGCTCTGGCTCACCTTGGCCTTCTGCTGCAGCGTGAGCCTCTTGATGGAGATGAGGCTGTTGGATTTGGAGTCGCCGATCACAACCCACCAGCCCTCTTCGCGTTTCTGCACAAAAAGATGGAAGGAAAGGGGCAGTAAGAGACAGAAGGAAAGGATGGGCTTCTCAGAAGACCCTCTGCCTCCAAGAACCCAACCTACCTGTGGGAAGAGTGGGGCGATGACTGGCCCAGTGACCTCCTCTTCTCGCTCCAGCTGCACCAGAACCACCACCGGTCCCCCGCTGGAGAACCAAACCAGAGAGGAGATATTAGTCGTGATTCATCCATTGCCCCCAATAGAAGGGCTCCCTGTGTTTTCCTTAAGCATCACTCCGGCCCTTACCTGCGGATGCCGTCCTTCTCCACCACTTCGTAGGAAAGCTCAATGTTGGGGTAGCGGTTACAGAAGCGGGCCACATCCGCAATTTGGGCATCTGAGAGCTGCAGGAGGGCATTGCGGTCCTCGTCCTCCATTTCCATGATGTCGAAGACGCTCTCCACTCCCTGCAAAGGAGGGCAGGCACAAAGTGAGCCAAACCATGGGGCGCAAAGATCTCTGCTTTCCCAGCCGGTGTGTGCCTGAGGAGAAGCTGACAGGCGGCTCCGGCCCTCCCACCTGGCCTGGCCTGGCCCTCACCTTGTCTGTGCAGCGCTTGATGTGCTCCGAGGTGAAGTGTGGCAGCTGCTTGAGGTAGGAGTCCTTGGACCACATGGCCTGGGTGACCATCTGGGCCAGCTCCATGGCGGCCAGAGCAGGGCTCAGCCAGCCGTTGCTGGAGAGGACGTCCACGCAGGCCTGGATCAGGCGGATGGCCTGCAAAAGGAAGCCAAGTCCCATTTCGGCACTCCAGTAACACACACATTTCTCATCACAGAATAAATAAAAATGTTATGTTCGTTGAGGGATTAACATAACCCAAAAACCACTGGACGAATTGATATGAAATTTGGACACTACACCCCTAACAGACCAATGAGTGACCATCACTCATAAAGCCCCCAAAAAGGAGCAGAAAGGACCTAAAACCCAAAGAAGCTAAATGAAGGAAAGCTAAATGTAAAGAGGGAAGAAAGGAAGGAGAGCAAGAAAGAAAGGAATAAAGAAAAGAGGAGAGAAGGAGGGAGGGAAAGAGAGAAGGAAGGAAGGAAGGAGGTGAAGGAAGAAAGAAGATAAAGAGGGAAGGAAATAAAAGGGGGGAAGAAGGAAAGAGGTGGAGAAGGAAGGAAGGAGAGAAGGAAAGATAAAAGGGAAGGAGAGGAGAGAAAGAGGGAGGGAAAGAAAGAAGGAAAGAGAGAAGGAAAGATAGAGAAGGAAGGAGAGAAGGAAGGAAAGAAAGGGAGAAAAGGAGGGAAAGAAAGAAAGAAGGAAAAAGAGAACAAAGGAAAGAGGTAGCGAAGGAAGAAAGAAGATAAAGGAAGAAAAGATAAAGAGGGAGGGAAAGAAAAAGGATAAAAGGGGGGGGAAAGAAAGAAGGAAAAGGAAGGAAGAAGAAAGAGAGAAAGAAGGAAAGAGATAAAAGGGAGAAGGAAGGAGGGGAAAGGGGGAAAAAGAAAAAGAAAGAAAGAAGGAGCAAAGGAAGGAAGGAGAGAAAGAGGGAGGGAAAGAAGGAAAGAAAGGGAGAAAGGAAGGAGGGAAAGAGGGAGGAGGGGAAAAGAGAAGGAAGGAAGGGAAGGAAAGGAAAAGGAGGGAAAGGAAAGAGGTGAAGGAAGGAAGGAGGGAAGGAAAGGAAGGAGGGAAAGAAGGAAAGATAAAAAGGAAGGAAGGAGGGAAAGAAAGAAAAAGAAAGAAAGGAGCAAAGGAAGGAAGGAAAGAAGGAAGGAGAGGGTGGGAAAGAAGGAAGAGAGAAGGAAGGAAAGAGATGGAGAAGGAAGGAAAGAAAGGGAGCAAAGGAAGGAGGGAAAGAGGGAGGCTAAGAAAGAAGGAAAGAGAAAGGAAGGAAGGAAGGAGGTGGAGAAGAAAGAAGATAAAGAGGGAGGTAAAGAAAAAGGGGGGAGGAAGGAAAGAGGTGAAGGAAGGAAGGAGAGAAGATAAAAGGGAAGGAAGGAAAGAGAGAGAGAGCAAAGGAAGGAGGTAAAGAAGGAGAGAAAGAGAGAGGGATTAGCCACATCAATGCATGGTGGGTACAGCTAGTCATAGAATAACAGAGTAGGAAGAGGCCACATGGACCAGTCTAGTCCAACACCCTTCTGCCACGCAGGAAAAGCACATCCCAAGTTGAGGAAGCAAGAAGCCACCTTTGCTTCAGGTACGCCTTGTCTTAGGGTGGCCTAGAAATCCGAGTGTGTGCTTGACTCCTTTAGTTTAAGGCTGGCTACTCTGATAGGGGCACCGGAAAGCTGTGCGAGTGTTTGTTTTCTTTTGAAGGTGAGACTAAATACTTCAGCCAGCAGTGACTGACAGTTTCAGGTCAGCAGTTAAGTGAGTGACTGTTCCCCACTAAAAGCATTACCCAGGCACGAATCAAGGAACGGGAAAGGCCCTGCAGGCTAAACCAAGCAGAGAAGTCAGCCAGAGCAGAGCACCTGATGAACCAACCTGGACACAATAATACAATAATACAATAATGCTTTATTTATAACCCGCCCTCTCTCCCCAAAGGGACTCGGGGCTCGAACAACAAAACCCCAAACATAGGCCCCGCTCCCACCCCCGCTCCATACCTTGCTCAGGATCTCTTCCGTATCCGACTGGAGCTCAGCGCTCAGCTGCATTCGGGTCAAGTGGGCCTGCAGCAGGAGGTTGGTTTTGACATGGGGGTCGTTGAACTTGGGGTTATTCAGCTTGTGGGGCACTTTCTGGGCAAGCTGGAAAAGTGGGAGAGACACAGGTCAGCACAGAGCCATTTCATCCACCTGTGGGTGCTCAAACCAATCTATCAGGTAGGTACGTGTGCCAAGTTTGGTCCAGATCCATCATTGTTTGGGTTCACAGTGTTCCCTGGATGTAGGTGAACTACAATGTCCCCAAATAAAGGTGAATTTCCCCTAAACACCTCTGATGATCCCTTTACCCATTCTTTCCTGCGGGCAGGTGGTCCTTGTGACATAATTTCCAGTGAATCCTTTGGGCCACAGAGTTGTGCCTCTGTTTGTGGTCCATTTATTTATTTATTTACTAGCTTGGGGACCCGGCGGTGCCCGGGTTATTTGAGGAAGGCATTGTGTGCCATAGTTCGTCATTGGTGTGGGCCACAGTGCTCTAAGGAAGTGAATCATCCATGGTCCATCCTTCCTCAAACTGCACCAGGGTGTAGGGTGCATCTTTGGGGGTCTGTGTGCCAAGTTTGGTCTTGTTCTGTCATTGTTGGGGGCCTAGTCAGGAAAATCAAGTTGATGAAGCCTAACAATATCCCATGAGCTGAGGCCTAGTCAGGAAAATCAAGTTAAGGAAGCCTTGCTGTCAATTTTGGGCCTGGTCTGTGATTTATAGGGGCTGCAGTGTTGTTTGGGAAGTGAATGATGTGAAGGTACTGCAAATCCCATCATTCGTTGCCCATCCTGCCCTAAACCACACCAGGTTGTGAAGTGGGCCATTGGTCCCTTGTTTGCCATGTTTAGTCCTGATCCGTCATTGCTGTGGGCCGCAGTGGCTGACTGCCTGAGGCCTTTTGCTTTCCCTCTGAGTCACCTTAGAAGTGTATTGGGTGAAGGTACTGAACATTCCATTTCCAACAGAAAAAACTGTCAACTGGCTAACTGCAACTCCAGCCATTTCTGCCTGCCTCAGGCCCTTTCCTTTCCTCTCTGTGCTGTGTTGGAATGTTGGGAGGCTGGCCAGTCACAGCCATTAATGCAAATAATCCCACAGTTGCAGCCAATCGAAACGCTGGCACATATTCACTCGGTCGCACCACCCACCCACCGCCCGCAAACACTGACTTTTATTATATACATAGATTTGCGACATTTATATGCCGCCCTTCTCACCCCGAAGGGAACTCAGAGTGGCTTATAATAATAATAATAATAATAATATTAATAATACTTTATTTCTAACCCGCATCCATCTCCCCAGAGGGGACTCGGAGCGGCTTACATGGGGCCGTGCCCGAACAAAACATCACAAAATATCAACAACACAGAAGAACAATAAACATAATAAAAACAATAAACACAATAAAATACACCTCTGAAAACACAACAATACAGGTGAATCTAAAAACAAAACTGACAGGGCGGCCACATGGACATAAAGAATGTTTAAAAACTCGGGGGAGATAACTGCAGTAGTGTCGAACACAAAGGGTCACATAGGGGAAAAGGTCTCACAGAAACGGGGGCATTTGGGGGGCCTAATCTCCGAAGGCCCAGTGGAAGAACCAGGTTTTCAGTTGTTTCCTGAAGGATTCCAATGAGGGGGCATTCCTAATCTCTACCGGGAGGGAATTCCAAAGTCGGGGGACCACAGAGAAGGAGGCTTTCTCCCTAGTGCTCACAAGCCGAGATTGTGAGACTGGCAGGGGCAAAAGGAGGGCCTCCCCTGAGGAGCGAAGGGCTCGGGCTGGTTCATGGGAGGAGAGCCGGTCACAAAGGTAGGCGGGTCCCAAACCGCTTAGGGCTTTGTAGGTTATCCCCGCGAGTGGGCCTTCCAGGCCAGGAGGTGCGGGTTGGGCAAGGCGGGCAGCTCCGTCCTTCCTCCTTTCTTTCCGAGAAAGAGGCTCTGTTCCCGGGGCCAGCCCCCCCCCCCCCGGGCAGCCCCACTTTGCGCAACCCCGGAAGCCATAAAAAGCAGGGCTGCCCCGACACCCAGCCAGCCTCCCTAACCAAAACCGAAGCCCCGACAATGGCACCACCGCCTCCTCTTCTCTTTCTTCTCCCTCTTATTCGGAGCGGGGCAAGCCTCCCCCACTGGAGTCCCCCGAAATGCCCGGGAAGGGTGTGTGGGTGGGCTGCCTGTCTCCGATGGGTCTTTGGAGGGTCCTAATGCGGCAGCGAGGCAGGGGTGGGGCGTAATTCCAAACTGTGGCCTAGGGCACCAAAAGGTGTTGATCCGGGCCTGCTCCAAACATCACCACTAAGTGAAGACTATCCATAAGAACCCATGGGCCAAGGAGCCCTTTGGAAAACTGGGTCTACTCTCTGGAGCCTGGATTGAAGCGTTGCCTCCGTTCCTCACCTGACGCAGGAGGTTGTCCTCGTGGTGCCTGATGGGAATGTTTTCGTACTCCGCGGCGTTGGAAATTATTTCGATCAGGCCCCGCACTTTGGTCTTGGCATTCAGGGACATGCTGAACAGCTCTATAATAATAATGATAATAATAATGATAATAATAATGATAATAATAATAGTAATTTGTAATAATAAAGACAACAACAACAACAGAATTGAGCATGAGGCACAATGTCTTGATAAGGGATCCCTCCTCCGTCTTGGGACAAAGCCGCCTTACCGATGGTGGTGTAGTTGATGTAGTAATAGGCGGCGATCATGCCCAGGTTGAGCGGCGCCACGTCCATCTCGTCCTCGATGCTGATGCACTTGGACTGCTCCAGGTCGCTGAGGGTCTGCTCCACCAGCTCAGAGAGGTGGTCTGAGAGGTGCCTGTGGGACACGCCTGAGCAAAAGAAACATGCTTGGTCAGATGTTGCTCACCTTGAGAGCCTGGGTAAAATCCTGACACCATGCTATAGCTATAACTAGCATCTATACCGGGTGTTCCCCAGGTGTCGTTGAAACCTCCGCATACCTACTTTCTTGGTTTCTCCAGCTCTGAGGAGACCTCCTTCACAATGTCCCCAAGGTAAACTCTCTTTGTGGCTCCATCTTTCTCTCCCCCCCGTTTCCCTCTCACACTCTTTTTACTTCCCTTGCTTTCCTCATTTTACTTCCTTCCCGTCCTTTCTCTTCTTTCTTTCCTTTCCTCTTCACTCCTCCTTCCTTCTTTTCCCTTTCTTCTTCTTTCTTCCCTTCCTTTCTCTGCCCGTTTCTTTCCTCCCTTCTCTCCTTCCTTCCTTTCCCTTTTTTCTTTCAAACATCTTTTCTTCCCTTCCTTTCTATTCCCTTCTTTCCTTTCTTCCCTTCACTCCTTCTTCCTTCCTTTCCCTTTCTTCTCTCATGCATCTACATCTTCTTTCTCTGCCCTTCTTTCTTTCCTTTACTCCCTTCACTTCTTCCTTCCTTTCCCTTTCTTCTCTCATGCATCTTCATCTTCTTTCTTCCCTTCCTTTCTTTCCTCCCTTCTCTCCTCCTTCCTTTCCCTTTCTTATACATCTTCATCTTCCTTCCCTTCCTTTCTCTGCCCTTCTTTCTTTCCTTTCCTCCCTTCACTCCTCCTTCCTTCCTTTCCCTTTCTTCTCTCATGCATCTTCACCTTCTTTCTTCCCTTCCTTTCTTTTCTTTCCTCCCTTCTCTTCTCCTTCCTTTCCCTTTCTTATACATCTTCGTCTTCTTTCTTCCCTTCCTTTCTCTGCCCTTCTTTCTTTCCTTTCCTCCCCTTCCTTCCTTTCCCTTTCTTCTCTCATGCATCGTCTTTCTTCCCTTCTTCCTTTCCTTCCTTCATACCTTTTCCTCTTTCCGTTCCCTTCTTTCCTTTTCCTTTTTCTTCCTCTCATTCCCTTCTTTTTCTCGTTCCTTCCCTTCCCCTCACCCACACGCCACCTAGCAACAGCTAATCCACTTCACTCCCTTTGTTTCCCAGTGACATCACAGAAGGCCACTTCACCTAGCAACAGCCAATCCTTTCCTTATCCACAGCCAACCTGTCAAAGTAATTATAGATTAAAATAGTTTCTGAATATGTTTAGGAAAGTATTACTTCAGAACTGAGTGGGGTAGAAATATAGTAAGTAAGTAAATAAATTTTGAGGAACAGTACAGCAATGTGGGGCTTGTTCTCCCCTTTTGGCAGCCCTTTCCGTTGGGGCAAGAGAACAAAGCCAAGTCTGGGTGGGTATTGTACCTTCCGGGCCTCCTTCTTTCCTTACCTTGCAGATTGTAGTAGTTGGGGTTCTGGGTCATCCTGCGGTACAGGAAGGTCCAGGTGAGGTAGTCCACCGCATCCTGCTTGTTCTCAATGGTCTTGGTGACGATCTCGGCGTTGAAGTGGTCGTGCATGCAGTGGTCCAGGTGGGACTCCACCGGGAGGGGCTCATAAAGGAACTTCTTGAAGAAGTCCTGCAGCAGGAGGAACCAAGGGGGTGCGTGTTTGGAGGTTTTGAACAACCCGGCACAGGCCTTTAAGTAGGTTCCTACTCTGCACAAACTCAGAACAGCTAAGGACATAAGCAATTGGGATTAATATCTTCCCTCCAGGAATCTCTAGGTCCCTGGAGTAAACAGTGATTCTAATTGAGGTGTTAGGTCAGATAATGCAAAATAATAATAATCTATCTATCTATCTATGTATATAATAAAAGTCAGTGTTTGCGGAGGTGCGGGGGGCGGGAGGTGCGGAGGAATATGTGCCAGCCTTTTGATTGCTTGCCACTGTGGGAATATTTGCATAAAGGACTCTGATTGGCCAGCCTCAGAACTCCAACACTCTAAGGCACCAGATTATTTGCATAAAGGACTCTGATTGGCTAACCTCAGAACTCCAACACTCTAAAGCACCAGACAGAGGTAATTGGTTGCCACTGAGAGACAATTTGCATAAATGACTCTGATTGGCCAGCAAAACAGCATGCAATTGAATGCTTGAGTTAGCCAAATGACAGTTTTTTTCCCGTTGGAAATGGAATGCTCATTTTCTGGGAGGTGCGGAGGTGCCTAGGAATATGTGACAGCGTTTCGATAGGTTGCCACTGTGGGATTATTTGCATAAAGGACTCTGATTGGCAAGCCTCAGAACTCCAACATTCTACGGCCCCAGACAGAGGGGATTGGTTGCCACTAAAATGGTATTTGCATAAAGGGCTCCGATTGACCATCCACATTCCAACATTCTAAGGTGACACAGAGGGAAAAGGAAAGGCCTCAGGCAGTCAGACACTGCGGCCCACAGCAGTGACGGATCAGGACCAAACTTGGCACACAGGGGCCCAATGGCCCACTTCACAATGCGACCCTCACCCAATGACCAATACAGACCAAAATTAGCACACAGAGCCTCCTTGACCCACTCTACACCCTGGTGCTGTTTCAAGGAGGATGGACCACAGATGATGGGACTTGAAATACCTTCACTCACCTTCCGAGACTGCTGCAACCCTCATCCAAAGAATGATGAAGACCAAATGTGACGCACAGAGCCCCCATGATCCACTCTACACCCTGGTGCTGTTTGGAGGGGTGGACCATGGCCAATGGGACTTGCAGTACCTTCACTAAGTTCCTGAGACCACTGCAAGCCACATACACATCTAATAGGAACAAACCTTGGCACACAATGCCTTCCTCAAATAACCCAGGAACTGCCGGGTCCCCAAGCTACTAGATAATAAATGTAATAAAAACAATAATGATAGAACAAAATAAATGTAGTAATAACTACTATAGAGTAAAATAATAAATGTAATAATAATAAATAGAATAAAATAATAAATGTAATAAAAATAATATTAATAACAGAGTAAAATAATAAATAACCTTGACTCGAGTATAAGCCTTAAAAAAGGGCTTATACTTGAGTACATAGGGAATATACCCATAGTTGAAGTCACACAAAAATTCCTCGGGCTGAAAGGGGTCATGAGTGGAAGTTTAAAAAGCCCTGCTCTAAAGGACGTACCAGGAGAGGGAATAGGCCGAAACATTCAGCGATTCCAAATGCCTTTAAATCAGCAAACACGTGCCTCCTTCTTGTCTTTCACTCACCTTTTTGGAGCCCTGGCACATAATGACGCAGCGCCCTTCGTCGTCCTGCAAAGGGCGGTTGGCATGGCCCACCATCTGCAACACGTCGTAGATGGGGTAATCCACATACCTGGCACGCAGAGAGGAGCAGAATTCAGTATGTGAACAGAGGCAGAAGAGGAAGGTCTCTCAAATATGGCCTCCTAGCCACATAATACCCAGCCATTGTATTCAGGGAAAGAAGTCTCTCTCCCTGCCCACCTCTAGGCGAATGCGATGGACACTTTCTGGCCTCGCGTCTCTCAAAATCCCACAGCAAGCCACTAAATCTTCCCTCTAGCCTAGTCTCTCAGGGGCCCAGAAACCAAAGGAGAAGTCTTTACGCACGCGTGGATCTTGCCGTTGTAATACTGAGTGTCCATGATGATCACCAAGTGAGCCGCCACATTCATTCCCCAGCAGAGGCTGCGCGACGCCACCACCACCTGAATGGCGCCTGAAGGGTACAAAGGAGAAGAAGCCCACTTTCAAAATTTCGTTATAAATGGCAGTCCCTAATTGGTTAAGTCTTTAAAAATCACCAAGAATGAAATAATAATGAAGTTTTGAAAGTTTTGTTAGAGTTCTGAAATGTTCACCACCAGAACTTTGGCAACACTGTCGCAGCAAAGCACCAGCACCACCTAGTGTTCACCATCATAACTTTAGTTTTGTAAGTACTTTAGAACCATTAGAACCATGATTGCCCGGGCCTAGTATCTATATCTATGACTGGATGGCTCTTTGTCAGGAGGGCTTCAATGACGTTTTCTTGCCCTGGTGAAGGGACTTGGACTTGGTGGCCTTTAGTATTTTCTGTTGCTCATGGGGTTCTGTGTGGGAAGTTTGCCCCAATTCTGTCCTTGGTGGGGTTCAGAACACTCTTTGATTGTAGGTGAACTATAAATCTCAGTAACTACAACTCCTAAGTATCAAGGTCTACTTCCCCCCCAACTCCATCTGTGTTCATATTTCGGCATATGGAATATTCGTGCAAAGTTTGGCCCAGATCCATCATTGTTGGGAGTCCACAGTGGTCTCTGGATGTAGGTGAACTACAACTCCCAAACTCAAGGTCAATGCCCACCAAACCCTTCTAGTGTTTTCTGTTGGTCATGGGAGTCCTGTGTGCCACGTTTGGTTCAATTCCATCATTGGTGGTGTTCAGAATGCTCTTTGATTGTAGGTTAAATATAAATCCCAGCAACTACAACTCTCAAATGACAAAATTGATTTTTTTTTTAGTGATGGTCACTCCTTGGGTTAGTAGGTGTCTTGTGGCCAAATTGGGCAGCGATTCATCAAGTGGTTTTTGAGTTAGTTTTCCCCAACACCCTCAAGGTGGTTTATAACAGTAACACAAAATGCAAGAAAGAAACATGAAAGCATAGGCACAAACAAAAGAGAGCACAACGATTGCAACTCGGGGATGTTGTGCATTGCGTTTCATTATCCGCCTCGGCTATTGCGGCCACTTCACCTGAGGAAAAGAGCTGCTCCACGACCCTTCGCTCCATGGAGGTCAGCCCCTCATGCAGGTAGCCCACCCCATTGACCAGAGTCTCTTTCAAGGTGTTGTCGTTCAGCTTGTCCAGGTAGGGAGCCACGTCCTTCTCCGTACAGTGCAGGAACCTGCCAAGAAACAGCAGATGGATTGTCTCGGGATGGAAAATAGATGTCGATAGAGTTTACAGTGGCGGGGAGGAGCATTTGGATGACTTCCTGTAGCCCCGGATGAGCTGGCTGAGGCATTCTAGTTTCCTGACTCCTACGACTCCCAGAATGTCTCAGCCAGCTCATCCGGGACTACAGGAAGTCGTCCAAAGGCTCCTCCCCGTCACGCCGCTGGCACTGACGCTCCCACGCTGGCCATCCGGAGCCTCTCCTTGCCAGAGGCATGAGGAAGAGGTGGAGAGCCTGGGACACTCCAAAGCTGCCGCTCCAAAGGGATGTCAGGCATGCCAAAGCCGCCGCGATGGGTTAGCGGCAGCGGCAGCCCTTCTTTTTGGCCCGGCCCCGATGCCCTTCTCCCCGGGCCGGACAGAATTGGCTGCCGGGCCGGATCTGGCCTGCGGGCTGTAGGTTGCCCACCCCTGAGCAAGGGGGACACAGTTACTGTCCAAGAATCCATATTTCTCTCCTGCTTTTTGTTAACCACATCCAAGTCAGAACACTAGCTGCATTAGAATGCTGCCCCAGAGAATCAACACTGTTTATAAACTCCAGAATAAATGTCTTTATTATTATTATTTTGTATATTTCTACCCCGCCCTTCTCCCCACAAGGGGGACTCAGAGCAGCCTCACATGAGCATCAGAAAATGTCTTGGGCTTTTTATGTATTTTAATATATTGTTGTATATGTTTTAAATTGTATAGCATTGAATCTTGCTGTAAGCCGGTCTGAGTCCCTCTATGGAGGTGAGAAGGTCGGGGTACAAAAGTTTAAAATAAATAATAAAGAAGATGCTAACAGCATAAATACCATAAAAATTACAATTCACAATAAAAATCATTTTGAAACATTGTACAACATCGTCAAAAAAATTTATCAATTAAATTACCTCTGTCTCTGGACATCGGAGGCGCAGGTGGTGAGGATGTCAATGGCCGTCAGCCGGGTCTGCTTGCGTGACGGCACAAATACAATGACCGGCTTCTTGGGCGAGTGTTTCATGATGGCATGATAGACCGGCTTGGCCATGGACAAGAGGCGGGTCTGCGTGTGGCTGATGTTGAAACCCTGAATGGATTGAAGGAAAGAAGGAAGGAAGGAAAAAATAAGCTTGGAGATTAGAGAGTGGGGAATCTACTTTCCGAGGGAGGACCAAATTAGAAGTGTGATACTGATTTGCTAGCAGGAGCTGCCAGTTTTCAATCTCTGATTGTTTCCAAGTACTTCACAGCTTCGACCCGGCAGGGATGTCAATACCAAGTCCGACAGGTCAGTTAAAGAAACAAATAAGAAACGTAAGAATATGCCATGGTTACAACTTTAGACCATTAAGAGACCATTATAGTAAAGGTAAGAAAATAGGATTTGCTGAGAAAGAATCCTCCTGGGATAAAATGTCGATGCAAAATAAAACTGTGAAAATTTGTAAGAAATTTCTTGAGCGGTCAACAGAAACAGAGCAACTAAAAGACTCTATGGCCAAATGGGCAGCTAATGTTGGACACACAATCAAAATAGAGGATTGGGAAAGAATGTGGAACTGTAAATTAAAGTACCGTATATACTCAAGTATAAGCCGAGTTTTTCAGCCCCCTTTTTAGGCTGAAAAAGTACCTCTTGGCTTATTCTGGCTTTAGGCCTGGGCATAGTACCGAGACGGCTTTGATCGCCTTGGCGGACGACCTCCGCAGGGAACTACATAGAGGGAGTGTGACCCTGCTCGTTCTCTTGCGGCTTTCAATACCATCGACCATGGTATCCTTCTGGGGAGACTCGCTGGGATGGGACTCGGGAGCACGGTTTTACTGTCTTAGCTTAAATTACAGTTTTCTGTCAATATTCAAAAACATGTAACCTACTGATGCATCAATTAAAGAGGTTAAGCAAGAGGCAGTGGGTATGCTAATTCCACACCAATGGAGAGAGAAGGAATCCTGAGATGTCCATTCTGGAGGGAAACCAGAACATCTAGGATGAAACTGTACACAAATTAAAGCCTTGACTGGGCTGGTGGGCAATATGGCGATATTAGCAGAGCTTGGGCAACATGTTCATGGCGCCCACTGTAAGCTGCAATGTCCCCGGAGGGAGGGCTTTGGGTGGCTCCTCAGCACTGTGGGTTATAACTGTTTGTGGAGTGTGAGGCTGTCTGTGTGAGTGAACACCTCCGCCACATACACATTTTCACTTTTATTATGTGTATAGATAGATTTGTACTCGATCTCTGTTTTTGTTTGCTAGTCAAACTCAATGCAATTTTTAAAAAGAATAAAGTAAATATGAAGTTGGTGGGTCCATGATTTCGCTTTGTAGAAAGCTCCTTCAGATCGATTTCAGCATGAGACGGTGATATACAGGGTGATGATACAGTTATCATCACCCTGTATAAGAAAAAAGGAACAAAACCCGATGGCTCAAACTATCGAGGTATAACACTGCACTCCATTGCTGGAAAAATCCTTGCAAGGATACTCCTGAACAGATTAGTTCCTGCTATTGCAGAAGAACTTCTTCCGGAAAGCCAATGCGGCTTCAGAGCTAACAGGAGCACCACAGGTATGGTTTTTGCCCTAAGACAACTGCAAGAGAAATGTAGAGAGCAGAACAAAGGACTCTATGTAGCATTTGTCGACCTCACCAAAGCCTTCGACACTGTGAGCAGAAAAGGTCTGTGGCAGATCCTGGAACATCTGGATGTCCCTCCAAATTCCTCAAAATGATTGTCCTGTTACATGAGGACCAGTGTGGTCAAGTCAGATACGGCGATGCTCTCTCCGAGCCCTTTCTCATAACTAATGGAGTGAAACAAGGTTGTGTTCTTGCACCAACACTATGTACAATCTTCTTCAGCATGATGCTCCAAAGGGCTATGGCAGACCTCGAAGACGAAGACGGCATATATATACGCTATCGTATTGATGGTAGCCTTTTTCAACTTAAGCCGTCTGAGGGCTCGCACTAAGTCTCTAAATTATCTAGTCCGTGAGCTGCTTTTTGCTGACAATGCTGCCCTTGTCGCCCATCCAGAAGCAGCCCTGCAGCGCCTCACATCCTGCTTTGCAGCAGCTGCAGAGCTGTTTGGGCTGGAAGTCAGCCTGAAGAAAAGGGAAGTCCTCTACCAGCCCGCACCACAGGAAGAACACCATCATCCCCACGTCAGCATAGGCACATCTGTGCTTAAGTCCATTCAGCAGTTCACCTCCCTGGGAAGCATCATCTCTTCAGATGCCAAGATTGACAAAGAGAGAGATCACAGATTAGCAAATGCATAGAGTGCATTCGGAAGGCTTCACAAAAGAGTCTGGAGCAACAAGCACCTGAGGCAAGGCACCAAAATCAGTGTGTACAGAGCTATCATACTGTCTATTCTCCTCTATGGGTCTGAAACATGGGTCCCCTATCGCCAACACCTACGACTCCTCGAACGCGTTCATCAGCGCTGTCTTTGCACAATCCTAAATATACACTGGACCGACTATGTGACAAATGTTGCTGTCCTTGAGCAAGCAGGGATCACCAGCGTTGAGGCCATGCTATTGAGAACACAGCTGCGCTGGGCAGGGCACGTCTCTAGGATGGAGGACCACCGCCTCCCAAAGATACTACTGAGAGAGAGAGATACATTTGTACTCAATCTTTGTTTTTGTTTGCTATTCACACTCAATAAATATTTTTTAAAGAATAAAGAAAATATGAAAATATGAAGTATGATTTCGCTTCGTAGAGAGCTCCTTCCGATCGATTTCGGCATGAGAGGGAGAGCAAAAGAGGGCGACTTACTTGAATGTGGAGCTCCAAGGGCACGGGGCGCACGTTGGGGTGGAAGTTGAAGGTGGCGGTGGTGCTGCATCCCAGCCAGTGCGCCACGTCCTTGGCGTTGGAGAGGGAGGAGCTCAGGGCCACGATGCGGATGGGACGCTCAATCTGGGAGGAGATGTAGCGCATCCGGGAACAGATCACCTCCAAGACAGGCTGCAAAAGCAAGTCGGAGAAAGCTATATTACATCAGGGAAACACTCCACGGCTGTAAAGTTTGCATCTTCCCGCTCTTGTCTTCACTGGGAAGACTCTGTCGAGTTCTGGGCATGAAAAGGAAACCAGTAAGATAGTGTCAGGAGTTGCTATCGTTCCTCTTATTAATTAGCCATAAAAACCTTCAGAGCTTTTTTATCCAACCAAACTCTGGAAGTCAAGGAGATAGTTCAGCAACTTCCATTCATCAAGCCATATTGCTGGGTGAGCAAAAGAAAAGTGCCACACCAAAAATGGGACTCAGCTTAGCTTTATAGTCTAAACTAGCTTGGGTACCCGGCATTGCCTGGGTTATTTGAAAAAGTTTGTTTTTTATTAATATTATTTTACAAAATGCATAAGGTTGTGGATGAACTACAACTCCCATCATGCCAAGTTAACTCCCTGAAACACCATCAGTAATTAAAAGTTTATCGAGATGGGCAAGTTTACTCTAGATCAGGGGTGCTCATTAGGTAGATCGTGATCGACTGGTCTATCTGCGGGCCTCACGAACCGGATGGGGCGCTCCTGCCATGCGCGCGCACGCACTGCGCACACACGCGCTCCTGCTGCTGGCTTCCACTCTCGCGGTGCTTCTTCCGCCTGTGGGGCATTGCCGGCGAGACAGGCAGGGCGGAGCGCTCCCTCCGGAGGCCCCGCCTCGTGCTTCCTCCTTCCTGCAATGCCCCGCAAGCGGAAGCACCGTGAGAGCGGAAGCCAGCAGCAGGAGCGCGCTTGCACGCAGGGTGTGCGCGTGCATGGCAGGAGCGCCCCATCCGGCTGGTGAGGCAGGAGACTCCGCCTCTTCTGGGTAGCTGCAAAGGTTGCCGGGATTTGTAGTTCGCAGGCGTCGCTGGGAACAGGCTCCCCGGGCGAGGGACGGGGCCAGAGGGACTACATTTCCCGGCATGCCTTGGCACCCCGGCGCCCTCCCTTCGCTCCTTCGTCTCTGCTGGGATGGGAGCGAGGTGGGAAGCAGGCGGCGCCCTCAGGTCACTTCTCCGTCGGCTGCAGCTGCAAAAGACTTCAAGCTGGAGGCGGCCGGTAAGCCTTGGAGGTCTCCACCATGTGATCGCATCTGCACTGTAGAGTTGATGCGGTTTCACACCGCTTTAACTGCTATGCAATCCTGGTCCCAGGGGGAGGGCTGTATGTACTAAAACCTTGTAAAACGTTGACAAAAAGGACTGAGGACCTTGGGAAACTACAATTCCCACGAGTGTTATGATTTCAAAGGTGGTGGGAGCGTGCGGGGGTGGGATTAGTATTATATGTAAGGTAAAGGTAAAGGTTTTCCCCTGACGTTAAGTCTAGTCGTGTCCCACTCTGGGGGTTGGTGCTCATCTCCATTGCTAAGCCGAAGAGCCAGCGTTGTCTATAGACACCTCCAAGATCATGTGGCCAGCATGACTGCTTGGAGCGCTGTTACCTTCCCACCGGAGCGGTACCTATTGATATGCCCAGCATTTCCAGCACTAAGCTGTATTTTTCCAGAGAGAGGGCTCACCCCGTTCTCGCCGCCAATGAGGTGCACTTCGTCCACGATGAAGAGGTTGACGTTCTGCACGTTCTTGCGCTGCTTCCAGCGCCGGGAGAGGATGTCCCACTTCTCAGGGGTGCTGATGATGATGTTGCCTTTGACCAGCAGCTTCAGGTCGGTGCTGGTCTCCCCAGTCAAAAGGACCACCTTCTTGAGCAGCCGCTCCTGGAATTTCTCGTACCAATCCAGGAAGATCTGCCAAGGCAGGAGGAAGAGCTGAAATCCTCAGAACGGTTTCAATACCGTTCTCTCCCTCTTTGCGCATAACATTTTAGATATTTTAGCTTCTAATGCAGGGGACGGGAACCTATGGCTCGCGAGCCAGGTGTGGCTCTTTTGATGATTGCATCTGGCTTGCAGATTTCAGCTTTTCAGATAAGACCAATGCTGGAGCAATCCCCGAACATCCGTTCTTTTAACCTTCAGGAGGATGCTACGGGAAGCATCCTCCCAGTATGAAATTCAGTTGTGGAGGACCAAAGCAATCAATCGCCGAATGGGGGTTGGAGGAACGCTCTAGGCAGAGCGGCTTGCCTAGAGAAGTGTTTCCCAACCAGTGTGCCGTGGCACACTAGTGTGCCGTGAGCGATCATCAGGTGTGCCGTGGGAAATGGGAACCTGCAATACCTTTTCTTCCCCCTCCTGCCGAACACTTTTTCTTCTCCACTCGGGCTCCCTTCTTCCCAGCCTCGCTCTGCTTGCTTTGCCTCGCTTTGCTCTGGGGCGAGTCTGCGCAGTAGCGCCCGCACGGGTCACGTCTTCCTCCCTCCCCCCCTGAACATGCTCACGCTGCCCCCTCGGATCAAAATGGCGGTAGAAGAAAAAGTAAGTGTTCAGCAGGAGGGGGTTCGAAAGGGGGGAAGGGAAAGGGGAGGGGGGGAGGAGGTCTCTGTTGAAAGCTGGCATGGGCAAACTTGGACCTTCCGGGTGTTTTGGACTCCAACTCCCACCATTCCTCACAGCCTCAGGCCCTCCCCCCCCCCCCTCAGCCACTTAAGCAGGAAAGGGCCTCAGGCTGTTAGGAATGGTGGGAGTGGTGAGCCTCCTTCCAACATTGTGATTCTGGATAGAAAACAAACAACAATATATCATAACGTTGTTTGAGTCCACAGTGCTCTCTGGGTGTAGGTGAACTACACCTTCCAAACTCAAGGACAATTCCCAAGCAAACCATTTGATTACTTTCTGTTGGTAACGAGAGTTCAATATGCCAACTTTGGTTCAATTCCATTGTTGCAAGAGTTCTGGATGCTCTTTGATTGTGTGTTAACTATAAATCCCAGAAACTGTAACTCCCAAATGTCAAGGTCTATTTTCCCCAAACTCCACCAGTGTTCACATATGGGCATAGTGAGTATTCTTGCCAAGTTTGGTCCTGATCCAACATTGTTTCAGTCCACAGTGCTCTCTAGATATAGGTGAACTACAACTCCAAAACTCAAGGTCAATGCCCACCAAACTCGTATAGCATTTTCTCTTGGTTATGGGAGTTCTGTGTGGGAAGTTTGTGTCTTTCTGCCATTCCTGCCAGGATATCTATGTTGTGTTCATTGAAACAGGCCCAGGTTTCCCACTGAGTGTATAAATACATTTAAAAACATATTAACTATATGTATTACTGTGTTAGAGTGTCATTTTGTGTCATTTTGGTTGGTGGTGTGCCCCAATATTTTGTCAATGTAAAAAATGTGCCACGGCTCAAAAAAGGTTGAAAAACACTGTTATATAGGATAGAACGACATCGTCCCCCTTGGCCGGATTGTGTAAATGGTTGAAAAACACTGGCCTAGAGCGTTCCTCCAACCCCCATTCGGCGATTGATTGCTTTGGTCCTCCGCAGCAGCCTCATGTGAACTCCGTTCCTCTCTGCCATCCCGCGGAGCCTGGGAGTGTTGTAGGGCTTTATTTACACACCGCTTTCTTGCCCGTATTGTTTGGGGATTGCTCCAGCATAGGTCTTGGTCTACAGATTCTTTGGTTGGGCATACGCACCGTCATTCTGCCGAAGGAATCCTTTTCTCATAGTATGTACGTATATACTCCCATTTAGTTGAATTCAGTCTTAAAATATATTATATGGCTCTCACTGAAATAAATTTCCAAATATTTTGCTTTCATGGCTCTCTGAGTCAAAAAGGTTCCCGACTCCTGTTCTAATGCAACCATATATTTAGCAGGATGCAAATCCACAGTTGTGAAACTTTCTTCTCTCAGTTTTGCAGAACTGGATTCCTCCAAATTTGCAAACTATGGAAAGATGAAATGTTTTACATCTGTTGTCAAAGGATTTCATGGCTTGAATCACTGGGTTGCCGTGAGTTTTCCCGGCAACCCAGTGATTCCAGATGTTCCAGAAGTTTTAAATCTGTTCTAATGAGGGATTTCTTCTGGTGAAAGTGCCAATTTGGAGGCCTGGTACCTGCTCGGCGAGGGCCTCCATGGGAGTGATGTAGACGCAGCGGCCCTCCGAGTTCTGCAGCAGCATCCTCAGGATGGCAAACTCCGCACAGATGCTCTTCCCACTGCCGGTGGGAGCCCCCACAAAGACGTTTTCATCACTGTTATAGACCGTGTTGAACACTAAATAGGAGAAACACAAGTAAAATGCCTGCCCTGAAACACTGAAGAAGGACTCGCTACCATCCTGCATTATTATTTATTGTTTACTAGATTTATATACCACTTTTCCCCCCTGAGGGAATTCAAAGCGGTTTCCAACAGAATAAAGGCAAAATTCAATGCCACACATATATGTGAAAACCAAATCATAATAGCAGGACAATAACATATAACTATAAATTAATTAAAGCATAAAAACATTTAGACAAAAAACATAAATTAAAACAACAATACAATAACACAGTGTTTCCCATCCTTTTTTGAGCCACGGCACATTTTTTACATTTGCAAAATCCTGGGGCACACCACCAACCAAAATGACATAAAATTACACTATAACACAGTAATACATATAGTTAATATGTTTTTGAATGTATTTATACACTCAGTGTGAAACCTGGGCCTGTTTCAATGAACACAACATAGATATCCTGGCAGGAATGGCAGAAAGACTCACACGAACAGCTGTCAGTCTCTCTCTGTGTTCTTATGCATCAGGAAGGAAGGAAGGAAGGGGAATGGGAGGGAGGGGGAGGGAGGGAGGGAGGGAGGGAGGGAGGGAGGAAGGAAGGAAGGAAGGAAGGAAGGAAGGAAAGAGAGAAGGAAGGAAGGAAGGAAGGAAGGAAGGAAGGAAGGGAAGAGAGAAGGAAGAATGGAACCAAAGAGCAAAGAAAGGAAGGAAAGAAACAGGTAGAGAAGGAAGAAAGAAAAAGGGAAAGAAGAAGGAAAAGAAAAAGAGGGAAGGAAGGAAAGAGGGAGGGAAGGAAGGAAAAAAAGAGGGAGGGAAGGTTGGCCACAGCAACGTGTGGCGGGTACAGCTAATAAATTTATACAGCTAATATATGTATATATATATATGAATGGTGGGAGTTGTAGGCCAAAACACCTGGAGGGAGGGCCCAAGTTGGCCCACGCCTGCCTTAAGTGAGCAAACCCTGTTAGCTTTTGGCCCCTGCTTAAAGGTGCCTCAACCCTGTGTCCCGAACGCCCCACGACCCGCCTTGGCTGAAGGCGAGGACATCACGGGAGTGGTCGTTTGACACCATCCTGAGCCTCCCAAACTACAAATCCCAGGATTCCCAGCCTTGAGCCCTGGAAGACCAAGGGTGCCTCACTGCATGAATGCTACGGTGTAGATCCGCCCCCAGGCAGCCGGGGGACCCGGGGAAGTCCCATCCCAGGATCTTCTCTCTCTCCGCGCAGCTCTTTCTGCCTGACGCAGTCCCCGCCTTTCGGCTCAAACCCTTCCGAGGCCGAGGAAGGAGCGGAGGGGAGGAGGAAGCCCAAGAAGGCAAGTGGTGAGTAGAGGCTGTGTTTGCGGGACTCAGGCAAGGGATCGAGCCCCGGCTAGGGCTTCCCAGTAGGACAGGAGGGCTCTCTCTCTCTCTCTCCTCTCCAATTTCCCACGGCACACCTGATGATCGCTCACGGCACACTAGTGTGCCACGGCACACTGGTTGGGAAACACTGCAATCTATTATATAAAGGGGTTCCCGTCATGGAACGACTATCCCAAACAGAGAAACCTTACAACGCAGAAACACCAAACTTGCCAACAGAAATAGGCCTCAAGCAAGGTACGTTTGTAGCAAAGAAACTTTCCCCCCCAAAACCTAAAAGGCCCCCAAAACAACGAGTTAAAAAAACTACATTTCCCAGCATCCTCCGGGGCTGCCAACGACTCTCCCAGCCTCTACATTCTGACATGATTGGCTGCCAATAAGGGCGGATTTGCATAACTCCTGTACTGGCCAGCCAACATGAACATTCCGACCCCTAATAAACTGTCAGAGGAGGATAAGGCAAAGGGCTGAGGCACAAACACAAACACCCAAATCACAGACCACACCCAAAATTGACACTAAGGCTTCATTAACTTAATTTCCCTGAGTAGGCCTCACTTAATGGAATGCTGTTTACGCTCTGAATTGACAGTAAGGCTTCATTAACTTGATTCTCCAGAAAATTTAAACCCCTACAAATCACAGACCATGCCCAAAATTAACAGTAAGTCTTCATTAACTTAATTTCCCTGACTAGGCCTCACTTAATGGAATGCTGTTTACGCTCTGAATTGACAGTAAGGCTTCATTAACTTGATTCTCCCGACTACGCCTCAGCTCATTGGACATTGTGTATGGCCTGAATTGACAGTAAGGCTTCATTAACTTGCTGTTCCTGACTAGGCCTCAGCTCATGGGACATTGTGTATGGCCTGAATTTACAGTAACCTACCTTGGCACACAAAGCCCCTATGACCCACGCTACATTCTACTACAGTTTGGAGGAGGGTGGACCATGGATTATGGGACTTGAAGTACCTCCATGGATAATGGGATTTGTACTACTTCAAAACCCATCATTCCCCACAGACCACTGTGGCCCAGAACCAAGACTGATAAAGACCCAACTTGGCACACAATGCCCCCCCATGACCCACACTCCATCCGACTGCAGTTCAGAGGAGGACACACCATGGATAATGGGATTTCAAGTACCTCCACTCACTTCCAAAGTACCCCACCCACACAAGCATCAACCTCTACATCAACACAGCAGACGGAAAGACAAAAAACATTGTATATCCACAAGCTATGCAGAACGCCAGCAACACCACACACCAACAACTCCCCAGGACTTCAACATCCCACCCACCAGAACAACCCACAACGACACAGCCATGGCCCCAACAACACCATAACTAACAACAATTCCAACCCTTACATACTCAGACTTTCTCGCATCTCCTAAATAGGGCACAGCAACGCGTGTCGGGTACAGCTAGTAACATATATTTTAAAACCCACCTGTAAATAACGTAATTTAAAATAGTTATTAAAATCACACCAACCAAATTCAAATCCGTAGTCCTTCCATTGGTCTGTGCACTATTCCTTATTCTCTTATAGCACTAAGGACAGTGCTGTCCGAAAGCTTGGGCACATAACCACATTTTTATTTTTTTCCTGAATGTCAGGAGGGAGGGGGCTGCTCTAATTTCACCAGGGAAGGAATTCTGTAGCCGAGGGGCCACCACCGAGAAGGCCCTGTCTATCATCCCGAGGAAGGTGGGATTGAAAGCAGGGCCTCCCCAGACGATCTTAGCCTCCGAGGTAGATCATAGAGGGAGATACATTCAAACAGGAAAGCTGGGTCAGAACCGTTTAGGGTCATGCACTGCATGCCAGTGCGCTGCTCATAGGTCTATTGGCCTAATTTTTGTGGCTACAACAAAGCCAGAGAGCCAATGGAAAGGAAAGTTTGAATGTTGGTCTACAACTTTTGAGGGCAGTGTTTGAATCCCTGCTGAGCCATGGAGGGTGACTTTGGGCAAGTCACACCCTCTCAGCCTCAGAGGAAGGCAAAGGCAACCCCGCTCTGAACAAATGTTGCCGGGAAAACCCCATCTTAGGCTTGTCATAACTCAGAAATGACCTGAAGGCACACAATTAACAACGTGATGGAGAACCTGGCTGTGCTGATGCCTCATGCTGTTCTTCCTCTCTTGATCCTAACTGTAGGATGCCACCAAACTTCTATCTTGGAATCCCACCTATAAGACACCTATTTTCCTGGGTTCTCCCACTGACATCCCACTGGCATGCACTTCAAGCACTTCTCACCTTGGGTCTGGATGGGATTGAAGAAGGGAAACTTGTCCTGATAGAGGCTCTCAAAGGCGCTGTTTCGCAAAGCGGAAACAGGCAGCGGCTGCAGGTCCAGCAGCTCAGTAGGCGGGGGATATTTCTCAGGAAGGATTAGATGTCGGAAGGAGACGGGCAGCTGTGTCTCGCAGGCTGCAATCGACAAGCACAGAAAAACCCCAAAGAAGAGGATCAGCTTTAACCATCAGTTAGATGCAGAAATATTAGCGTCAGTGGCATTCTGCTTCTTTCCAATACTGGGGTTCCTTTTGTACGTAATGCATTAGCAGCAGTCAAGGAGGTGTGAGACCTTCATACAACACCTTTTCAGTTGGCTAGCCCTTCTTCTCTTAACACTGATATACCTAAATATACGCACATACCCCTTTAAATTATGTATATGTTCTGTTTAGCATGCTATTATTTATAGTGTTACGACTCTGGAAGATCTTGGGAGTCAAAATCAAGCTCACAACCATAAAATGCTGGAGACAAGTGGTTTATTCCTTCTTTCCACAGTCCCAAAAAGACAGTTCTAAAGTTTTCTCAAGTATAAAGTTTTCTACATGCGTGTTGATGATTCGGAGGTTGGATGTGTCCTTCAAGCCTGTGCAATGAATTTTTCTGGTGGAGCGCAGCATGCACAGAACTAGCCTCACCCTTTAAACCAAAGGTTTGTCTGCCGGGGCCTAGCAAGCTGGGACGGTGGCAGCGAGGTCCTCAGGTCATAGGTTTGGTTCGAGTTTCCTTCTCTAGATGGTTGACCTTACAGGGTTAGATGAGCACCATCTGCCCAGGTTTGAAATCAGAGTTTTCCTTCTCCTAGGATGGTTGCCAAAAGGCTAGAGAGCCCATCCTGCCCTTTGACGCTCTTTGTCAGACCCTTTGGTTGTGACCTGTCTGGCACGGGAGGCCCTACCGGTGGCTATTATGCCACTGCCAGCATAGCTCACAACTTTATTACGGTACGCAAGCCTCTCCCCCACAACAAGGGGGCGCCAACGGAGAAGCCTCCCCACAATGAATATAGTACCATGTCACTTGTTTATACCAGCAAACAGACATGAAGCTATGTGTTGCATATGCTACGAAGGATGAGACAGATGGAGACAATAATACCTGCAGGGTAAGTCACCGTCCATGTTGAAAAGTCAACCAAAGAAACAGAAGATGAGACTTACACAGCCAGCGATCGGAGACCACCCGGATGAAGTACTGTGGGGGAAGCGGCTCAAAGACTGGAACAAAGAAGGTGATGAGGTGCTCATCTTGGGCATATTTGGCCTTCAGAAGGAAATACTCATGGTGCAGGATCACTTCACTGTCTACATCTTCAACCAGAATCCAGAAGGCCTCTGATGAACCATGGACCTGGCCCGAGAGAGAGAGAGAGAGAGAGAGAGAGAGAGAGAGAGAGAGAGAGGACTTAGAGCAGTGTTTCCCAACCGATCATCAGGTGTTCCGTGGGAGAAGGAGAAGGCTGCTTTGGCTGCTGCTGCTGTTGTTATTGTTGTCCCATCCTTCCCCTCACAGTCCGAAGGAAAAGCAGCACATGCGGCGGAGGCCGCTTCCTCCTCGCCCTAGCCCGCTCTTTCCCTCGCGCTGGCTCAAGCGTGAGGCAAGAGGGCGGCTCCTCTGCGCAGCCGTGCCTACACCTCGCTCCCATGCGGTCTCTCTCTACCGCTGGGAGTTGTAGGCCAAAACATTATGGAGGAGGCACTCTTTTCCCTGTCCCATCTCTTCCACCTCCCTCTCTCTTCCCCCCTCCCTTCTGTTCTGTCTCTTTGCGCATATTGAGGATTCGTGCCAAGTTTGGTACTGATCCAACATTATTTGAGTCCACAGTGTTCTCTGGGTGTAGGTGAACTACAACTTCCAAACTCAAGGTCAATTCCCAAGCAAACCCTTTCAGTACTTTCTGTTGGTAATGAGAGTTCAATATGCCAAGTTTGGTTCAATTCCATTGTTGCAAGAGTTCAGGATGCTCTTTGATTGTGTGTTAACTATAAATCCCAGAAACTGTAACTCCCAAATGTCAAGGTCTATTTTCCCCAAACTCCATCTGTGTTCACATTTGGGCATATGGAGTATTCATGCCAAGTTTGGTCCTGATCCAACATTGTTTAAGTCCAGAGTGCTCTCTGGATGTAGGTTAACTACAACTCCAAATCTCAAAGTCAATGCCCACCAAACTATAAGTATTACTATGTTAGAGTGTCATTTTGTGTCATTTTGGTTGGTGGTGTGCCCCAGGATTTTGTAAATGTAAAAAATGTGCCGCAGCTCAAAAAAGGTTGGGAAACACTGTCTTAGAGCAATGCAGAGAGAACAAGGTCAAACTTCAGGCCTTCACTTCAGGAGAGCAAATGTCCCCAACTGTGCCAATCTTCATCCCTTGCTCTGATATCTGACTCAATAAGCCCTTTCTCACTATCAGCCTCCTCCATGTTAGTTGTGTTACCTTTTCATCCCACTGGAAATCTGGGGTGATGGTCAACTCGACTTTCAGAGTAGATCTGGTGATGGGCTGCAAGTGGACTGACAGCTCAAGTTTGGGGAATAAGTGGACATATTTGTGGATGGTCTTCCCCATCTTCGGCATCCGAATCAGCTCCCCTGCGGTGGAATAATAGTACGGCAAGGACAGCAGGGTAAGTGTGTGGACAGAAAGAGGTCTAATTATAGAATCTAGTTGATATCAGTGCGTAAATGCTTTAATTATTCAATTAGCGTCAACTAGTCCAACGGGTGGTAGCCAGATTGCTTACTGGAGCAACGTACAGGGAGCATACCACCCCCGTTACGTCAACTCCACTGGCTGCCGGTCCATTTCCGAGCACAATTCAAAGTGCTGGTCTTGGCCTATAAAGCCCTATACGACTCCGGCCCAGCTTACTTGTCCAAACGTATCTCCCTCCACGTTCCGCCTCGTAGCCTAAGATCCGCCGGGGAGGCCCTGCTCTCAGTCCCACCAGCTTCGCAAACAGGGCTGGTAGGGACGAGGGACAGGGCCTTCTTGGTGGTGACCCCCCACCTCTGGAACTCGCTCCCCAGCGAAATCAGATTGGCATCCTTGCTCCTTTCTGAAGACATGGTAATGGAACCAGGCTTTGGCTAATGGATATAATGCAACCTGAACATTGACCCTGACCTTGTGATTGTTGTAATGGAAAAGGCTTTAGGGTTGTTTAATGAATGTGGTTTTAATCTATTGTATTTGTATGTTTTTATCTTGTTATTATAATTTTAATTTATTGTGGCATCGAATCGTTGCCATTGTCAGCCGCTCTGAGTCCCCCTGCGGGGTTGAGAAGAGCAGGGTAAAAATGACGTAAATAAATAAATAAATAAATCACGTATAAGAAAGCGGGGTAAAAACGACGTAAATAAATATAATAATAACTTATGAGGGATAGAACTGTTGGCCCTGAAGTTGCCTATTTGAAGGGCAGCCTGCCTTGGATCGGAAACCCACCTCCTTCAAACCAGAGAGAGATTTTGATTCAACTGCATAAATGTTCGCGCATGCATCCGCCCGCCCTCCACTGACCTATTTCGTTGTGATTTAAGTCATAGAGCCGCTCGAATGGGAAGTTTTTCTTCTCAATTTTCTTCACCACCTCTTCAGGGAGCTTCTTGAACTGGCGCAAGGGGCACATCGACTGCCACCTGCCATAAGAAGAAGCATTCTCAGGTCTGAAATACCAACCACCCTGACTGGAAGAGGGCAAAAGTCTCAGTTGAAAAGCAAGAGGCCCTCAAGAACAGCACCACTTGCCCAAAATTTCCTGTTTGGTACGGTTTTTGCCCAAATATCAAACAAAGAAATTCTATTATAATCATGAAAACATACAATATGCTCCTAACACATCATGAGACCCAAGCTCCACCTAAACATTTTTTAAAAACCAGCATGCCACATACATCCGCTTGTCGATCATCTTGCAGAGATTCAACGTCTTGTCGGTCAGTTGTGCCCAGCCTCGGTTTAGGACGATCTCGAAGATGGCCCTCATAAGGCGTCCAGCAGACTGGAAGAGATACAAAAGAGGAGGTTGATATCCACTCACTGAGAAAAGCCATGTGTGATGAATTCCCTACCTGGGAGGCTTCGTAAAGCCTGAAAAGGTAGGCCCAGAAATTGACAGCCATTTTAGAAGCGTGCCAGGAGGCAGCCACCTTAGAGTCTTATTTCCTGAAGGGGGCGTGCCTAGTAGCAGCTTGGAGGGAAATGAGGGGAGTTAGGATTGGCTGGTAGAAAGGGGGCGGAGCCTAACTTAGAAAAAGTGGAAAAAATGCCTTCAAAGGGGATGTTTTGAAAAACCCTGTCAGACAGAGTCTGGGCAGTTCAGTGAAGCAGTCGGCTGGAGGGAGTGTTATCTATTTATTTATTTATTTACTATATTTTTATACCGCCCCTCTCAGCCCGGAGGCAACTGGAGGCGGTGTACATACGGCAACGAATGCCACAGTATAAAATACAACAAACAATTAATACACAACTATATACAAACAATATAAAAGCAGCAGATAAAATTATAAAATACAAATCTCAGTGTTAGTGAGAAAAAGCCTGAAAGTGGTCAGGTAGCTAGCGCAGTGTTTTCCAACCGGTGTGCCGTGGCACACTAGTGTGCCATGAGCACTCATCAGGTGTGCCGTGGGAAATTACAGTGGAGAGAGAGAGAGAGAGAGAGAGAGAGACCCTAGCAGGAAACTTCAGGCAGCAGAAATGAGGCTTTCCTGGCCGAAGCAGCAATGGCAGCTAGCTTGGCTGCAGTCAGGGGGAGCCCTCGGTGTCCAGAACTTTCCTCCCTCCCTCCTCTCTCTCTCCTTCCTTTCCTTCCTTCGCTCCCTCTGCGCGCCAAGGGCTACCTGGCCGGACTGCAGCGCCTCCTGCTTCCTGGCTCCTGGGCGCTCTTCTGCCCTCCTCCCCTCCGGCAGCAAGGAGGAGAGGGAGGAGGAGTCCGCGGGAGCAGCCTCCGTCCAACCCCACTCCCGGAGGCTCGAGGCGAGGCTTTCTGCCCTCTAGCCCCTCCGCGCCGGGGAAAGAAAGCAACCCATCATCTCTGCCCTCTCCTGGCTGGGCTCCGGGTTCGCTGCAGAGCAGAACAGAGCAGAGGCCAGGATGCGCAGCTCCACAGCGCAGCTTGGTTCCTTCCCGATCTGGCCCCAAGGCAACAGCAGGGAAGCCGAAGGGATGTGCGGGGGACGAACTCCTGGGGGGACTGAACCCCTTCGGGAAGGAGAGCTGGGGGTAGCAACGCAGTTTGTTCCAAGGCTCGGAGCCATCCTGTGTGCTCAATTCCTATTTGTCCTGCTCAGCCAAGCCCACGTGCACTTCGGCCACTCAGCGCAGCCCTCCCCCGTGGGACGGTGATGGGCCCCCTGCGCGTGGGCCTCCTGGGGGGGGGGGTTGGCGGAAGCAGCGGCGTCATGAGAGGGGAGGGTGACAGTTAGTAAAATGACAGAGTGTCATTTTGTGTCATTTTGGTTGGTGGTGTGCCCCAGGATTTTGTAAATGTAAAAAATGTGCCGCGGCTCAAAAGTTTGAAAATCACTGAGCGAGCAAGTAGATTCTACAGCTATCAGGGATGATAGTGTGTAGAGGTGTAGATAGATAGATCCAGAGTAGGACTATCTGTAGCAGTATTAAGGTTTATTAGGCAGAGAGGAGATCCTCTCAGTAAACTCTTGGAGGGAGGAAGGAGTTGTATTCTGTAACGAAGATATGTACTGTTTAAAGAAACCACAAGCAGAGACCCTGATGAACCAATCTGGACGCAGCATATTATTGGAGAACACAGTGATGCTGGACCACTCTCACAACCACCATGTCAGACGACACAGAGAAGCCATTGAAACCCACAAAAAGCATGTGGACAATCTCAACAGAAAAGAGGAAACCATGAAAAGGAACAAAATCTGGCTACCAGTTTTTTTTAAAAAAAACTCTAAAATCAGAAAAACCGTGGAATTCCAGACAGAAAACAATCAGGAACAGCTAACACATCCCAACAAAGAATTCCCCCAGGCAGGAAGCAGCCAGGCTTTGAAGCTGCAAGACCATTCAATGCTAATCATGCTGGCCAATTGCAACATTCATACTTGCCTCCAATAGACAAGAGTTCTTTCTCCCACCCTGGACCTTCAACAAATATATAAACTTCTCTCGTCTAGTTTCCAATATACTTCAAAATTTTTGAGATGTGGATGAAATGTCAGGAAATAATGCTTCTGGAATATGGACATACAGTCCGTAAAACTCACAGCGACCCAACACAAGGTATTGTTTTTATTAGCAGGGAAAGGCATGGATTTTCAGAAAGCGCTTTATTACAAGACGGGTGTGTTGGGCGTTTTACATCAGAAAAAAAAGGTCTGCACTTGGTCTTCAAAGAGACAGAGAGAGAGAGAGAGAGAGAGAAAGAGAGAGAGAGAGAGAGAGAGAGAGAGAGCTTTGTCTGGCAGGTTTTTGCAATGGACGTGAGATGCGTAACAATGGCTGAACCTGCCAGAAACTACAGCCCATGACACCTGGGCTAACATCCTGTTGGCTCACCTGAGTGACATAAACCATGTCTGCCATGAGAGCAAAGCCTTCCAGCTTTAGCTGAGAGATAAATGCCTGGAGGAGAACGTTGATCTAAGGAAGGGAAGAAAAGAGGTGTTAGCACCCATCAAAGGACATGACGAGGTTAACAGGAGAGAGACATGAACGCATGCCCTCTTAGATCATGTCCCTTGAGCATGCAATGCAACATTATGCTGCCCTCCGGATGCTGCCGAACGGTGACCCCTAGCACTCCTTCCCATTTGCTATGAGGACTGATAGGCATTGCAGTCCAATAATATTTTGGAGGGCACACAAGCAAAATACAACATTTAATCCACGCTTGCTACATCAGATAACATTATGTTGAAAAAATATGGAAAACCCAGGAGACTATCGCATTATTTATTTATTTATTTAAAACTTTTGTATCCCGATCTTCTCGCCTCCGTAGAGGGACTCAGACCGGCTCGAGGTAAGGATTCGATGCTACTAATACAAATTTTAAAAATCCTACAACAATACAAGGTTAAAATACATAAAAGCCAAATCGACGACTAAAAACAAGTTCAACTCGGACTGTAAATGTGGTCGCTCACTTTGGTCTATAACCAGTCTCAGCCGTTAATCTGGGAATGCTTCGTTCCATAGCCAGGATTTCACTCGCCTCCTGAAGGACAAGAGGGAGGGACCAGATCTAACCTCGCTTGGGAGAGAGTTCCATAGCCGAGGGGCCACCACAGAGAAGGCCCTGTCTCTCGTTCCCACCAGACGCACTTACGAAGGTGGCGGGACCAAAAGCAGGGCCTCTCTGGAGGATCTTAGTGTCCTTGATGGTTCATAGGGGAGAATCCGTTTGGACAGGTAAACTGGGCCGGAACCGTATAGCAGTGTTTCCCAACCGGTGTGCTGCGGCACACTAGTGTGCCGTGAACGATCATCAGGTGTGCCGTGGGAAATTGGCCTCTGTCCCTTTAAGCATGCAAATGAGCCCGGCGGAAGGGCGGGACAGGGTCGAGAGTGGCAGCCAGCGACAAACCTCACGGGCAGCCAATCGGGAGCGCAGGGGTCCTGTCCCTTGGCTTTCCATTGGCCTCCTCTTCTCTGGAGGGGGGAGGGAGTGATGTTGCTCTGACCCTGTCCCCTTCGCAGCAAACGCCGCTGCCGCCATTTTGATGAGGGAGAGACGGGCGAAGAGGAAGGAAGGAAGGAGGAGGTGGTAGGAGAAGGGCGGGGGGAAGTGGCCTTAGGGGCGGAGAGGGGTGGAGTGACCCCTCCGGGGCCGAGAAAGGAGCGGTGCGGCCTCCCCGAACACGCCCGCCTGCCTGCCAGCCAAGGGCCGCCTCTTCCGTGGCCTTGAGGAGAGATCGAGCGAGCGGCCTGGCCCAGCTCTCCCTTCCTCAAGCATGCTCTCCTGGCATTTCTCCTGGATCTATGACTAGCCTCCTTGGAGGTTGTAAGGTCTCCCTCCCTTTCCCCCTCCCCTCCAGAGATACCCCTGCCCTGCCTCTTGCCTTCTTCTTCCTCCTCTTCTGTGTTCGGCTTCCCCTCCGGCCTCTTCAGCTCCCATATCCGACCATAAGAGACTCAGATCTCTTTGGAAGAGCCAGGCAGCCCAGTCCTGCCTCTTGGCTTCCGGGCTTCCTTTCGCCTCCTGCCTCTTGAGCTCTGCTCTCTGGCCTTCACAGGCTGGAATCCCTTTGGAATAGCCAGAGATTCATAGAGTCCTAGAGTTGGAGGAGACCTTGTGGGCCTCTTTCACCCAATATGCAGGAAAATTGCCTTCAAAGCACCCCTGACAGATGGCCTCTGCTTAAAAGCCTCCAAGGAAGTAGCCTCCACCACACTCCAGGGCAGAGAGTTCCACTGCTGAACAGTGCTCACAGTCAGGAATATATAAATACATTTAAAAACATATTAACTATATGTATTACTGTGTTAGAGTGTCATTTTGGTTGGTGATGTGCCCCAGGATTTTGTCAATGTAAAAAATGTGCCGCGGCTCAAAAAAGGTTGAAAAACAGTGCCATAGGGGGTTTTGTAGGTTAAAACCAGCAGTTTGAATTGTGCTCGGAAACTAATTGGCAGCCAGTGGAGTTGGCGCAGCAAGGGAGCTAGTCGCAAGAAGGAGGTGAAAAGCCTTAATTCCCAAGATGACATCCTCAAATGGAAAGACCCCAAAGCCAGCTGTACCAGTTGTTACCTTTCCTGATGGAGTTCCTCAAGGCTAATCTGGCATGATGGGAGTTGTAGTTCACCCATAATCTTATCCATTTGGTATTATTAAAAATGGACTTTTTCAAATCACCCGGGCAACACCGAGTACCCAAGCGAGTGCTTTATAAGCACTTAAACACAGATGAACTCAGAGAACAAGGCCAGCCTGGGAGCAGCAAAGGGTTACCTTCGCACTCGGCTCCTCAATACTCTCCTTCACAGGGATTGGGACCCGCTCCAGCAACTTCTGCAGTTCCAGTTTCTCTTCCTGTAAACAAGAAACACATCGGTTAAGCTAAGAAACACAAAAAAGGCTTCTGATACACCCCCAAAGGACCCCGATTTCCTTCTAAAATCAAGTTAAGGTGATCTGGAGTTTTTTTGTGACACAGTCACTAGAGATGCCATGTTGGAAAGAGATCAGGCGTTCACAGATGTTCAGAATTAACAGGAAAGCATACACACGCACACGTGCCAAGGTCCATACCTCTCTCACAGTGATGTTCTTGAACTCCGAAGAAAGTGAGAAAACACGGAAAAGTTCGATTTCACTCAAAGTGGGCTTGAGCAGCTGGTTGTAGGTTTGGATGGTCTCGTTGGTGATGTAGTAATGGCTAGCAATGCGACCCAACTCAGTAACCTAGACGAGGACACAAAAGGAGAGAAACGTTGCAGAGAACAGCAAAATCAGAAGGACAACCAAGAACGATCACTTTGGAGTTCAAATCCCTTGAAGGTGCTGCTCTCAGAGGAAAAGCAGGTCCAAAGCTACAAGCATTCATTAAAGATTTCCCCTGACCCACTTCTATTTGTCACAGGATGCTGAAACTGCACATGTGTAATGGTATACACACATAATATATGTATTATTATTATTACATTTATTATTTTACTCTATTATTATTATTTCCATTATTTTACTTTATTATTACTGTTTTTATTACATTTCCATTATTTTACTCTATTATTACTGTTATTTATTTATTTATTTATTTATTTATGTATTCACATAAATAAATGTGGCTCGGGGCGGCTTACACATAATCAAAGAGAAACAGCCAAAACACAGCTAAAATAGTTAAAAACCACAATTAAACACGAAGTAAAATGTCGCAATGAACAATACATTAAAACACCACGATAACACAAATAATACAAGATGGCGTTACAACAGAAGGAAACTGCCGCTAATCAGACTCCGAAAGCCTGCTGAAACAGCAGAGTCTTGCAGGCTTTCTGAAACGAAAGGAGGTTCTGGATAGCGCGGACGTCAGCCGGGAATGCGTTCCAGAGCACTGGAGCAATGATCGAAAAAGCCCGTTGACGGGTTGCAGTTAGGCGGTATATCTTAGGGCTAGGAACGACCAGGAGGTTCTGCTCTTCGGAGCATAGAGATCTGGTGGGATAATATGGGATGAGGCGGTTCCGCAGATACACTGGCCCCAGACCATTTAAGGCCTTAAAAGTCAGGACTAACACTTTGAAGGTAATCCGGCATTCTACTGGAAGCCAGTGTGGCTCGCGCAGAATCGGCGTGATGTAACAGCTTGCTGAGACCCCAGCAAGGAGTCGAGCTGCAGCGTTCTGCACCAGCCTAAGTTTCCGGATCACCGACAAAGGAAGGCCAATGTAAAGAGCATTACAGTAGTCTAACCTCAAGATGACCGTAGCTTGGACCACTGTGGCCAGGTCGTGCCGGGACAGGTAGGGGGCCAGCTTCCTCGCCTGCCGAAGATGGAAGAACGCCACTCTGCCGACAGTGGAGATGTGAGTCTCCATCGACAACTGAGGGTCCAAAGTCACTCCAAGGCTCTTAACAGATGACGACGGACATAATGTCACGCCGCCCAGGGTTGGAAGCTGGATCTCCCTACCTCCCGGACAACGAAGCCACAGGATCTCCGTCTTTGCCGGATTCACCTTCAACCTACTGGCTCGCAGCCATCCAGTAACGGCCTCAAGGCAACGATGGAAATTATCAGGTACGGATTCGGGCTGGCCCTCCATCCTCAGAATGAGGATTATTATTATTACATTTCCGTTATTTTACTCTAGTATTATTATTACTATTATTACCTTTATTGTTTTACTGTATTTGTTTTTATTGGAAGCACATTTACATTGAAGAAGGTCAGAATGGTTTAATCAGAGTTGGGCAGTCTTATCTTAAATTACAGTTATGTAAATAATCAAAAATATTTAACCTACTGATGCCTCAATTTTATTTGATATTATTTATCTATTTTTATTTTGAAATTGACCAATAGCTTCTGCATTTCCCACCCTCAATTTATACTCGAGTCAATCAATTTTCTCAGGTTCCTCGGCTTATATTCGGATCGGCTTATAATAATAATACATAAAAATACACTTTATTTATATTCCGCTCTTCTCACCCCGAAGGGGACTCGGAGCAGATTACAGGTACACATACTTAGCAGACAACTCCTGCTGTTACCCCACAATACACAACATATAGACCAGGGTGCCCACACTTTTTCAGCATGCGAGCTGGGTGCGCTCGGGCGAAAAGGGAAACCAGGCTGCTCTTCCACTCAGCACCCGGCCCTGGAGTTGGGAAGGAGGAAGAAACAGAGGGAAATAGCTTCTTTGGGGCAGCTTCAGCTCAAGCTTCTTTTCCCTCTTCGGCTCTTCGCCTCTCTTTCTCCCTCTTCCCACTGTCTCTCTGCCTGCCCTCCTCAAGTGCCACCTCCCTTCTCCTGGCTGCATGCAGAGTGCTAGTTTCCAAACGTGGCCTATCCCCAGGCTCTGCCACGGAGATGCGAGCGCAGAGGAGCTCATAGAGAACGAGGTGAAGGGCGAGCGAGCGGGAGGGAGGGGGTCCCAGTCCCAGCCACAAGGCCTGCCTATCTCCCGGGGCTTGAGGAGGCCTTGACCCTGGAGGTAGAAGGGGCGCAGCATGGGAGGTCACTGGTCTTCGCTCCAGCCGTGCTCTCCGCACTCGGAGGCCCACGGGGACAGCCGCCTCCTGGTGCAAGCTCACTCATGGCTTTGTCTCCTGCCTCTTGCACCACCGCTGCATCAACTCCACACACGCGGCGGAAAAGCCAGCTCCGCCTCCCACCCCCCCCCCGGCTTCGATGGCTGCTCCGCCTCCAGGCAACAGGCCAGGCTTGAGGGCGGAGCTAGCAGCAACTGGCGGGAATGGGCCCCAGCTGCTTTGGTAACTCGACCGGCTGGCTGGCTGCCGCTCCTCACCCCCTCCTCCTTCCCCCTCCCTCCTCCTCGGGATCGACCAGCTGTCTTTGGGATCGACTGGTCGATCGCAATCGACTTAATGGGCACCCCTAATATAGACGAACAGAGGCAAACTCTGGCCACCAGGGGGAGTTTATACTCGAGTATATATGGTAAATGCTATTTTTGGGTGGAATTTTGCAGCCTTCTGCTAGAAATTATTATTGTTATGATTGTTATCTGTAGAGCAGCATTTCTTAGACTATTTGATCAGTGGGAAAATTATTTATCGACTCAATATCTCAGGAATTGGCACAAGATTTATGCCCATAAAGTATAACTGTTTCCCACCTGGAAATTTACCAGGGAGCAATACAGGGAGCAATAGGTAACAATGAGCACACCTACAGGTTGTATTCAGAGGAAGGGAAGGGCAAACTCCCTCCGAATGAACGCTTTCAAGAAATCCCTAGGATAGGCTCAGCATACACTAGTAAACTTGAAGTTTCCAAAGCTTAAGTACACCCCGTACACTACACAGAGCTTATGCCCCTTTTCCAAACTCACCTGGAAGTTCCCTGTCTTCTTGTCATACTTGACTAGATTGTTCTTGTCCAGCATCAGGGCTGCAGTGTGCACCAGGTCCAGGCGGCGCTGATCCAGCAACGGATCTCCTTTCAGGTCATCGTGGGAGATCCCATACAGGGTTGGTGAGCGCAGCATCCGGATGTACAGGTAGGTATAGCCCAGCCAGTTCACAGCGTCCTACAGCAGCCGAGAAACAGACGGTCAGAAAGTGCAACAGTACAAGAATGAAATTGCTTATTATTATTATTATTAATCTTCATTTATACCCCTCCCTTCTCCCACGAGGGGACTCAGGGCGGCTTCACATATGCATAAATGATTCTATCCACAATATACATACAATTAAAACAATTGACTCAATTAAAACATTCTAAAATCATCAATAAAGTTCCTTAACATTCAAATTAACAGGCCGCTAAACCAGCCAAATACTATTCAAATCCAGATGCCATTGTCCACTGATCAATATCTTTAATTGAACACCTGGAAGGGGGGAAGGAAGGGCAGGAGAAAGGAAAGAAAGATGGAAGGAAAGGCAAAAGGGAGGGAAGGATGAAAGGGTGGGCTTTTTGTCCTCCCTTCCCTTTTGTTTTTCCTTCCATCTTACTTTCCTTCCTCTGTACCTTCCTCTTCCTTGTCTTTTCTTCCTTCCCTTTCCTCCCTCCTTCCCCCTCCCTCCATTCCCTTCCACCCTTTCATCCTTCCTCCCGTATTTCCTTCCCTCCATCTTCCTTCCCTCTCTCTCTTTTCTCTTTCCTTCCTTCCCTTTTGTTTCCTTCCTTCCCTCTTCCCTCCCTCCTTCTCCCTCCCTCCAATCACTTCCACCCTTTCATCCTATCTTCTTTTTATATCCTCCTTCCCTTCCTTCCTTCCATTCCACCCTTTCATCCTTCTTTCCTTCCCTTTTGTCTTTCCTTCCCTCTCTCCCTCTTTCTCCTTCCATCCTTTCTTCCCTTCCACCCTTATGTCTGTCTTCACCTGGGTCCACAGCCACGTCTTTAGTTGTTTCCAAAAGGACAGAAGGGAGGTGGCCAACCTGATGTCCTTAGGGAGCAAGTTCCACAGACGGGGGGGTCACTGCTGAGAAGGCCCTGTGTCTCGTCCCCACCAACTGCATTTGTGAGAGTGGCGGGATCGAGAGCAAGGCCTCTCCTGAAGATCTTAAGCTACGTGATGGTTCATAGCAGGAGATACGTTCGGACAGGTAAACTGGGCCAGATCCATTTAGGGCTTTAAAGGTTAACACCAGCACTTTGAATTGTGCCCGGAAACCAATCGGCAGCCAGTGAAGCTGGCACAACAGAGGAGTGGTTCGCTCCCTGTACGCCGCTCCCGTTAGCAACTTGGCCGCTGACCGTTGGACTAGTTGAAGCTTCTCAGTCGTTTTCAAAGGCAGCCCCAGGTAGAGAGCATTGCAGAAGTCTAAACTGGATGTAACCAGAACGTGGACCACCGTGGCCAAGTCAGACTTCCCAAGCAACAGGCGCAGCTAGCACACAAGTTTTAACTATGCAAAAGCTCTCCCAGCCACCGCCGAAATTTGGGGTTCCAGGCTCAGCAATGAGTTCAGGATCACTCCCAAGCTGCGAACCTGCGCCTTTCCAATCCTGGCAGACCTTAAGAACAGGCACAGAAACCCACAACTCCTGCTCCTCTTATCTGAATGCACCCAATACCCTACATCAGGGCTGTCCAGGAAGTCGATCGCAGCCGGATGGGGCGCTCTCAGAGGGGGCGGAGCCAGGCCGCACCAAGCCCCGCCCCCTCCCTGGCTTCGGCACTCCCAGCAGCTGCTCCAGCCTTGAGGAGGGCAGGGCCAAGCCAGCCTTGTGCTAGCTATGCCACCACTGGCGTGGCCCTGCCCTCCTCAAGGCTGGAGCAGCTGCTGCTAGAGCTGAAGCCAGAGGGGGCGGAGCCAGGTCGCGCCAAGCCCCGCCCCCTCCTCGGCTTCAGAACTCCCAGCAGCTGCTCCAGCCTTGAGGAGGGCAGGGCCAAGCCTGCCTTGTGCTAGCTATGCCACCACTGGCTTGGCTCTGCCCTCCTCAAGGCTGGAGCAGCTGCTGCTAGAGCTGAAGCCAGAGGGGGGCGGAGCCAGGCCGCACCAAGCCCTGCCCCCTCCCCCAGCTTCGGCACTCCCAGCAGCTGCTCCAGCCTTGAGGAGGGCAGGGCCAAGCCTGCCTTGTGCTAGCTATGCCACCACTGGCTTGGCTCTGCCCTCCTCAAGGCTGGAGCAGCTGCTGCTAGAGCTGAAGCCAGAGGGGGGCGGAGCCAGGCCGCGCCAAGCCCCGCTCCCTCCCTACTTCTCTCTCGTCCAGAAACAAACGTGGATGGTGTGCAGCGCAGGAGGCGCGCACGCGTGCGGAAGGTAGATCTTTCTGACTTGGTTTTATTATAAGTAGCTCGCATGCTGAAAAAGTGTGGGCACCCTTGCCCTAGACAATTGCCTGCTTGCTATTTCCAGAAAGCAATGCTAGCGACAGGATAGGCCCAATTTGTAATGGGGGCTTCTTCTCACCTTTGCATTCTGGACGTTGCCCAACACAACCTCTGCGTTCAGCATGTCCGGGAGCTTGGCCACCATCTGGCTTTCAATGGGAAGCTGCTGGTTGAGTAGCGAGAGGTAATACTGCAGCTCCCCATGAGAAGTGATGAGGATCCCTTCGCCCTTGGTGTCGTACTGAGGCCTCCCAGCACGGCCCAGCATCTAATGAAAAGAAATCCAAGGCATTAAAGCGAGACCCAGAAGAGAAAGGAGACCCAGAAGAGGCAAGTGGGGCTTATAGAACTGTGGAATGATGTCCAAGGTGGGAGAAAGAACTCTTGCCTGTCGGAGGCAAGTGTAAATGTTGTAATTAATCACCTTGTTTGGAATTGCAAAGCCTTGCAGCTTCAAGGCCTGACTTTTGTCTTCCTTTTTGGTGTTGGTGAACTACAACTCCCAGAATTCAAAAACGGCCCCTCCAACCCCATCAGAATCCAATCTTGGCCATGTATGTAGTGTGCCAAGTTTGGTGCAGATCCATTGCGGGCTGGTTTCAGAATGCTCTTTTGATTGTAGGTGAACTATAAATCCCAGCAACTACAACTTCCAAATGTTAAGGTCTATTTTCCACCAGTGTTCCCATTTGGGCATATTGAGTATTTGTGTCCAACTTTGGTCTAAATCCATCATTGTTTCAGTCCACAGTGCTCTCTGGAGGTTGGTGAACTACAACTCCCAAACCCAAGGTCAATGCCAACCAAACCCTTCCAGTATTTTCTGTTGGTCGTGGGAGTTCTGTGTGCCAAGTTTGGTTCAATTCCATTGTTGGTAGAGTTCAGAATGCTCTTTGATTGTAGGTGAACTTTAAATCCCAGCAACAACTCTTACATTTCAAGGTCTATTTTCCCCAAACCACACCAGTGTTCCCATTTGGGCATGTTGACTTGTGTCAACTTTGGTCCAAATCCATCACTGTTTGAGTCCACAGTGCTCTCTGGATGTAGGTGAACTACAACTCCAAAAGTCAAGGTTAATGCCCACCAAACCCTTCCAGTATTTTTTGTCGGTCATGGGAGTTCTGTGTGCAAAGTTTGGTTCAATTCCATCATCGGTGGAGTTCAGAATGCTTTTTGATAGTAGGTGATTAAAACCAGAGTTTGGAACCACCACCCTTGAGGCCCAAATGTATTTGGAGGTTTCCGCTCCGCAAGGTACATACCTGCAAGATGTCCAGCGCTCCCAGCTCAGTCCAGCGTCCCTTTTCGGGGCTGTACACCTGGGTCCCTTTGATGATGACTGTGTGAGCAGGGAGGTTAACGCCCCAGGCCAAGGTGGCTGTGGAGACCAGGACCTGCAAAAGAGATGCACCTTTCAGTCCCAAATGATCCAGGGAAGTCATACTCCCCATGCTCCATTCTGCCTTGGCCAGACCACACCTGGAATCACACTGTGTCCCATTCTGGGCACCACAATTGAAGGGAAATGTCCACAAGCTGGAATGTGTTCAGAGGAGGGTGACTCAAATGATCAGGGGTCTGGAGAACAAGTCCTATGAGGAGCGGCTTAAAGAAATAATGGGGAAAGGATTAATTGGGAAGATATATAATGGATTAATTGGCGAAGAAATAGGGCTGAAGCTGTTAGAAAAGGTCTGGGAAGGAGACCTAGGGCCGCTGACAGATTTTGATTGGAAAGGGGTTCTAAAGTGGAGAGTGGTTAGGAATCTATCAATAAGATTAAAAGAAAATGTGTACAAAGTGATATGGAGATGGCACACCACACCAGTGAAGCAACATCAGATGGATAACAAGCCAAGCAACCTCTGCTGGAGATGTGGCATGCACAAAGGGACATGTTTACATTTATGGTGGGGATGCCCACAAGTGAAGAGTTTTTGGAATGATATATTTATCGAAATAGGTAATATTATAGGGCTAAATATTACTCCGGGGGCTAGCTTAGCATTACTAATGGATGCCACAAAGTTGAATTTAGAAATGGAAAAGAAAGAATTGGTGATGATTTTACTCACAGTGTCAAGAATTGTAATCGCAAGGAATTGGAAAATAGTAACTTACCTTACACTGGAAGCATGGTATAGGGAGGTATGGAACGTAGCCTTACATGATGAACTATCAATGTTGTAGTTGAGCCTGAGAGATAGGAATCTGTAGCTAGAAATGCCAAACGGACTACTCGTGAGCAAGAGTCGGATGAGGAGCAAGAAAGGAAGAGACTGAGGCAAATACTTAGTGATTCTTCTGGAGATGAAACGTTTCTGGGTTTTTCGGAGGATGATGGGAGTGGGGACGAGAAACAGTCATCGGGAGGTATGGATGAGGGCCCACATAGTACTGAAGGAGACTCTAATTCGATGGATTGGACTAAGATGCAACGAATACAGGATGTCTGCTTGGAACCCACTAGCAGTGATTCATTTGCGGGGTTCACGGGAGATGGGAGTGCTGGGAATGGGTCTCATGGGAACTGTTGGGGAGAGTTGAGTTGTTGCCTGGAGAGACAAAAGGCGGCACGGGAGGAGATGCTGGCAGCTGAAGGAAATGGTGAAGGGGCGTTGGTGCAATCAAGGTCTGAGGAGGTTGCGGCGCAGCTGGCTAAGTGTCAGCTGCATAAGATCTCTCTGACCAGTAGGTCATGAGTTCGAGGCCTGCCTGTGCAAGGTGGGTGCTCGGCCTCAAGTGTAGCCTGCTGTCGACCTTTGCAGCCTGAAAGACAGTTGCATCTGTCAAGTAGGAGATTAAGGTACCACATTAGATCGCAGGACTGATTGTGGACGTGGAGTTTGGGATCTTGGTATTGTATTTTGCTTTTGGCTGCACCACCTTAAATCCCTTCTGTGCTAGATTTCCCTGCTTCTTTGTTTTGGACTCCGGATTGATTTGATTTCGCTGCTTCGTCTACATTCCTCCTGATTCGACATAAGGGCTAACTGACGACTCTACTCATCCTGTTTTCCTCCTGGCATGATGTTTGGACTGTGAGACGCTACTAATTCTTGACAACGCTGTTGCCATCTGTTTGTTACTCTGCCTTGGAGTAGCCTGTTCTTCTCAGCTGGTTGTGACCTTGGGCTGCTCACACACACTCTCTCAGCCTCATTTCCTCTTGTGAAGGAGTTGGAACTTGGAGTTTTCTACATTTTGGTTTGTCTCATCATTTTGCTGTGCCTTTTGTCATATTTGAAATGCTGTGAGAAGCTTTGGGGCTGTTGCTAATAAACTCTGTTTACTTTATTGTGCCTGGCTTCTTAAGGTGGTCTGGTTCATGACAATCAATGGAAATGAGGCTATTCAGGGGGGAATCTAACAGATCGGCTTTTGATGTAAACTGTTTGATCTTTATTAAATATGCTTCAGAGAGTGAAAACGGAAAACAACATAACCCTGTTGGTCAGGAATTTTGGATATGACATTTGATTAATGGTTGATTTATAAATATATGGCGAAGGAAAGGATACCTGTTCAGGCCTTGGTGGTGGGCTATGTGTTTGTAAAAAGTTCACTGTTTTGTGTTTTGTTTACACTGTAAGTTGTTAATGTATGTAAATAAAATCTTTGAATTAAAAAAACCATAAAATAGGATAAAATTAAAATTTACTAAGTCAGATGTGATTCTTATCTGGAGTACAGCACAGACTGCCAAAGGTTGAGAAGTAAGTGAAAGTAAACGTACAAGCAAAAAGTCTTTGGTCCTTTTGTCACCATCTGAGGAAACAGAAGGGGAAGTATAGAAGTGCTGCTGACACGAGAAAGCCCCACCTCACCTGGATATGCTTGTCTGCAAACAGGTCTTCCACCAAGGTTCGGTCCACTCTGGTCATGCCAGCATGGTGAATGGCAAAGCCATAGGGCAGCAAGTCTTTCAGCTCCAAATTCTGCAAGGGAAAAAAAATACTTATATCAGAAGACTAAATGGGATTTTTTCCCTTATTTATGGCCTATTTATTTATTTTATTTGTTTACGACATTTATATGCCGCCCTTCTCACCCCAAAGGGGACTCAGAGCAGCTTTCAAGTAAAATATAAATACAATATACTATTGCCATAGCACAATATTAATATTATATATTACATTGTACTATAATATTATACTGTAATATTATTAGTAATATTACATGTAATATAAAATATATAATTATAATATCATATTATTATTAGTAGTATTATATTGTATTATATTATAATCTTATCAATATTATATGTATATACAATAGATTATACTAGCTGTACCCGGCACGCGTTGCTGTGCCCTTTTTAGGAGATGCGAGGAAGTCCAATCATCCACGGTGTGGCCTCCTCTGAACTGCAGTTGGTTGGAGTGTGGGTCATGGGGGCATGGTGTGGCAAGTTGGGTCTTTATGGGTCTTGGTTCTGGGCCGCAGTGGTCTGTGGGAATGATGGGTTTTGAAGTACTACAAATCCCATTTTCCATGGTGGTACTGCAAGTCCCATCATGCATGGTGGGGGTTCTGTGTGCCATGTCTCTCTCTCTCTGTGTGTCTCCCAGTCTATCTCAGTCTATCTCTCTCTGTGTCTCTCTTTCTCTCTCCTTATCTACCTATCTCTCTCTCTCTAACTTCCTGTGTCTGTCTCTCTCTCTATCCCTATCCTTACCTATCACTGTCTGTCTCTCTGTATATTATTCTCCATCACACACTCTATCACTTGCTTTCTCTGTGTCTATCTCTCTGTACTCACTCAGTCTGTATCACCCAATCTTTCTCTATCTATCACTCACTCTCTCTATCCCTATCTATCAATCCCTCCCTCCCTCTATATTTACCCTCCTCTCTCTCACTCTCTCACTCCCCCTCTCTCTCTGTCTTAGTCTGTAATTCCCCCTCTCTCATACCCTCTCTCTCTCTCTCTCTCTTTCTTTCCTCTTTCTCTTTCTCTCTCTCTCTCAGTCTTTCTACCCCCCTCTGTCTTTCTCACTCTCTCTCTATAACTCACCTTCTCTCTCTCCGCCCGGGTGGTGCGGCCTGTGTCGTGGCCCCCTCCTCCTCTGCTGCCTCGGCCTCCTCGCCCGTCTCCCTGCCGTTCCCGGGCCTGGCCTGCTCGGGCGCCAGCGGGACCACCTGGGAAGCGAGCGAGGAGGCCGCGGAAGAGCCAGCCACAACACCGGCCACACCTCCTGGGTCCTGGCGCGGCCCCCGGGGCTGACAGCCCCTCGACAACGCTGGAGGACGCCTAAGAGGCACCACAGGAGCCAGGAACGGCGGCGCCCGCACGTCCCCCATCTCGGAACAGCCCCGGGGTGCCGAACTACAGTTCCCAGAAACCTCCGCGGCCGGAAGTAGCCCAGCGTGGCCTACTTCCGGCCGCGGAGGTTTCTGGGAACTGTAGGTCGGCCCCCCGGGGCTGGTCCGAGAGGGGGGACGTGCGGGCGCCGCCGTTCCTGGCTCCTGTGGTGTCTCTTAAGCGTCCTGCAGCGTTGTCGAGGCTGCCAGCCCCGGGGCCGCGGCTGACTCAGGAGGTGTGGGCGGTGTTGTGGCCGGCTCTTCCGCGGCCTCCTCGCTAGCTTCCCAGGTGGTTCTGGGGAGGGCGGTGCGGCGATCTCCGGGCCTGCCTCCCGCCCTGGCGCATGGGCAGCGTCGGAGGCGGGCTGCGAAGGTCCCGGTGAGTGGGGAGAGAGGGTGAGGGATGTGTTCGTGGGTTTGGGGAGTGGGGGTGCCTTGTGCGCCTGCGCGGTTCTCCCTGTCTCCAGCGCTCGCGGGCAGCGCATAATGGGCGACTATGGGCAGATTTAGGAGGCTGTGTTTTGGGGGGTGGCATGTGAGGTAGGTGGGTTTTTTTCGGTTATGTCTGTACCTCGTGGTCTGGGGGAATGTGTGTCGTGGGATTTGTGTTTGGGGGGGTTATGGTTTGGCCGTGCATATCCATCTTTGCACGACCACGTCTCCTTTATATATATAGATTGTAAGCACAGTGCAGGAGGCAAGATGGAACTGCCTTCCTGGCCCCTCTCTTCACTCTGATCTCAGAGCAACGGTTGGTACTTTGGGGGGGCTCCCAACTGATGACACTGGAGGCAAGATGGAAATGGTCTAGCTCCATTTCATATTGAATGTCAAAGGTAGGCCGGTCTCTACTAGAAGCAGGGCTTTCTGTGGAACAACCCCAAAGTTGTGGAACTTTCTACAAAGACTTTCCAGAAAACGTGCCAGAAAAATTGTTCTCTCTTCTGCCCTCACGCTGCTCTTCCTCACCCATCTATGAACTGCTTTGTTTCAGAGGTGGCAAAGCATGGTCCTTCAGCTGTTTGGGCATCCAGTTCCCAGAAACCCTAGGCAATTTATCCAATGGTTACTGTGGCGCAGCTGGCTGGGAGTAGGCTGCATTAAGATCACTACTGACCGAAAGGTCATGAGTTCGAAGCCAGCCCGGGTCAGAGTGAGTTTCCGACCATTTATGTAGCTTGCTGTCGACCTTTACAGCCCGAAAGACAGTTGCATCTGTCAAGTAGGAAATTTTGGTACTGCTTATGCGGGGAGGCTAATTTAACTAATTTGCGACGCCATAAACATCTCCAGCAAGCAAGCAAAGAATGAGGAAGTACTCCATCAGTGTCACAAATGGACGGTGAAGCGACAGCTGTCCTGGTGGCCAGAATACCCTCATGAAAGCTGGAATGTTAAATAGCCTCTGTGTCTCTGTCTATATATGATGTGTGTCTATGGCATTGAATGTACATTTTAATCTGCCCTGAGTCCCCTGCGGGGTGAGAAGGGCAGAATATAAATACTGCAAATTAATTAATTAATTAATTAAAAATCCAAAACACCCAGAGCACCACAAGCCTAGCACCACTGGATGGTCTCAGGATGCTTTTTTTAGTAGCAAAAACCGCTTTGGAAACTGACACAGAAAGGGATATCGGCTCAAACAACACATACCTTGCACTGCTCGGCTTCTGTCCTCAAAACCTCAGTGGAGGCCGAGCCCTCTCTCAGGAAGAGGCCCAAGGTGTCTTTCTCCAGACACATGTCCCTGATGGCACGAGCCGTCTTTCCGGTCTCTTTCCTGGAGTGGACGAAGACCAGCACCTGGTTTCAGGGAAGAGAACGCAAAGCTATCAGAGCCACACCACAAGGAAACTGAGCTAGATGGGAAGGGAGGTAGAGAGGCCTGAGGAAACGGAAGAGGCAAAAAAAGCAAACAAACACAGTGATAATGCCAAGGAAGAAAAAGCAACCATCATCAAAGTATCTCCTGGCATATATACACATTTTTAAAATAAGTCGGTTGGTTTTGTCGGTTGGGGGGAGGAAAGCTGTCTTTCGGAGCTTTTAGAAAGCAGTTCGGTTAGGGGTTTGAGAAACCCAGGTGAAAGACAGACTTTGTCCAAGTTAGAGTAGAAAACTAACTTAATAGATAGGTAAAGCCTACAGTTGGCTATTTACCTGCTGGAGCAGTTAGTTAGTAGGACTGCTTGGTTCTGTGTTAGGAAGTACAGTGGAAACTGTACCCTATTGTTTAAACGTTGTAACCGCAAGATTTGTACCTCTTAGGAGACTTGTTTGCAACCAACTAAGCTCTGAACTCTGTTATAAATAAACTGTTGAACATCTTTATTACAACACCTCTCAATGTCGTTCTTCTTAAAACACAAGCCTTAAAAGAACAAACCCTCCCATCGGTGGCTGATCTGATACAATTGGTGGCAGCAAATATATTAACTGGTGGCAGTTTGAACATCTGTAGGTGGGGCTCAAAGTGAAAATACACACCCTACCACACTGAGAAGAAAGCCTTACTGCCCAGAGTTATAAAATGGTTCGTTCCTGACATGTTAGTGGCAGTGGTAAGATTTGCAAAGTAGACCAGCCCTGCCACGGTTAACACAAGGAGCCTGGAAACCTTCTTTATATACTTCACTACATTATTTGGTGGCAGCGTATTTACTGTAAGGGTCAAGGGGTCCGAGCCCTGACATATTTGGCTGCATGGTGGGATAGCCTGCCCTGCCACACCGAAAAAGGAATGGTCAGTGGTGACTGACCAACGGGCCAACTCTGATCCCTTACAGCCTCTTATGGAAGAGATAACATTGGTCTGTGTGTTTTTGTTCTTTCTATCACTTCTGACTACTTTGGCCACAGTACTGTTACTAAGTTATTCTGCTGTGCATTTATGGGGAGGGTCTTTTATTAATAAGCCCACTTGCCCAACAAAGCCTTGCTGTAACTCCATCCATACAAAGGCACTGAGATGCTCACAAGCGACCCCAAACCACCCTTACCTGGTTCTTCCCAGCATGCTCCATGATTTTCTCGTAAACAATCTCATTCATGATCTGGAAGCGTTTGATGGCTTTCTTCTCAGTGATTCCTACATAGGTCTGCTCCAGGGGCACTGGGCGGAAGCTGCAAGGAAAACATGGCATAAGGCAATTATTTCTTCACTCATCTAGCATGCCCAAGTGTTTATCTGCCAAGAATGCAATGCAGGCGGCATCTGAGCAAAACACAGATTTTAGTCAATTTGTATGCACTAAGTTACAGACTCAGTACAGATATGTATAATATAAAGCTATGCTAATAATATAATATATTGTATATACATATAATATTGATAATATTATAATGTAATGCAATATAATACTAATGATAACACAATATAATAATTGCATATTACATATTACATGTAATAGTACTAACAATATTACAGTATAGTGGTACAGTACAATATAGTTATATATAATACTAATATTATGCTATGCTCATAATATATTATATTGTATGTACATATAATATTGATATTATGATGTAATACAATATAACACTAATGAGAATACAATATAATAATTGTATATTACATATTACATGTGGTATTACTAACAATATTGTAGTGTAGTACAATATAGTAATATATTATACTAATATTGTGCTATGCTCATAATATAATATATTGTATATACATATAATATTGATCATAATATTATGATGTAATACAATATAATACTAATGATAATACAATACAATAATAAAATAATTATATATTACACGTAATATTACTAACAATATTGCCGTATAATGGTATTGTACAATATAGTAATATACAATACTCATAGTGTGCTATGCTAATAATATAATATATTGTATATCCATATAATATTGATAATAATATTATAATATATTGTATATACATATAATATTGATAATATTAATATATTATTGATTATAATACTAATGATAATACAATATAATAATTGTACAGTATATTATATTTTACATGTAGTATTACTAACGATATTGCAGTATAGTGGTATAGTACAATATAGTAATTTATAATATTAATATTGTGCTATGTTCATAATATAATGTACATATAATATTGATCATAATACAATATAATACTAATAATACAATACAATAATAAAATAATTATATATTACACGTAATATTACTAACAATATTGCCGTATAATGGTATTGTACAATATATTAATATACAATACTCATAGTGTGCTTTGCTAATAATATAATATATTGTATATCCATATAATATTGATAATATAATATATTGTATATACATATAATATTGATAATAATAATATATTATTGATTATAATACTAATGATAATACAATATCATAATTGTACAGTATATTATATATTACATGTAGTATTACTAACGATATTGCAGTATAGTGGTATAGTACAATATAGTAATTTATAATACTAATATTGTGCTATGCTCATAATATATTTTATGTACATATAATATTGATCATAATACAATATAATACTAATAATACAATAAAATAATAAAATAATTATATATTGCATGTTATATCTATTATATAAATGGGTTCACGTCATGTGATGTATACCTCAAACAAAGAAACCATACAACGCAGAAAAACAATACTTGCCAACAGAAATAGGCCTCAAGCAAGGTACGTTTGTTGCAAAGAAACTTTCCCCCCCCAAAACCTAAAAGGCCCCCAAAACGAGTAAAAATAAAACTACATTTCCCAGTATCCTCCGGGGCAGCCAAAGACTCACTCAGCCTCTACATTCTGAACAACATGATTGGCTGCCAATAAGGGCGGATTTGCATAACTACTGTAACCATAGCAATGCTGGCAAGAGCCATCCAAGGCTAGGATAGAATGCTGAGAGATTTCAGTTGGTGTTTGAGGGTTAAACTGCCAAAACCAAACTCTGAGGGAGCAATTCTCCAGCAAATTCCTACCCACACAACACAACACAACTTCCAATCACAACCCATCCCACCAACCTTACGGGACCCCGTACACACAACACCTACAAACACCACAAACTAAAACCATTCCTTCCTTCCACACAGACATAAACTGACCCAAAAGACAAGCCATGCCTTATAAAAATAACAGCATCGGACGAACAAACGCCAGAACAGAAACACACTGCGCAGCAGAGACACAGACAACAGGTCACTGCACAACGCACAGCTGAGAACCAAATGCAAAGAACTGCACGACAAGAAGAAGCGCACAGCCAGGAACAACAAGGACGCAGAAATGCAACACAACAGCAGCGCGCAAGGAGCGCAGAAACACGACGTCGCCATACAGAAAACAAACTTCAAAAACACCACAACCAATTCCACCGCCTAGCCTTCAGATACAACGCTGCAGAAGACTACAGCATGGTGCCAGAGGCCGACATTGGCACCCTAACGCACATCTGCACACACTGCAAAGCCCTGAAATACCCAGCAGAAACAACAGGAATGTGCTGCCTAGCCGGAAAAGTCTCTCTACCACCACTTGCCACTCCTCCACAACCACTACAGACTTTGCTGAGTGGACACACTCCAGAATCAAAACACTTTCTCCGCTATATAAGACCATACAACTCATGCTTCCAGATGACATCATTTGGAGCACACATAGAAAGTGCACAATTCATGCCTACATGACCCCACCAAGACCGTAAGTAACATCATTTCCAACCCTTACATCTCGCATCTCCTAAATAGGGCACAGCAACGCGTGCCGGGTACAGCTAGTTACTTATAATATTGCAGTATAGTGGTATAGTACAATATGGTAATATACAATACTCATATTGTGCTATGCTGATAATAAAATATATTGTCAGTAGATATAACTTGTAAGCTGCTCTGAGTCCACTTTGGGGACGTAAAATAAATAAATAAATATTGTGGGGAGACTGAGGACCATAGAAGTTAATTGTAAGAAAGGATATGTTTGTGGTCCTCTCTAGGTCCTCCAGTGTTATTATTCTATGACATACTTGAAGGAGAAAGATACTATAGGATTGCACTGGACCACAAACACACTTCCAGGGGGAGTATAAGTGAAAAAAACAAGACTATGGAGTAAAGAAGTCACACTACGACTATTTCTCAGCCATCTCTCTCTCTCTCTCTCTCTCTCTCTCTCAGGTGATTTCTGACTCCCTATAGAAGAAGCCTGGCTTTCCTTACCTGTTGTCAAAGTAGAACAAGCCTTTGGAGGGCTCCACTCTCAAGAAGGTAGCCACATCCTCATAGTTGGGGAGGGTGGCACTCAGGCCGATAAGCCTCACGTCTTCCTGGGTCATCTCGATGTTGCGGATGGTTCTGGCCACCAAGGCCTCCAGGACGGGGCCCCGGTCGTCATGCAGGAGGTGGATCTCGTCCTGCAGGGAAGAGAAAGAGCTTCCCTCTTCACACAGCTCGCAGGCGGGGCAGGAAACAAGGTGAAAAGGAGGGACCCAGAAGCAGCGAGGAAAACTCATTCCTGTGTTTTCTCCCAACTAACAGGATGAGGGCATTTGGCAGATGAAGGCATCCGTTATGTCCCAACGAGAGAGAAACACTGAGACCTCCAGGCCAACTTACCAATATGATGAGGCGCACTAACTGGGTATAAGTCCGCTCCCCTCCTTTGCGGGTGATGATGTCCCATTTCTCCGGGGTGCAGACAATGATCTGTGTGGCATTTATTTCCTCTTTACACAACTGGTGATCTCCAGTCAACTCAGCCACAGTGATGCCATAGGTGGCCAAGCGCTAGGAAGAAGAACAGGTGTTTATTTATCTATTTATTTACGACATTTACATGCCACCCTTCTCACCCCAAAGGGGACTCAGAGCGGCTTACAAGTAAAATGTAAATACAATATATTATACTAGCTGTACCCGGCACGCGTTGCTGTGCCCTTTTTAGGAGATGCGAGAAAGTCCAATCATCCACGGTGTGCCTTCCTCTAAACTGCAGTTGGATGGAGTGTGGGTCATGGGGGGCATGGTGTGCCAAATTGGGTCTTTATTGGTCTTGGTTCTGGGCCACAGTGGTCTGTGGGGAATGATGGGTTTTGAAGTACTACAAATCCCATTTTCCATGGTGGTACTTCAAGTCCCATCATGCATGGTCGGGGCTCTGTGTGCCAAGGTAGGTTACTGTAAATTCATGAAGCAAAGGCAGAGGGCTACACCTTAAAATATACTGAAAGCAATTCAGGTGGATGAGTCAATAAATCAATAAACAACAATTATCAAAAATAGTATCTATTTGCTAGTACATTATGACAATATATAATCCACAGTGGCAACAAGGTGAGCTCCTGCCGTCAGGCAACCCCCCCCCCCCCACCACCACCACCACCTCTCTCTCACTACGGTGAGACGAGCGTGGGGCAGCTTTTCCCTCCGCTGCACTGGCAGCTTGGTTATTTCCATAGACACTAGCCCAGCTAGATTTAAACTACAAGGACCATACTCCCTCGCGGCAAGCCACTGCAGCGACGCCACGCCTGCGCACTACTTACATCTTTCGGAGCTAGCGTCACCATTGACTACAGCGACCAGCTAACCTTGCGGTTCCATCCCTTTAGAACCAGCGCATGCGCATTGCATGCTAAAGGACACTTTAGCGGTCACTGAGTCCTTCTCCGTCCTATTACGGGCTTCTCTCCTGGTTCCCTGCCAGATTACATCCCCTAATACAGAGATTCCTTCTTTAACAGGGACTCAGGACGTGAGTTAGCATATTTTGTTGTCTCACCCACAGAATACTATACTTTATTTCATGATTTCATGTATTTGTATTATCTACCGCATAAACTGTAATGTGCCTTGATGCTATTTCTCAATGAGAAGTTAACCACTGTGTAAAATCGCTGTACTTATATACAAATCATTGTTCCCACTGTGGATTATATATTGTCATAATGTACTAGCGAATAGATACTATTTTTGATAATTGTTGTTTATTGATTTATTGACTCATCCACCTGAATTGCTTTCAGTACTGTAAATTCATGCCATACACAATGTCCCATGAGCTGAGGCCTAGTTAGGAACAGCAAGTTAATGAAGCCTTACTGTCAATTCAGGCCATACACAATGTCCAATGAGCTGAGGCCTAGTCGGGAGAATCAAGTTAATGAAGCCTTACTGTCAATTCAGAGTGTAAACAGCATTCCATTAAGTGAGGCCTAGTCAGGGAAATTAAGTTAATGAAGCCTTACTGTCAATTTTGGGCATAAGCAGCTTCCCAGTAAGTGAGGGCTAGTTAGGGAAATCAAGTTAATGAAGCCTTACTGTCAATTTTGGGCGTGGTCTGTGATTTTTTGGGGTGTAAATTTTCGGTTGCAAGTGATTTGGGTGTTTATGTTGGGGTTTGGCGCAGGCCTTTTCCTTATTCATGTTTGGCAGTTTTTTATGGTTCGGAATTTTCATGTTGGCTGGCCAGTGCAGCAGTTATGCAAATCCGCCCTTATTGGCAGCCAATCATGTTGTTCAGAATGTAGAGGCTGGGTGAGTCTTTGGCTGCCCCGGAGGATGCTGGTAAATGTAGTTTTATTTTTACTCGTTGTTTTGGGGGCCTTTTAGGTTTTGGGGGGAAAAGTTTCTTTGCTACAAACGTACCTTGCTTGAGGCCTATTTCTGTTGGCAAATATTGTGTTTCTGCGTTGTAAGGTTTCTTTGTTTGAGATATACATCACATGACGTGAACCCATTTATATAATAGATTATTGCTATAGCACAACATTGATTTTATATATTACACTGTACTATAATGTTATACTGTAATATTATTAGTAATATTACATGTAATATAAAATATATAATTATAATATCATATTATTATTAACTAAGTGTGGGTCTGGTGAAAAACCAAACGGCACCCGCATCTTACCTTCCCAAAGCTGCCCACCATCTCCTGGACCAAGGACCTCATGGGAGCAATGTAGATAATTTTGAAGTCATCCACATTGATAGTTCCATCCATGTTGATGTGCTTTCCTATCTCACGCAACATACACATCAAAGCCACATTGGTTTTCCCAGCACCCTGAAATATAAAGAGATGATCAGAGCAAAAGCGTAACCTATGCATATATACTTGCACATATACCATATATATACTTGAGGATAAGCAGTTTTTTTCAACCCTTTTTCGGGAGCTGAAAAAGCCTCCCTCGGCTTGTAATTGAGTATTTGGTTTTCCAGTATTTTTGTGATACAATTAGGTGCCTCGGCTTATATTTGGGCTGCCTTATACTTGAGTATATATAGTAAACATTTCATTGTATGTGAAGCACTTTTCTGTTTACATAGTGTTGTAAGTCAGGCCTTGACGTCGCCTGATAGCAGAGCTGTAGTAGACGCTGAGTTATCACCAGCTGAGACCGGCATGGAGTTGGGAGGGGCTAATGAGACTGCAGAAACTGGAGTGAGTAGAAAACGGAATGCAAGCAATTCCAGCTCTGATGAGTTTGAGCAGAGGAAAAGAATTCCGCAGGCACTTACAGCTCCCACAGATTCAGAGACATTTGAGGGTTTTCCTGGAGATGTGGAACTGGAGTCAGAAGAAAGTGAAACTGAGCTAGATTGGACTTTGGTAAATGAAGTTCAGGATATATGTAATGCTAACTCCAGTAGTGAGATGTTTATGGGGTTTGACAGTGATAAAGATTGGCCCTCTGATACTTCTGGGAATGACTGGGAAACACTAAGTTTTGAAAGACGCTGAGAGACCTGGAGACATACTGAAAGGGTGTTGGCAGCTGAAAGGCAGGCAGCCGATTCACCTAATTTAGAAGGGTGTGACTCAGACGAGTCTGATCTTTAGGCTTGTAAATTGTGGGTTTGGGAAATGGATCCTTGCGGCAGGCAAGGAGTTGAGTCTGGTGTCCTGTTACCTTGGCATCCTGTTTATCTTGGCTTCCTGTTACCTTGGCATCGTGTTTCTGACTACTCGTGAATTAAGGTATTTTACTCTGCCACCTTTTGGGGCTGGAATGCTGCTGCTCTGGCTGCAGTTTGGGAAAGGTGGGGGGTTTGGGTTTCAATGCTTCTGCTTTTTATCCAGCTACAGCCTTGTGTTCCTAGTGGCGAGGTTTGACTCCGCTGGATCTTCTGTGAGTTTCAAGCTGCAAGACTGGTATTGTATTACAATGGAGGGAGGTTGATGATGTGATTTATGGGGATTACGATGTGCGTTATCCCTGTACATTTAGCTCCTGATTGGACCTTGGACTGTCTCCTCGTTTTCCGCCATCATTTCTCCTGCCCTTGACTTCGGACCGGTTACAGACTTCGCTTTTTGGATCATCCCACAAAGGACATCGCAGAGGACGTCCTTGAGTTTGTTTTGGCTTCTCCTGCAGTGGTTATTTTGGGTTTCTCCTGGGTTTTGGTGGGTTTTTGCCAGTTTGGCTAGATTTTTGTTAGTCCCCTTTTCATTTCTTGTAAAATAAACCTTTTGTTACCCCCTTTTACATCTGGGCTTGGCTCTAATTGGCGTCTGAGTTACAACACATAGTGTGTTTTCCAGAAACAGTGCTCTCAATTCTAGCAGGATTGCTACAGATTTTACCACTCTACGTGGAAAGAATTTGGCTAAACTGTTCCAATGTTATGTCACTTCAGGTTTATATCTATTCTGATAAATACATACACAGATGGAACCCCAAACAGACACATGATGGAAAAATGAACTAAAACCTTGCTTATGTCTCAACCAACGATAGGTTAGAAGTAGGCAAGGTTAGATATCCAGAAATGTTTCAGAGGCACAGAAAACTGACTCTACGAAAGAGGCACTTACGGTAGGTGCGCACAGAAGCAGGTTCATATCCGTCTCAAGTGCAGCACGATAGAGTTTGCTCTGAATCCGGTTCAATGTTTTGAACCCTTCAAATCCAGCTTGTGCATACTTGGGGAGCTTCTCCACAGGAAGGAGTTGCTGAGGAAAGGAAACAGAAGTGATCACTATCAAGATAATCAACCCTAAGCCTGTGAGATGGAACCCTTTCTTCTGGAACGGAAGTGGTTCAAAGCTCAGAGAGGCAACAACAAGCAAAACGACACTGGAATTGGCACACCATCCTTATATGCAAGTAACAAAAGAGAAGAGGCCACAACAGACACCGAGAGGCTAAGGCAGTGTTTCCCAACCGCTGTGACGCGGCACAGTAGTGTGCTGTGGCAGACCTCCTGCTGTGCCGCGAGAAAAGCTCTCTGCCCCCCTTCCTTCCCCCTTCCTCCTGCCGCTTGGGGGAGGAGGAAGGGCTGGGTGGCGGCAAAGAAAAAGAAGAAGGGGCAGGGGTGCCGCCTTCTTCGGCCGTTTCCCCAGCCAGCCTCCAATCCGCCATGACTCCCGCCCCTTGCTCGCTGAAGCCGCGCGGAGGAGCCCCACCCACTGAAGCCCATCCACCGCTCATGCTCCTCCTCCTCCTCCTCGCGGCTTCAGTCATGGCGGAGAGTGGTGCTGGGGTCGGGGGCCATGACTCCCGCCCCTCGCTCACACTGCCCCCTCAAGGCTGGAGAAGCTGTGGGAGAGCTGAAGCCGGGAGGAGAGGGCGGGGCATGGCATGGCCTGGCTCCTCCCCCTCCCCTGGCTTCGGCACTCCCAGCAGCTGCTCCCAGCAGGCCACCATCCCCCAGCCGTTCTTTACTGTGTTAGAGTGTCATTTTGTGTCATTTTGGTTGGTGGTGTGCCCCCGGATATTTTTAATGTTAAAAGTGTGCTGTGGCTCAATAAAGGTTGGGAAACACTGGGCTAAGGAACAAAAGGATGTAACACCTCATGACAGGAAAACAAAGGCACCTAAAATGGGTTTTTAAAACACGAAGCTTGCCAGTTTGCAAAGGAGAAAGAGTTTGGTAGAGCAAAGATCAGGCAAACCTAACCCTGAATACAGTTTTGTGCAAAGCAAAGGTAAGAATACAATGCCAACCTCCTCTGAGCCAAAGGGCTTTGGCTTCAAGGCAGGGACGTGGACTTCCTCGTAGCCTTTGCGTTGCCTCCGGAAAGAGCCGTCAGGCAGCTGGCATCGCTTGTTGGCCATGAAGTGGCTGCCTTGGGCAAACACCAGGTCTTCCAGGTCAAGAACTTGCCGAGGGGCCAAGGCCTGAGAGGGAAGAAGAACAACATGAGGTAGAAAGAATGGGGGCTTGCACAGAACACCTGCGTCAGCTCACATACGGGCTTGTCACTTTAAAAGAGACTGCCAGCTTCTCTTCACCTCCACTAGTAAGTGTAGACTGAATAGTACAGTATATGCCAACAGCAGAGATGTTTTGAGCACTTTATTTATTTATTTATTATTAACTTTATTTATACCCCGCCACCATCTCCCCAAGGGGACTCAGGGCAGCTTACATGAGGCCAAGCCCAATGACACATAATACCAACATACCAGCAAATAATAAACAACAATACAATCAATATACTTACACACAGACAATAACAGACAGTTTAAAACCATTCTTTACTTATTCATAAGCTACTATTACACAGTTCAGGTAAGGAATGGAAGGGGTCGCCTCACAATTAGGAGAGCTAGGATTAATTAATTGTATTTGTTTACTGATTAGCTGTTCTATGTATTTATTTTTATTTTTAAAATTTTTTATTCGTATAATGCTGTTATTATTTTGTATTATGTCCTACTGCTGTAATGTTTTGCTATATGTCGGTAACTGAATGTTGTCAGAAATATTAAAAATTAACTGGGTATTTTTGATTACAAAAGTGAGAGGAGTCAAGCAATAAAAGTATGAGTAGACCAAAGCCTGTTAAAAGTCAGTGGGCCAAAGCTATTGTCATCCTGAGGAGTGTGAGTAGGCCGAAGCCTGTTAAGAGTCAGTGGGCCAAAACTAGTGTCGTCCTAAGGAGTGTGAGGTACATCTCTGTGTGAGAGAAGCTCCGGTGTGACGGCTGCTCTGTGTAAAGCTACTATGTATTTGTTTATTTCTATTATGGAAATCTTTTGATTGTGTGACAGATGTCACTGTTAGACAACCCTCTTTAGCAGCATGTCAGCCTGCGCGGGACCTGAGTTTTACCCCAGACCCTCGTTTTGCGGCTGATCCCTTTAAGTGTCGTATACCCTCTCTACCCCCCGTCTATGTAATTGTCTTTATTCTATTTTGCTGTTCTCTGTTATGTGTCAAACTCTGTAAACTGCTCCGAGCCCTTGGGGAGTTGCGGTATGTAAGTTTGAAGCATAAATAAATAAATAAATAAATAAGCTTCGCTCTTGTAAATAGTGCAACAAAAAAAATACTCCTATGGAAGAGATAGTATTGTTCTGTGTGTTTTTGTTCTTCTTGTCGCTTTGGGCTACTGGTGCTGGGTCACGCTGCTGCTAAGTTACTCTGCTGTACATTTAGCACGAGGGTCTTTTGCTAATAAGCCCATTTGCCCAAGAAATGTTTGCCTCTGTATGTGTCAATTGCCCTGAATCCCCCGGGGAGACAGGACGGTCTAAAAATAAATTTTATTATTTTATTTATTAGGACTCACTATTCACCTCAGCACAGCATTTCAGGAAAAAAAAGTTTGCAATCTTCCCCTAAGAATGTGTTGGCCTAGTCGTGAGAGACAGGACAAGTTTCTGCCTACCTTTTCTGTGCTCAAAGATTTGGCACAGGAGGGAGAAGCTTGTCTCTGTGCAGATGGGATTCCTTTGCTAATTAAACCACTTGTTATAAGACCATATCCTGGTGTAATAATAATAATAATAATAATCATCTTTATTTATACCCCACCACCATCTCTCCAAGGGGACTCGGGGCGGCTTACATGAGGCCAAGCCCAATGACACATAATAAACTACACAACAGCAAATAAGAAAACAATACAGAATGGCTCATAGAGTATTTTGGCATGGAATCTCTGATGAGACCCCAATGTTTTATACTGGATGACTCAAGACAGGAAATTGCTTTCCTCAGATCCATAATGTTAGGGAAAACTACCCTAAAATATAGCGGAGCAGCCATAAACGAACAGAGGATAATAAAAGTTTGAGCATCAGCTCATTAGTGAGCAGAGTGTGAAGTGCCGTGTGAGGTGGCTGTAAAGGATTCAGAGCTTAGGAGGCAAACATGCAGAGTCCCATCTTTAAACATTGCAAAAGGTTTATTTACAATAATAAGAGATCACTGCATTTCTTAATAATCAAGAACTGGGTCTGAGCTACTCTTAAAAACTCATCTCTTCTAAGGTTGCAAAGAAAGGGGAAAACACCCATTGCTCCATCTCTCCCAACACACATGCAGAGAGAGATCTCAAAGGATACAGCACATACTCTCTATACCAGGGGTGCCCACACTTTTTCAGCATGCGAGCTACTTATAATAAAACCAAGTCAGAAAGATCTACCTACGTCCTCAAGGCTGGGGAGGGGGCGGGCTTGGCCAGAGGGGGGCGGAGCTAGGCCGCACCAAGCCCCACCCCTCCCCTCTGACTTTGGAGCTTCCAGCAGCTTCTCCAGGCTTGAGGATGGCAGTGCCAAGCCAGTGGTGACATAGCTAGCACAAGGCTGGCTTGGCATTGCCATCCTTAAGCCTGGAGAAGTGGTGGGAGTGCGGAAGTCACAGGGGGCGGAGCCAGGCCGCACCAAGCCCCGCCCCCTCCCTTCTGGCTTTGGAGCTCCCAGCAGCTTCTCCAGGCTTGAGGATGGCAGTGCCAAGCCAGCCTTGTGCTAGCTATGTCACCACTGGCTTGGCATTGCCATCCTCAAGCCTGGAGAAGTGGTGGGAGTGCCGAAGCCGGGGAGGGGTGGGGCTTGGCGCGGCCTGGCTCCGCCCCCTCTGAGAAGCGCCCCATCTAGCTGGGATCGACCTCCTTCGGTCCCGGAATCGACTGGTCGATCGCGATCGACTTCCTGGGCAGCCCTGCTCTATACTAAAGTGGAAGAAGGCAGAAAGCAGATTCAAAAAGGCTTGCAGTAGAAAAGGAACCATTTTTAACAACCAGTCAGAATGAGAGCAGAAACAGAGAATAGATACATTCCAACTGTCATTCAGGAGACATGGGAGAAGGGCAACCCTTAACCGTTTCTAATGCTAACTAACTTCTCCTCAGACTTGAGCAGTGTGGGGTTGAATCCCAACACATAATGCACAACACGAACCTCTGTTAAACTAAACTAACCTCTCCTCCTTGATCTAAATCCATGGTTTCCAGGTCAGTGTCCATGCGGGACTGGCGGACCCGTTCCCTGCGTGAACGCTCCTCCTGAAATGCAAAATGCAGAACTCAAAGTTAGTGCAGACAGCATATAAGAGCCAAATAATGCAGTTACCATTGGAATACATTCAAATCACTGCTTGGCCTTGCAATGTGACCAACTCAATGCCTCATCATCTCTTTATCCATTAAGCTGATTTACATTTACAATCAATAGATAAAATGAAACAAAGTCATATTTGCAATTTAAGCAGATGGTGTTAAAAAAACATGGGAAAAAATAGTATTCTTTCTCCACCAGCTCTTACCCGAATCAAATCTTCTTTCTCAGTCTCATGAAGCTGATACAGGAATTTGGACAGCTCAGGGTCCGACTCCATCTTTCCCATAATCCTCTCCTTCTCAGCTTCACTCTGGGCACTAGCCAGGAGGGTACAGTACAGGACTGAGGAGAAGGGAAGAGCCAGTGAATGAAAGAGAACACACCTCTACCTTATCTCTAAGGCAGTGATTTTCAACGATCTTGCCGCGGAACACTAGTGTGCCGTGGGAAATTATTTTCGAATTTCATTCATATATAAACTATAAGGCGCATCTGTCCCTTTAAGAAATGGAACCTAAGAAGTGACGCGAGAGTGCTATGGTCGCGCCATCTTGGATTCGCTCAGACGCGGTTAAGTAAACAAAGTTAGAGTTAGTGCTGCACCTGCGCGTCAAGTGACAGTGGCAATTTGGGATCACAGGAAGACAAAAGAGTGACAGTGATAGAGAAGTTTTTGAGACGGGAAAATGCAAATGCCAAACAGCTATTTTGACATTGCTCCCGTTTTCAACCACATATCTGTGTGAGATGAGCTTCTCAAGCTTGACAAAAACTAAAAACAGAGACAGCTGTTGAGCAAGAGCTTCGTGTGTCTTTCTGCCATTTCTGCCAGGATATCTATTTTGTGATCATCGAAACAGGCCCAGGTTTCACACTGAGTGTATAAATACATTTAAAAACATATTAACTATCTGTATGACTGTGTTAGAGTGTCATTTTGTGTCATTTTGGTTGGTGGTGTGCCCCAGGATTTTGTAAATGTATAAAATGTGCCGCGGCTCAAAAAAGGTTGAAAATCACTGCTCTAAGGTGAGGATATGGACAGCCGGCACCTTGAATGATAATAATAATAATAATAATAATCGTTATTTGTACGCCATCGCCATCTCCCCAATGGGGACTCAAGGCAGCTTACGTGAGGCCAAGCCCAACAATACAACAACCAAGGTAAAATCAATGAAATGACAACATAATCAACTACATAAGACATAAACTGTAAAAAAAACAACAACAATCAATATAAAATTACAATGAAACAACAATTCGGATTGCTAAGAGTCTATATTATCTTTGAGAAACGACAACCCACATACTGACCGCACCAAACACACACCCACAGGCAGACACTTCTTACCAGCACAGCAATAACATCAGTGGGCAATACTCACTCATCATCCTGTGTTGCCTCAGCACTTTAATGAAGTCAAATGTGTTAAAGCCCAAGAGCAGGACCAGCTGATTTTCACATTCTCTGTCATCACTGGCAGTCTGGGGAGGGAGGGAGAAAAGGAAGACGTTTGCACCTGCTTCTCATTAAGAGTAATTCCTCCCTTTTCAGGGTCTTCGAGCTAACTTAGACAGAGATGGCAAAGCCAAGTCCCAGGAATGAACACGCCAGGATAGCTGTGATGTATTCGTCTCAATGGGAAGAAGAACAGCAGTTTCCCCCCAAGTTTCAGGGATGTGACAAGTGGCTGGAAAGATCATGCTGGACTACACTGAAATAGCAGGCAGATACTAATAATACTGCAGTATAATGGCATAGTACAATATAGTAATACATAATACTAATACTGTGCTATGCTAATAAATATAATATATTGTATGTCGTGACTGGGTGGCTACAGGCCAGCAGGTTGAAGGTGAACCCGTCGAAGACTGAGGTCCTGTGGCTGGGTCGCCTGGGGGGGGGGGGGAGCTCCAGCTACCAATAATGGACGGCGAGGTGGTTAGCCCGTCGGCCCTGGTTAAAAACCTGGGGGTCCAACTGGACCCTCTGCTGACGATTGAGGCTGAGGTCTCCACCGTGAGCAAAGCGGCGTTTTTCCATCTGCGCCAGGCAAGGCGGCTGGCGCCCTACCTTTCCGGTGGTGACCTAGACACAGTAATCCAGGCCATGGTCATCTCAAGACTGGACTACTGTAACACCCTTTACATTGGCCTTCTTCTGTCGGTAATCCGGAAACTTAAGGTGGTGCAAAACGCTGCGGCTCGACTACATCACTCCAGTCCTACAGCGATTGCACTGGCTCCCCATCGAGTACCGGATCGCCTTCAAAGTGCTGGTGTTAACCTTTAACCTGGTGTTAACCTGGGGCCAGTGTACCTGAAGGACCGCCTCTGCCTGCACATTCCCCAGAGACCACTACGGTCCATGGACCAAAACCTCTTGGAGGTTCCATCACTTAAGATCTGCCGCCTGTCCTCCACGCGGCAGCGTACTTTCTCTGTAGTAGCGCCTACCCTTTGGAACGCCCTCCCAGAGGAGGCTCGAGCAATAACTGACCTACAGGCCTTCCGGAGGGCCTGCAAGATCCATTTCTTCAGACAGGCATTTAACCTTTAAGACTGTCAAATTCCACTCTTGCCTCAATCTGTTTTATTATGCTTTTAACTATGTTGTGATTATGTTGTTCACTGGTGTGAACCACCCTGAGCCTCCTTGGGAAGGGGGGTATATAAATCGAAATAGTAAATAAATGAATACATAATAAATAATCATTTTGATCGCAATATTATAATGTAATAAAATATAATCGCTCCATGCAGTCATGCCAGCCACATGACCTTGGAGATGTCTATGGACAACGCCGACTCTTCAGCTTAGAAATGGAAATGCGCACCAACCCCCAGAGTTGGACACAACTAGACCTAATATCAGGGGAAAACCTTTACCTTTACCTTACATATAATATTGATCATATTGCAATACAATATAATACTAATAATAATATAATTATTGTATATTATATATCACATGTAATATTACTAATAATGTTACATTATAGTGGTATAGTACAATATAGTAATATATAATGCTAATTTATAATAATGTATTATATTATATATTTTCATAATATATATTAGTATTATAATGTAATACAATATAATACTAGCAATGATACAATATAATTATATATTATATGTAATATTACTAATAATATTACATTGTAGTGGTATAGTACAACATAGTAATATATAATACTAATATTGTGCTATGCTAATAATATGATATATAGTATGCACATATATTGATAATAATATTATAATTTAATAAAATATAATAGTAATAATAATATAATATAATAATTATATATTGTATATAACATGAAAGATTACTAATAATATTGCACTGTAATATATCATACTAATATTGAGCTATGCCAATAATATATTGTATCTACATATAACTTGTAAGCCGCTCTGAGAGAGGGTGAGGTGTAAATATAGCAAATAAATAAATAAAACAAAGCAAAGTACTTTTAAAATTTCCAAGACTTCATCTGCCTTCTTCTGAGATACGATCGCATCGTCATAAAAGCGACTGAGCTGCCGCTGCAGCCAGAAGGCATCAATGTCTCGCGGGTGCAGGTCTTTCTTCTTTGAACTCATCAGCTCACCTGATGCCACAAGCTGAAGACAGAGACAAACATATTAATAAAGGTCCATGGTACAACAGAGCTTGAACTTTAGGAAGAACTGCCTAACTGGGAGAGCTGTTCAGCAGTGGAACTCTCTGCCCCAGAGTGTGGTGGAGACTCCTTCTTTGCAGGCCTTGAAACAAAGGCTAGATGGCCGTCTAGGCAGAATGGGGCTGAACTGGATGGCCCGCCAGGTCTCTTCCGACTCTACAATTCTATGATCCAAGTGTTTTGAGGAGTAGATGTTCTGAGACTTTGGGGAGCCTGTTAGAATGGGCTATACTGGACTTCCTTCCAAGTTGACCTGTGGCCTGCGGGCTGCACAATTCCCAAACATGGTTTAGAAAGTGCTCCTAAACTGCATGAGATTCCCATAGCATCCTAATCATGACATGCTCTCAAAAGTGACAGTTCCCCGTTGCCATCCTACCAAAAGAGCAGAAAGCCTGCCACATTTGCCGGGTGACTCACGTTGGCTGAAAGAGTGCAACGGACAACGGCCTCGTCGCCTTCCATGTCATCATCGGATGCCTCGTCCCGGACTTCACCGTAGACGTCCTCGTCCCCTTCCTGTTGGAGCAAGATGTGTTGTCTTTAGTGGAGATGGCATCTTGATTTCACAAGACGCCCAAAACACAAACATTCCCACTATCAATGTGGCAAGCGATGGACAAGAGAAACATGGGAGCAATTCAACCAGAAGAAACTGCATCCTGCAAAGTCATGTCAAGTCTATTTCTAGTTAGGGCCAGCTCTTGAGCATCAATCGAGAGCCTACCACCACTATCCTTTTAGTGTTCCATGGTAGATGGTGTACACACAGTGACATAATTTTTCCAACAAGCTGCCTAGTGTTGCAAGAATAAGGAAAAGAGTATCAGGAGAAAACTGCTCAATGATGGGGTGCCTGTTGTCACGTACTTCTGTGATTACTTATTCGAGAAACATTCTTTCTCCTGGGGAACAGCCAAAAGGTTCAGCCCTGAATTATCTAGGACAGTGGTTCCCAAACTTTTTTGGCCTACCGCCCCTTTTCTAGAAAAAAATGTACTCACCGTCCCTCTAGAAATTATTTTTAAAATTTTTTAATAGCAATTAAACAGAAAGATACAGTATATGTATTAATATTTCTACCTTTTCCATAAAATATAATAAAGTTGTAAATTAGTTGAAGGGCATTATTATTGTTGTTATAAGACTCAACCAGGTGGAAGGGAACCCCAAAGATATTATTATTATTATCCCTTGCTTGGCGAGAGGAGGAGGAGGGAGCAGCAGGAGGGAAGAAGAGAGAGAGACACACAGAAATGGATGGTAGCCTGTCACCTGGCTCACGCCACCGCCGCCACCGCCCCCACCGCCCCCTTACAGGGGTTCAGCACACCTCCCCCAAATTCTCCTGGGCCTTCTAGCCCCCCCCCCACAGATCGCCCCACCGCCCACCAGGGGGTGGTACCGCCCACTTTGGGAACCACTGATCTAGGATTCCCATGTACATTTCAATGCTCTTTCCCCAACCCACATTAAAAAAATAAATGCACTCACTTCTTCATCTGACTCAAACTGCACATTTACCCCATAGGTCTCATCAATGTTGTCATCTGCAAAGATAACCAAATGTCAGAAGTCGCCCCTGGTGGCTGGAATTCTAGCATACATTCATGAGGCTTAAATTGCCTGTGTGTTCGTCTATATTTGTCGTGGGTCTATGACATTGAATGTTTGCCATGTATATGTGCACTGTAATCCGCCCCGAGTCCCCTGCGGGCTGAGAAGGGTGGAACAAAAATATTTACAGTACTGTATGCTTTATTTATAATTATAATAAATAAATAAATGATTTCGACTCAAATTGGTAGTCTGCAAGGACGTTGCCCAGGGGACACCTGGATGTTTAAATGTTTTTACCATCCTTGTAGGAGGCTTCTGTCATGTCCGCACATTAGGAGCTGGAACTGATAGAGGGAGCTCATCCGCGCTTTCCCTGGGGGCTTTTTCAGCCTGAAAAAGGGGCTGAAAATTTCATCTTACTCTCAAGTATATATGGTAAATACTGTATTTATTCTATAGCAGGGCTGCCCAGGAAGTCGATCGCGATCAACTGGTCGATCCCAGGACCAAAGGAGGTCGATCCCAGCCGGATGGGGCACTTCTAGAGGGGGCGGAGCCATGTCGCACCAAGCCCCGCCCCCTCCCCGGCTTCAGCGCTACCACAGCTTCTCCAGGCTTGAGGAGGGTAGTGCCAAGCCAGTAAGAACATAAGAACATAAGAAGAGCCATGCTGAATCGGGCCTCAGCCCATCTAGTCCAGCATTCTGTGTCACACAGTGGCCCACTAGTTGTACACGGGGATCTCTAGCAGAAAGGAGGGCAAAACCCTCACCTGCTCCCGACCCCCCACAACCAGTACCCAGGGAAATCCTGCCTACCTCAACCAACACAGAGGTGGCACTTGGATGTCCATTTCAGTAGCTACTGATTCCCTTGGTCTCCATGAATCTGTCTAATCCTGCCTTGAAGCTGTCCAGGCTGACCGCTGTCACAACCTCCTCTGGAAGTGAGTTCCATAACCCAATGACCCTCTGGGTGAAGAAATATTTCCCTTTATTAGTCCTAACTTTCCTACCTTGGAGCTTTAGGGAGTGCCCCCTAGTCCTAGTGTTGTGTGACAGAGAAAATATTTTTTCTTTGTTCACCTTTTCTATCCCATGCATGATTTTATACACTTCGATCAAGTCACCTCTTAAACGCCGTCTTTCAAGGCTGAAAAGACCAAGGCGTTGCATCCTGATTTCATAAGGGAGCTGCTCCATCCCTTGGATCATATTTGTTGCCCTTCTTTGTACCTTTTCCAGTTCCGTTATATCCTTTTTGAGGTGCGGTGACCAGAATTGTACACAGTACTCCAGATGTGGCCTCACCATAGATTTGTAGAGAGGCAATACAACATTTGCCGACCTATTTTCGATTCCCTTCCTGATCATGCCAAGCATAGAATTTGCTTTTTTTCACTGCTGCAGCGCACTGGGTTGACATCTTCATTGAGCTGTCCACCAAAACCCCAAGATCCCTTTCCTGGTTTGTCTCAGAAAGCTTTGATCCCATCAGTTGATAAGTGTATTTGGGGTTCTTTGCCCCGATGTGCATGACTTTACACTTGTTTAGGTTAAAATGCATTTGCCACTTTGTTGCCCATTCACTCAATTTCGAGAGATCTTTCTGGAGCTCTTTACAGTCAGTTTCATTTTTAACTACCCTGAACAGTTTAGTGTCATCTGCAAACTTTGCTACCTCACAATTTACGTCTACATCCAGATCGTTTATGAATAAATTAAAAAGTAACGGTCCTAAAACTGAACCTTGGGGTACGCCACTTCTCACCTCTTTCCACCCAGAGAAATGTCCGTTTATTACCACCCTTTGTTTCCTACAGTTTAGCCAGGTTCCAATCCAGGACAAGACCTGTCCCCTGATTCCATGGCTAAAGAGCTTATTTAGGAGCCTTTGGTGAGGGACTTTGTCAAAAGCCTTTGAAAGTCAAGGTAAACAATATCGACTGGGTCCCCTTTATCTATGTGTTTATTTACACCCTCAAAGAATTCTAACAAGTTAGTAAGACATGATTTGCCTTTGCAGAAACCATGTTGATTTTCCTTCAGCAATGCCTGTTCTTCTATGTGCTTAGTAATTTTTTCTTTAATAATGGTTTCCATCACTTTGCCTGGAACTGAGGTTAGACTAACTGGCCTATAATTTCCTGGATCACCCCTGATCCTTTCTTGAAGATCGGAGTTACATTTGCCTCCCTCCAGTCCTCGGGTACAGTGCCTGATCTTAGAGAAAGGTTATATATTTTGGCTAGAATTTCAGCAATTTCACACTTGAGTTCCTTAAGAACTCTGGGGTGGATGCCATCTGGCCCTGGTGATTTGTTGACATTTAGTTTAGTAAGGCATGTGAGAACATCTTCCTTGTTTAGTAAGGCATGTGAGAACATCTTCCTTGTAGTTGCTAGCTATGCCACCACTGGCTTGGCACTACCCTCAAGCCTGGAGAAGCTCTAGTAGAGCTGAAGCCAGAGGGGGACGGAGCCAGGCCGTGCCAAGTCCCGCCCCCTCCCCCAGCTACAGCTCTACCACAGCTTCTTCAGCCTTGAGGAGTGTAGTGCCAAGCCAGTAGTGGCTAGCTATACCACCACTGGCTTGGCACTACCCTCAAGCCTGGAGAAGCTCTAGTAGAGCTGAAGCCAGAGGGGGGCGGAGCCAGGCCGCACCAAGCCCTGCCCCCTCCCCCTGCTCCGCCCTGCTTCTCTCTTGGTAGATCTTTCTGACTTGGTTTTATTATAAGTAGCTCACATACTGAAAAAGTGTGGGCACCCGTGTTCTACAGAATAGAGCTATTGCAAATGGGTTACTTGGAATGTAGTTGCTGACACTACAAAAAGAGGTTTTGAATTCCACCTTGTAGGAAGCCAGAAGACGACCTTGTACAAAAATAAGCGCACATGACTCTGGTGTAGGCCACCAAGAGGATTTCAGTATTTGCCTTCAAGAAAGAAACTAAATGAAATAACACAGCATTCCATGCAGAATTAATCCACAAATAATGAATTCAAGAAAAGATGGGCAGCCATACCCATGTTCTGGATCTCTTTGTCCCCGCCATAGTCTGTGATCTTCTTGCCCAGGTTCACCAGCACATGGTAGCGGGTGTCATCTGTCTGTCCCAGGAGGAGGTCGATCTCCTTCCGACGTTCTTTGTCTCGCAGTTTCTCATTCTTCAGAACAGCCAGGACCTCGTCGGCCGCTCCGCAGAGAATGTCTCGGGGCTGCAAAAAAAGAAAGCAAGCAAACAAGAAAGAAAGCTTAAAACCACTGCTTCTAATAGCAAGTATGTGCTGCTGGGTGAGGGAGTTTAAAGTGAAATAATTAATAATATTAGCCATAATGTACCACATATACTCGAGTATAAGCCGGAGTTTTCAGTCCTTTTTTAGGCTGAAAAAGGCCCCCTCGGCTGATACTCAAGCCAAAGTGATTTATTATTTTTAATCTGTTATTTTTCATTACATTTTATTTTTATTACATTTATTATTTTACTGTATTATTATCACATTTATTATTTTACTGTATTATTACTGTCATTATTACATTTATTATTTTACACTATCATTATTACATTTACAGTATTTTACTCTATTATTATTACATATATTAGTTTACTCTATATATTATTATTACATTTTTATTTTACTCTATTATTAAATTTTTATTTCACTCAATTATTATTATTACATTTACATTATTTACTGTATTATTATATTTATTATTATACTATTATTATTGTTAGTATTACATTTACATTATTTTACTCTATTATTTCTTCATTTATTATTTTACTCTATTATTATTGGAAGGATACATAGGCATATTTACATTGAAGGTTAGAAACTGAGTCAATACATTTTCCCAGGTTTTTGTGGTAAAATTAGGTGCCTTGGCTTATACTCAGGACAGCTTATACTCGAGTATATATGATAATTTCAATAGCTTGCAGAGACTATTGAACAGTAAAATTACTGGCACACCTAAATACTAGGTGTGCCTGGAATATTGAAGTGCCTCATAGTGGAATTACTTAATCTCATGGGGTTTAAGCAGAAAACAACAAATAGGAGAATTTCAGCTCTTTATTGAGCCTAGTTCTCTTGGAGCGCTTGAGGCCTTCACCCACCTGATCCCCAAGAGCTGCCTGAATGAAGCTCAGCAACACTTCATAGGTTTCCCGAGTCTCCTTGGTTTTGGGTTTGTAGATAATGCCCACCATCTCGTCAATACCCTCAGAAAGCAGAGTGTAGCCTTTCATCTTGTTAATATCATGTCGGTCCTCATCACGTTTCCGTCTCCTACACAAGAGAGAAAAAGGTCATCACACAGTCTGGAAAGGCAGAAGGGTCTCTCTACCCTCTATAGCAGGGGTGGGCAATTATTTTTTCCAAGGGGCCACACGAGAGCCAAAAAATATTATGGAGGGCCACACCTAAAGGCTGAACTACATTCTAATCTACATTATTTATTTATTTATTTACTGTATTTACTATATATTACACATCATTAATATTAACATATTAATATATCAAGAAATATTCATATATTATTAGTATTAATATCATAATTATTATATTATAGTATATATATATAGACATTATAATATATTGAAATTATAATATAATATTATGTTATATTATTTATTATATTATTATTATAAAATTATTATAAAATAATCATAAAAAATACTAAAATTAAAAAAATGAAATTCAAGAAGACAAGGTGCGAACCAAGATGGAGGCTGACATCCTCAAGAGAGGAAGGATCCCAAGATGGAATGGCCCAATGGACCCAGCCCAGAGGATGACCCAGCCGCCGCCGCCGCCGCAGCAGAGCAGAGCAGCAGACGAATGGAGGCTACAGGCCTCCGCCCGCTCTCACCCCCAGCCATTCCGTCAGAGGCGTTCCCAGATCGGCTGATCGCCCTGCCATGGAGCGCCTGCAATCCCGGGAGGCGATCCGGTCCTGCAACGGGAGCAGTCGCCGACCTGCAGTGGTTGATCGCCCTGGCAACCCGGAAATGATCAAGTCTTCCAGGTTGCCAGGGCGATCAACCGCCGCAGGTCGCCAACTGCTCCCGCTGCAGGACCGGATCGCCTCCCAGGATGGTAGGCACTCCAAAGCCGCCGCTCCTCCAATCGTTCTCCAGACTGGCGGGCTGTCTGCCAACACAGGCCCCACAGCCCGTGACGGGATGGTGGCAGCGGCAGCCCTTCCTCTTGCAGAAATGGCCCTGCCCCCGACCCCCTTCTCCCCGGGCCGGTCAGAATCGGCCTGCATGCCACATCCGGCCCGCGGGCCGTAAGATGCCCAGGTCTGCTCTATAGTCAAGAAGAGACATACATTATTGTTATTATCTTTATTTATACCCCGCCACCATCTCCCCAAGGGAGCGGCTTACATAAAGCCAAGCCCAATGACACATAATAACAACATAACAGCAAATAATAACAACAATACAATCAATATACTGTATATAAAATGGAAGACAGAGTCACACTTCCCTTCCCCAATGAGGAAATACAGAAAAGGCATTTGCAGCAGTATTAAGTACTATGTAGTTTAGTTATGCTATGGCATTAACAGCGTTCAAGGTTAGGAAATCAGATTACTGCATTTACTTCAATCTAATGCTCACCTTTTTGAGCTAAATTACCTTCTCAAACTTAGGGTGTGCATTAGATTCACATGATACAGTCCTCTTAGTGCTGAGCCAAAGCCAAAGGGGAAGCTGTTTTAGGAGCTTAAGCAGTCGAAGGGAGAAAAGGAAGGGGCCCGAGGCTGTTAGGAATTGTGGGAGTTGAAGTCCAAAACACCTGGAGGGCCCAAGTCTGCCCATGCCTGGTTTAACATTCAACAAGCAAATATGATTGTTCTCCTGTAGCTGGCTGTACACAGCTCAAGTAGTTCTAAAGCTCAGGAAAAATATGCAACATGGGTTTGACTCTACATGCAACTGTAAACTGGCCTGCTCACTTTGCTCGTCTCTCCTCCTGCATTTGGGGCTTGGTCCTCTGGGCCTTGTCCCCCATCCGGGTGCCTTCCAGCTTCCCGACAAGTGACAAGACCTCGCCGGTGGGTTCATCGCGACGGGTTCTGTCAATCAGGGAGCGGTCAGCTTGGAGTACGAGATTGGAGTTCTAGAAAAAAGGGCAGCAGAAAGAAGAGGGCGGATCAGGACATCGGAGAAAGCCTCGTCATGAGAAATAATAGAAATAACATGTTCCAACTTGATTTCTATAGATAATCAATTTGATTTCTACCCCACCTTTTTCTCAATAGGACACCCAACATAAGTTAAAACAACACAGGTATAACAGTATGACATGTTTACTATAACTTCAAATAATTAGAATATGGAGAGCATTAATAAATAATATAACTTTATTTATATTCCGCCATATCTCACCGGAGGGACTCTGGGCGATTCCAAACATAAGAAGAGCCATGCTGAATCGGACCTCAGCCCATCTAGTCCAGCATTCTGTATGGCACTTGAATGTCCTTTTCAGTAACTACCGATACACTCGGTATCCATGAATCTGTCTAATCCTGCCTTGAAGCTGTCCAGGCTGACAGCTGTCACAACCTCTTCTGGAAGTAAATTCCATAACCCAATGACCCTTTCTCTGGGTGAAGAAATATTTCCCTTTATTAGTCCTAACTTTCCTACCTTGGAGCTTCAGGACCCTCTAGTTAGTGTTTTGTGACAGAGAAAATTTTTTCTTTATTCACCTTTTCTACCCATGCATGATTTTATACTTGATCATCACTTTGGAGTGTCTTTCAAGGCTGAAAAGACCATTGCAACCTGGTATCAAAGGGAAAGATTACCATCCCTTGGATCAGACTATATTTTATTTTGGTTCCAAACTTACCTGCGTGTAAGTCATTACTGCTTATGATGTTTAAATGCTCATATCTTCTTGTGTTTATTACTAACCTGCCATTACTAGAAGCACAATTTGACAAATATAATATGTATTGTTACTGATATTGTTGCCTTCATATCTTGTTTATGCCTTAGATATATGTACAGTTCCCTCTTTCTCCCTTTGCCTTAGTTGTTGTGGATACAGTACTGTTTCTCTTGTGTAGATTACTTACTCGGACAGCAATGAGACATCACATAGCTCCAGTGTTACAACACCTCCATTGGCTCCCAACTGAACATCGGGCTTCCTATAAGACAGGGCTGTCCAACTTCTACCAGCCCAGGGGCCGGAATTCCAGTGACTTATGACCTGGGGGGCCGCGGCAGGGGCGGGGCCGATTGCGGAGGGGGGGCGATTTCGCCGCTTCTGGCGCCCGGCCGTGACGCTGTAAGGCAGGGCGAAGCCAAGGGAAGCTCCCCTTAGCTCCTCCCTCCCTTCTACAGCGTCACTCTCGGGCGCCAGAAGCGGGCGATTTCACTGCTTCTGGCGCCCGGCCGTGATGCTGTAAGGGAGGGCCAAGCCAAGGGAAGCTTCCCTTGGCTCCTCCCTCCCTTCTACAGCGCCACTCTCGGGCCAGAAGCGGCGCGTTCGCCACTTCTGGCGCCCGGCATTGACGCTGAAGAAAGGGAGGCGAAGCCAAGGGAAGCTCCCTTGTTCCTCCTCACGGCGGCCATGGATGGCGCTTGCGCCGCCCGCGTGCATGCGCACTTTTAAATTATTTTCCGGGTTTTTTTTTCCTTAATTTTTTTTTAAAAATTATTGCAGGAGGGTAGGGGGCCGTGTCCAAGGGGCTGGCGGGCTGTGTACGGCCCACAGGCCACCTGTTGGACAGGCCTGCTATAAGACACTGGTTCTGACTTTCAGAGCCATCCATGGTCAAGACCCTAAATACCTCAGAGATTGTCTCTCACATACATATATTCAGAGACCCCCAAGATCAGCTCAAGAAACCCTTTTTGTTCCCGGTCCTAGGGAGGCACGCCTGCACTCAACGAGGCGCAGGGCCTTCTCGGTTCTTGCCCCAACCTCGTGGAAATCCTTATCTCCATACATTAGAGCTATACCTGATTTGCGGTCTTTCTCTCAAGCTCTCAAAACTTGGCTTTTCGTCAAAGCTTTTAATTTGTGATTTATCGTTGATGTGTTTGCTGTTTTATTGCTGTGTAAGTTGCTCAGAGCACTCCGGTGGAGAGCGACCCCTCAAACGATAAATTGAAATGAGAATGGAATGAAATGATAGCAACGCCAGAGGCACTCCAAGTGGCCAGCTTCTGGTCAAAGGACATTTAATACGAGGGCGGGTCAATAAGTCCGTGACTTTTTGAATTTCCTGCCTCTTGACTGAAAGGGCGACACTGCTCCTGTCAAGAGGCACCTGTCAGTTGACTCCTGTCAAAATTTGAACAAGCTGCGTCATTTAGTTTGTGTTTGACAGCCATTGATAGCAGGCTACAGCCTGATTTGAGGAGAAAATTGAAAAAAGTGATTTTCGTGTGCTCATTAAGCCAGTGTTTCTCAACCTTTTTTGAGCTGCGGCACACTTTTAACATTAAAAAAAAATCCGGGGGCACACCACCAACCAAAATGACACAAAATGACACTCTAACACAGTAAAGAACGGCTGGGGGATGGTGGCCTGCTGGGAGTTCCGAAGCCGGGGGAGGAGCCAGGCCGTGCCATGCCCCCCCTCCCTCCCGGCTTCAGTTCTCCCACAGCTTCACCAGCCTTGAGGGGCAGTGCCAAGCCAGCATTGTGCTGGCTCTGCCACTGCTGGCTTGGCACTGCCCCTCAAGGCTGGCGAGCTGTGAGAGCGCTGAAGCCAGGGGGAGGGGGAAGCATGCCCCGCCCCTCCCCAGCTTCAGCTCTCCCGCAGAAGAGGAGCATGAGCAGTGGATGGGCTTCAGTGGGCGGGGCTCGTCCTCCCCGTGGCTTCAGCGAGCGAAGGGCAAGAGTCATGGTGGGAGTCATGGCGGATTGGAGGCTGGCTGGGGAAACGGCCGAAGGAAGCGTCTCCCCGGCCTCTTCTCTTTCTTTGCCGCCGCCCGGCCCTTCCTCCTCTTCTCCCAAGCAGCAGGAGTTCAGCAGGAGGAGGGGGGAAGGAAGGGGGGCAGAGAGCTTTTCTCGCGGCACACCTGATGATCGCTCACGGCACACTAGTATGCCATGGCACACTGGTTGAGAAAGACTGCATTAAGCATTATTTTTTGGTGGAAAAAAAACCATCCCTCAAAGTAAGGCTAAGCGTGATAAATACGATGGGGACTCTGCACCATCAATTTCAAGGGTAAAAAAATGGTTGACTGAATGTTGTTGTGGCCGTACAAGCACGGAAGATTCTGGACGCCCAGTTGAGGTCTCTACACCCGAAACAATTGACAAAATTCACGCTATGGCGTTGACTGATCGGTGATGGAAAGTGCGAGAGATTGTGGAAGCCATAGGCATCTCACGTGGCTCAGTGGTTCCAATTTTAAATGATCCCTTGGGGATGAGAAAGCTTTAATCCATAAGATGGGTGCCGCGTTGGCTCACACTCGACCACAAACGCAACCGCGTGACGATTTCGCAGGAGTGTATTTGGCGTTGTTCAACCGCAATATGGACGGGTTTTTGCGCCGCTTCGTAACCGTGGACGGAACGTGGCTCCACCGCAACACACCAGAGACCAAGCAGCAGTCACAACAGTGGGCTTCACCGGGTGAATCGGCGCCAAAGAAGGCCAAGGTGGGTTTTGTTAGCCAATAAAGCCATGGCGACCGGTTTTTTTGGGATGCAGGCGGAATAATCCACATTGACTCCCTTCAAAAGGGTGAAACAATCAATGGCTGATATTATGCCAACTTATGGGGTCGATTTAATGAGGATTTTGGGGGAAAACGACTGCATTTGGGCAAGGAAAAAGGTTCTTTTGCACCAGGACAATGAAAGGGTGCACATGTGTGCAGTTTCCATGGTAACAATCCATGAATTGGGATACGAATTGCTCCCTCATCCGCCCTATTCTCCGGATTTAGCCCCCGAGTGACTATTTTCACCTGTACCCTTAGTTTGCTTCTGATACGATAAGTCAACAATGATGGGGGGCCTCGTGGAAGGAAGGCCTTCCTGAAGCCCAGGCACACGCAGGCCCCGGCCCCGGCCCCAGCCGTCCCCGCGCCCCCCCAGCTTGAACTCTATCCGAGGCCTCTTGG